>CM070763.1:12776953-13099441 GCA_036346245.1 Bonia amplexicaulis
CCGCAGGTAACACTTCACTTCACTGCCTCTCGGCTACTGTTTAGTTTCAGTTTCTTTGAGACGTTCTTGAGCATTGACAGGTACTGTTTACCTGTTGCTTTGTACAATTCAACGTGACAGGTGCAGGGGACATCAAGGACAAGGCGGAGCAAGGCAAAGGGAGCGGCAGCGGCAGCCGGAGCACGGACGCCGGCAAGAGCACGGCGCAGCTGCAGTTCTTCCGGGCGGACAAGGTCGGGTTCGACCTCGACGAGCTCTTCAGGTCCACGGCGGAGATGCTCGGCAAGGGCCGGCTGGGGATCACCTACCGCGTCACGCTCGAGGCCGGCCCCGTCGTGGTCGTGAAGCGGATGCGCAACATGGGGCACGTGCCGCGCAAGGACTTCATCCACAACATGCAGCTCCTGGGCAAGATCCGGCACGAGAACGTCGTCGACGTCGTCGCGTGCTACTACTCCAAGGAGGAGAAGCTGGTCGTCTACGAGCACGTCCCCGGCTGCAGCCTCTTCCAGCTCCTCCACGGTACCTACGTCACATCGACTCTACCACCATGCATGGTCCATGGCAATGCTTCTTTCACGGATTACTTGCCATGACGATTTCGTGAGAGTTTTGCTTCGTTTGTGCGTGCGCAGAGAACAGAGGCGAGGGGAGGACGCCGCTGCCGTGGCCGGCGAGGCTGTCGATAGCGAAGGGCGTGGCGCGCGGGCTGGCCTACCTGCACCAGTCGCTGCCGTTCTTCCACCGACCGCCGCACGGCAACCTCAAGTCGTCCAACGTGCTCATCTACTCGGCCCCCAAGTGCAAGCAGCAACGGCACCACAACGTGGTGCCGAAGCTCACGGACCACAGCTTCCACCCGCTGCTCCCGCACCACGCGCACCGGCTGGCGGCGGCCAAGTGCCCGGAGTTTGCGCGCGGGAAGCGGCCGTCGTCCCGGGCCGACGTGTTCTGCCTCAGGCTCGTGCTGCTGGAGGTGGTGACGGGGAAGGTGCCGGTGGACGAGGACGGCGGCCTGGCGGAGTGGGCGCGGCTGGCGCTGAGCCACGAATGGTCCACGGACATACTCGACGTGGAGATCGTCGGCGAGCGGGACCGGCACGGGGACATGCTGAGGCTCACGGAGGTCGCGCTGCTCTGCGCCGTCGTCGAGCCCGACAGGCGGCCCAAGATGCCCGACGTCGTCAGGATGATAGACGAGATCGGCGGCGGCGAAGCCGGGGACGGGGAAGGGAGGTGGGAGCCAGCCGTGCGTTGAGCTCTACCTGGGTGGAATGCGTGCATGTACATGAATTGTTTGGCGAATTGAGCGGCATTGGCAATGAATCGGTACGGCTCGACGAAGTGTACGTAGGAGAAGGTTTGTTCTTTCGTAGGGCGTGATCGTCTAGTTCCATTCATACTTGTTTTTTGGTGGTAACATTGTAATCGATTTGGGGGTACTTTGATGCTCTCTAAACCATTTCTTTTTCACAAACACACACAAAAAGATCTGCAGAATCGGGAAGGGGAGAGGTGATTGGCCCTTTCAAAATCTTCTTCCAATATCAGCTCTACCTACCAAAAACTCAAACTCACAAATCAACTGGGACAAGAAAAAGTCTCCAATCCATCTGACCACCGACTTACAAACGGTATGACCGCTAGCCTGAATGACTATGTCAGTATGACTGCGCTGGTCCGACCGCACCCCGATCGAACAGTTCGATTCTTTGCAGTCTGACCGCTCGCCGAGAAACAGTGCAATTAGCACTGCATACGATTTAAGAAAAAATCTAACTCTCAAACCGTTGATCCAAATGCAATGAAACTTAACACAAATCCTCCATATGATGTCAGAAACCTATTTCAATCATGGATTACGAAGATCGATGACAAAGTTTTGATCTTTATCTAAAATAAGGAGAGTTACACCAAAATTAGACAAAAGAGAGAAACATTGATCTATCTTTACTCGTGAGTTCTAGATGATCTAGATAACCTTAGATGTGTTCTCATATGTCATAACATGATAGATCACAACACGCATATAAGCCAAAACGCTCACAAGAGCAAAATCCTAAAATGGCCTCTCTCTTGAGAAAGATCATGTTATTTTGGAGTAATTAAATTTAAAAAAATAAAAATAGAAAAACCATGTTAGCCCATCACGGACAATACAAACGAATACGAGAAAAAGAACTGGCAAAAAAGCTCAAAAAAACCAAAATGCTAGAAAATGATGAAATTTAGGAATAGTAAAAAACAAGCCAGAAGTTAGAAACTCAAACCGAAATAAGCAGGGCCTATAGTCCCGAGAATCGTTCTAGAACATGGTGAGAGACGACAAGGATGGCAGGTGGTGTTCGGAAACCAAGCAAGGACGGAGCGACGAGGCAGCGGTGTCACTTGGATAGGACACACCCTGCAGAACTATGGGCGCGGCCTAGCACCGAGCAGAGCACGGTGAGGTGAGTGTTCTATGGAAACGCCCATGAAATGAAACAGACACGATCGCCGTGTGCGAGCGCACGGCGACAACCGGCAGTTGGTCCTTGGATGATCGCAGAGACAGTGATCATCGACCGACACGGCAGGAACAGGTTGTCGTTGCTTAATTTGCCCTATGCTACGTAAAAGAACTACTCCCTCCAGTTCACAAAAACAAGTCATTTTGGAATACGTTCAGTCAAACTTTGAAAACTTTGGCTATCGATATCTCTTTAAATATTTATATTAGATACATGTATATCATATGTATAGATTCTTCTTGAAAAATATTTTTATAATATTATAATTTTATTGGGTTTTACAAATATATTATAATAATAACTAGTTGTCAAAATTGTATTTTGGAGATTGTGTCGATATCCAAAATGACTTCTTTTTGTAAACTAGAGGGAGTACTAGCTGTGCTCATTTCGGTTTGTATAAGCCGACATATGCTTTTAGCTTCTACATTTTTCATTTCGTTTTTTTTTGTTTTTTTTACCTTTTTAGTTTTTTTCGTATTCTTTTGCATTGTTCGTAATGGGTTAATATGTTTTTTCTATTTTTATTTTTTAAATTTAATTATGCCAAAAAATCACTAGCAGCTACAGTATAAAATAAACTAGTTACAGTATAAAAAAGTCATAAACACAATTTAAACTTCACCTAATAAAAAAAACTCTGTTTGTTTTTGTTTTACGGCTTCCTTCCAGGAAATTGATAAGACGTTGTATCAATTTATTATTATTCGATTTATTCATACAAATATTTACACTAAAATAAAAAATTATTCGTCGCAGCCATAAACTACCATCACAGTAAAAAGAACACACAAAAGTATGATTACGACTGTACGACTCACCCAACCATAGCCGATTATTAGTTTAGTCTATCTTATCCGAGCTATCAACGATTCCCGAGGTGACATTATGCATAATCTACCTTCTGTTGCGAGTTTCTTTACATGCTTCCAAGGAACCGTGTTCTGATGCGTTGTCGCAATTCACAATCAGATAACTGTGTAGAACTAGATGACTTATTCATATTAATTTTTAAAAATCATTTTTCTAGATAAATAATTTTTTAGTACTCAACTTTCAAACAAAGTATTTTTTAAATCAGGATCTACTAGTTAATTATAGTACACATAATAGTGGCTCTATTTATATCAGTCAAAATTATATATAAATCTCCCTTCCTACGAATTTATCTTTAAATTATTATTATTCATAAATCAAAATCAAAAGTCAACACGAACGGGAGGTCTATCCATACGTGAATCCTAAACACCTACATGTCGGTCACGACAACGATGGGATCAACGACTCATACGCAATTAGTCAACGGCAGCTTCGGTCTTTGTACCGGGTGCTTCTCTGACTTGTGGGCCCGTGTAAACCGTACGAGAGGTCCAACTACATAGGTGGGACCCAGTTGGGTTTCGATCCACGTGTCCTTCTCTGTGCCAACCATGCATAGTGCGCCTCGGTTCTTTCCAGTCGCTTCCTTCCCGTGCTCGAAGAAGGTGACGCGTGGCAGCTCTCCAACTCGATAAGCTGGTTTGTCTATAAAAAACCACTTAAGCTGCTCCAAAATCGCAGCGTCAATCAATCGGTTCTTCGTCTTCGAATTCCTGATCAGAGAGAGAGAGAGAGAGAGAGAGAGAGAGAGAGAGAGAGAGAGATTAATGGAGAGTGGTCGCGGTTCGCCATGGGCAAGGCTAGCGCCGCCGCTGCTGCTGGTGGCCTGCGCCGTGGCCGTGGTTGAGTGCAAGGTGGTGCACGTGGAAGAGGCGCACAGGAGGATCATGCTGGCCAATGGCCTCGGCTCAGCTCCTCCCATGGGGCAAGCACTGCTCTTTCTCGCCCATGCAATCTAGCGTAGTCTAGTACTGCTATTCAGCAACCTCGATTAATTATTAACACCTGTGCTAATCGATCTTGCCCATACAGTAACGGTTTATTTTGCGATCTTCCAAGATAATTTCCGACTGTTATCTGCAGGTGGAACAGCTGGAATCACTTCGCGTGCGACGGCAACGGTGAAGATGTCATCAGGGAGACTGGTACAGATTAAATTTTTTTATTGGCTTTAGTAGCAGTTCTTTTCTTACAGGTAATAGTAAACTTCGTTTTTTTTTGGGGGGTCTCCTCTTGCATCGAGCAGCCGATGCGCTTGTCTCCACCGGGCTTGCAGATGCTGGCTACACATACGTCAATATTGGTGCGCACGCTCACACGCCCTTGGTTCTTTGCTGGTTTTCTCTCTGTTTTTTTGTTACTCTTGGAGCGTTCTTTTTAAGTAAAATTAATTATGATTGGATTGATTGAACTGAATTATGTGTTTTTTTTTCCAATAACTGCTGTCAGACGATTGCTGGGCAGAACCACAGCGTGATGCAAAGGTCTGCACAGAATCGACTCTTGGGATGTCTGAGCTCAACTTAACCGTACAGATTCGATCGATGTAAGGCAAAAGTTTACCCAGGATACTAAAGCTTTGTTGTACCTATGCTGTTGCAGGGCAATCTTGTGGCGAACAAGAAGACGTTCCCCCACGGGATAGAGGCGCTAGCAGACTATGTTCACAGCAAGGGACTCAAGCTTGGGATCTACTCTGATGCAGGGTAAGTAGGAACAGCCAATTACCAAGCTATCTCAGCTCAATTCAGGCAGTCCTTTTGTTTTTTTTTTACTGCCGGTTTATTTACTGTTTTCTGTATGTATTTTTCTCTGTAGATACAAGACGTGTGCAAAGGTTCAGCCCGGATCCCTTGGATACGAGGATCAGGACGCTAAAACTTTCACGTCATGGGTAAGTCAACTACATGTGTTCTGATGTTTCGAAGAGGTTCAGTTCAAGTATGATCGATCCTCTGGTTGAATATTTGCATACACATTTGTGCAAGTAAACCGATTTCCAGATGTTTAAACCTTTTGATTCATTGGTTCCGTCGCAGGGAGTCGACTACCTGAAGTATGACAACTGCAACAACGGCGATCTGAAGCCATTGGAGAGGTGACATGTCCATCTCACCTGCTTGATAATGTCATCTCAATTCTGATGACATAGCCAGGTGACTTTGTTTCTCTTGCTCACCCTGATGCATAGGTACCCTGAGATGAGCAAGGCTCTGATGAAGGCTGGTCGAGCCATCTACTTCTCATTGTGCGAATGGTACGGTCACATCATACCTACACAACTCGTATTCAGAGTAATCCAACTCTGAAGAATATCTGATCAGTTTCATTCAAGTTCCTGCCCTCACCGGTGGTCGCTGTTCAGGGGTGACATGCACCCGGCGCGGTGGGGCGCGGCCTACGGGAACAGCTGGAGAACCACCGACGACATCGAGGACACTTGGGAAAGGTTGACTTCATCGTTTCCTTGGCCGTCTTTCTGTATCAATCCAGCAATGGAGTAGTACACTAGTTCTGTAGCAGTACTCAGATTGTTCAGAGTTCAGACACTGTTCTTTCTGTTTCAGCATGACCTCAAGGGCAGACCAGAACGAGGTGTGGGCGGAGTACGCGCGCCCCGGTGGCTGGAACGGTCAGTCTTCGCCTCCTGATCATTGTCCCTGACATGATCTGACATACACTTGATCAGAAGAAGTTCAGGTCCTAGAACACGTTGATGGATCCGTCTTTTCTTGGCTCGTGTGTTTGGTGCTGTTTGGTTCTGCAGATCCGGATATGCTCGAAGTGGGCAACGGGGGGATGACAAACGACGAGTACATCGTGCACTTCAGCCTGTGGGCTATCTCAAAGGTACTCTTGCCTCTTATGTTGTGCTGACAGAGAGAGCTTCTTTCTGTTTCTGAATTTATCTGTCTCATCGCAAGCCTGCACTTGATTTCTGTGTTGTGCGATGTGGTGGCGTGATGCAACAGGCGCCTCTGATCATCGGCTGCGACGTAAGGCACATGTCGCAGGACACGCACGACATCCTGGCGAACAACGAGGTGATCGCCGTCAGCCAAGGTAAGTCGCATAGTGACATCGATACAGGGATGCTCCTCACACCTCTACCTGTTGCGCATTGCGGCGTTTCAGCTTCAGTGTTTGCGTTTGCTGATGGGAGAAACGACTCTGGCAGATCCTCTCGGCGTGCAGGGAAAGAAAGTGAGGATGGAGGGGAGCAGCGAGGTGAGAATCTCTACTGGTTAACTCACACTGACGCTACATACATAACAGTATAGCACACACTGAAAAGTCTGGAGAAACGTCAAAAAAAAAAAAAAGGTTCAGTGCTGAATCTCTACTGGTTAACTCACACTGACGCTCGTACAATGCAGATCTGGGCGGCGCCTCTGTCCGGGTACAGGACGGCGGTGGTGCTGCTGAACCGGCACGCGAAGGACGAGGCTTTGATCACGGCGCACTGGGACGACATCGGGCTCCCCGCCGGCACGGCCGTCGAGGCCAGGGACCTGTGGCTGGTACGTGGCTGCCAATAGCAAAGCACACAGTTGCTGCTCGGGCTGAAGCCTCACCGTTGCTCCTCTTGTGGTCGTTGCATTGCAGCACAGGACGCTGGACGGCAAGTACACGGACAAGATGGCCTTCAACGTCACGCCGCACTCGTGCAGGATGCTCGTGCTCAAGCCTCTGGTGGCCTCAACCCAAATAGCTTCAGCTTCTAATTTATTTTTATCTTTTAGATTATATTTACTTCTAATTTCAGTTTTTTTTATTTCTTTTGGTTTTTCTTTTTACTCATTTTTCATACCGATTTGAGGAATAATTAGAGCGGCCTATTGTGATCTCCTGGCCGAAAGGAATCAAAGCCGGAAACTCGACTCGATAGGAAAGAAAGCTCTAATTTATCCATGACGATATAACAGGTTCTTTTAATTTTTTTAATTTTCTCTTATTTTTCTAAAGAAAGCTAATAAACGTAAGTTAAGAGGACCACCAGAGTATCAGATGAACCGAGCTCCTGGCACTCCTCCCATGTATACCTTGCCTGAAATTTATTTGTAGATATATCAAACATTTTCTCTTCGTAATAAAAAAGAAGCAAAGTGTCATTTTTTCGATTGTTTTTGGGATTTTTGCTGTGACTTATGATTTTAGGGTTGTTGTGAGAGAGTACAAAGTAAGATAAATTCGCGTGTGATTTTTTTAATATAAATGAAGTTGTTATAGTATGTACTACAATTAACTTGTAGACGTTATCTTTAAAAGCTATTTTATTTAAAATTTATTTACTGTAAAAAAAATCAAAAAATAACTCGAAACTGAAAATAAGAGACCATGTATGTTTAACGGCGGAGGTTACTAATATTATGGGTTCGTCAGCCTCGGCAGCACCGTCAGAGGCGGACCTGACCTTTGGGCGAGCCCGGGCGACCGCCTGAACTCCTCTCGCTGGCCAGACCCCCCTACCGCCCCCGGTGGAAGTGCAGTACAGGGGCGGACTTGCCCTTCGGTGGAAGCATAGTTTGATTTTTTCAGGAAGAGGTAAGCATCAAGAAACTAGCTTGGCAAGACTTGGAGACACTAGATGGGGTTCTCATATGCAACTTTAATCCGTATTGAGACCATGTGGGATGCAGTAACAGATGCGCTAGGCATTGTGAACGAAGATGGGCGTAATTCATCTAAGGTAGCAGGTTTGTTGCGTATAATGGAGACTTTTAATTTTGTGTTCATATTAAAGATGATGTTGAAAGTGCTTCGCATTATGTTGTGGTTACAGACCAAACAGAGAGAGAGATGGTAGTGGAGAGTTAGGTGAACAATGCCTCTAGGGTTTTCCTCTAGGCTGGATTCCATATATATATATACGGTTACATAGGGAGAGTTTTACAACTATACCCTTGCACCCAAGTACCCCCATAGGGTATATACGCCACTGTACATGTCTCATTTTGGGTCTTACAGCTTTCTAGCAGGTTGGTTGGGTTTAGGTGGGGGCCACCCCTACACACAGGCAAAACCCGTACACCTTACCCACCAGATCTGCCTCTAGGAAAGAAATGAGGGCTCACAACACCTTCACCATCTTTAATGGGGTGCATCTATATATCCTGAAGCAAACGAGCTAGCGACAAGATGAACTTATCTGTGCCGCTCATGAGACGAGCAACATGAGATGCTCCCATTCCGTGCTAGAAAGCTTCTTTTTCTTTGCCGCCGACGATGAAGCTTTCTTCGGTGCCATCCTTCTTCGGATCTTGAGGCTTGCTCTTGTCGTCCCCACGGACGGCGCCATCTGTCGTGGCTACTGGCAAAACATTAAAGAAGGGGACTAATAGAAGAGGAAGGAAAGCTAGATCTATGGGAGAGTTGGTGAGAATGAGAGGATGCCCCTCCTCCTGCCCCTCCTGGGGTTTATATACATGAGTGGATAGAATGAGAAATCTCTATTCTACCATTTAGTATTTACAAAGGATGATGATATATTGGTATATTTACATGAGTATATTCCTCTACACTATTGGGTCTATTACATATTAGGTCAGTTACAAGATCCAGTCACAGAGGATTGGGCCACCTCCACAACACATTACAAATGAGTTATCTCTTATATTACAAATGTGTTTTACAACGGAACTTCCACTAGAACAGAAGCTCCGAACAAACTAAGTGGTAAATTTTTCTAGAGATAATTGATAAGGTAAAATTTTCCACCTAAAATAAGTCTTTTTAAGCAGGGCCTCGATCTGACCATTCCCTTTGTTTTCGCATAAACAAATCAGACATGCATAATGCTTGATCTGGCCATTGTCTTAATTTCTGAGTCAGATCTTGACCAATTAAGGGTGTTTGGTGGCTTCTTTCATGTGTCCAGCCTGCAGTCGTCCAAGCTAGCTACCTAGTGCTCCGTGAAGAAAAGGGGAGCCGTTCTACCAACCAATTTGATTAATCCTTCAGTTTGCTGTGGTTAATCTTTTCTGAGATGATTGATATATAGTTATCCTTGCTAGGAACGTTCCTGGATGCGTTGCATGGGTCGTCCCATGCCATGATTGCCTGTCACAAGCTAAACAATCACCTTCTTATCAAGGTCTCGCTTGTTTTGGTTTAAGATTCTGATTATGGCTTATTTTTCACTATTTTAATTTTAACTTGTAAAAGCCAGAAGCAAGAAAATGTTGGGAACATGACCTTAATTGTGTGATCCGGACAAGTGTGCAGCTTCCTAGCGAGACAGCGAGGTCTGGGACGATATAAAGGCAAATGATAGGATTTTGCTTTGAACTTTTCTGACACTGTTTGGCAGTAGCTAGTGTCCAGTCTGAAATATGTAGGAACAGTGCAATTGCACGTCACGATCAATCATTGCTGCCGACGAGCACATACGGTGCATGAACACATATCGATCGATCCTTCCTTGGTCATGAAGCTATATATGGATTGTTGGATCAAATCATGGCCTTATGGACTAGCCATGGCCAAGTGTTCGCACATCAGTTAAATCGCTCTTTCTTCGCTGTTAATTGCAGGAGGTGGGTAGGTGAAGCTAACCTAGCTAACTGTGTTAGAAATATGGACCTAATTATATTAATTTTTTGTTTTAATTTATGAATAGTAATAATTTATAGAAATGCGATTTTGACCGATATAAATAAAGTCGATATAGTATGTACTATAATTGATTAGTAGATTCTGGCTTAAAAAGATACTTCATTTGAAAGCTATATACCGTAGAAAAATTATTTACTGTAAAAAAACAGTTTTTAAAATTTAATATGAATAGGGCCGTATATCGATTTGTATAAATTGGAGAGGCCGGTAAAGGTGCCAAGGAGATCTTTAAGAAAAGAAAAGGAAGTCCAACGAAATGCAAAGAAAACAGCACATTGGTGACATGTACTGGATAGATCGATCAGCGTGTCCAATGGACATGAAAATGAATGTGACACGCCTTGCCACGTAGCGGGCGCGAGTACGTGAAAAATTCGATAAGGAGATAGCTAGTTTAGCTTCGCAAGAATCAACATGGGTCTTACGTTCTTCCGTGCATAGGACGACCAATATAATCCATCCTCGACAAGGACGGCTTGAAAAGGAGACAATGGAATGACTCTGACTAAGTAATTACAAGCTAGGGTTAATTAAGAATCATAAGATGCTACATTTGGGGTTTTAACCAGTTCTCTTGTTCGATTACAAGGATAAAGGCAATTAAGCCGCAGTTGTTGCCTTGTTGGGCCTCTTGTCCATTTCCGGCCGCCGGCGCCGGAACACGCCACCGCGCTACGTCGCTCTAGCGCTCCGGTCCAGCCGATCGATAACCCGAGTCGTCAGACGTCAGGCAGGGAGCGGCTAATTAATGATCCTACACACACGAGAGTAGGTGTGAAACAGAGAGAAACACAGCCCACTCTACCTGCGAGTGCGAGTGTAGAAACTGGCAGGTATGGCTCTGCCGCTCAGGCATGCATCACCGCGCGGCCGGCCGGCCGGCCGGGGGTTGGCCGTGCCGTCACCAGCCACAGGTACCCACGCGGATGCTGTGCCGGTCTCATTTTCTCTTGAAAGTTGAGACCAGCTGAGCTCGACGAAGCTCTCGCGATCTCGTCTCGATCAACAGCTGATCGACCTCCTCCTGGACTGGACTGAGCTCCGTTCAAGCAAAACGAGGCACGTTCTCGGGATAATTAGTGAGAGTGATGGGACGACGGATGCTTATCATCTTGACTGGGATGTGAACAAACTGTGGAGCATCAACATCTGTTTCAATTGTTAAACATTACACTTTCGGTATTGCTCGAGTTCATGCTCCTCGATCATTCAGAGGTGAAATGCAATGCAAGTGATAAGGTCGAGCTATCACTTAGGTTGAAATACGGCGTAAGTGCACATACACGACAAGATCAAGTTGATTATCGATTCCTTGCCCATCCAATCCAAGTTTTTTCTTTTCAAATTTTTGGCGGCTGATGGGACCTCCACGATACCAGACAAGTCAACAATCTCCCCCAATGGCGCAATATACCCTTTCATACACGACGTTGTTGCCCAACTCTCATGTATCCTGTTGATTATCATCTGCTCGTTCATCTCCATTTTTATTGTGTCAGTCAATAATCTCTCCTAACAGATTCCAATGGTGCATACCCTTTTATACACGACGTTGTTGGCTAACTCTGATGTATCCTGTTGATTATCATCTGCTCGTTTACTTCCATTTTTTATCGTGTCACATCAGCTACTAGCTGCCACTCCATGGTATCATGCAGGGGCTGCTCTCTCCGATATGGTTGCCGGAATTGTTTTAATGGAGGATTGGAGGTTGACAGCATAGTCCACTAACTAATGGCACCTCCACCACTAAGTACTCCACCAAATCCGTCATTAAACCGATAATAACGCAGGGGTGTGTCTAGGTATCACCTGAATATTTTTTTTCCTGACAATCATTCAGATTTGAGACCGTTAGATTAGAGATCCTACGGCCCCGTTTTTTCGGAGGAGGGAAAGATTTTTTTTGGAGTGGGTGGGGGTGAGAATTCATGGTCGTTGGATCTCTAATCCAATGATCACAAATCTAGATGATAGTTAGAAAGAAAACATATAGGTGATGTTTACCAACATCCTAACGCAGTGCCGAGTTCTGCTTTCCGAAGGGCATTGTTTCAATACCTTCCATAAATCCAGCTAGAAGTACTAGCACTGCTGTAGTAGAAAATCGAATGCATTTTAGGTGGAGACAAAGAAGGCTTTTGTCTCTGTGCCTGGGGGTCAAAAATCCAATTTTGGATGCCGATCTTTAGCGCCGCATATGCCCGCCCCTGCCTGCCTGGCCAAAAGGCCAGACAACCACGTCCCCCTACTTTTGGATACGCATTGCATCCTTTCATTTTCAGACATAAGCAGTGAAATTTTCTGAAGAAAAAAATGCGTTAGTATCAAATTCTATATATGTTAACCTTACATTAAAGTTGAGTGCAAAATGAAACACAAGATAACACCGAATCACCGCATTTTTCTCCTGATTTCATATCCAATGGACTCTTCTACACTCCAAAATCCTCTATTGAATTTCACCTAAGAAAGACTCTGATCATGCACTCAACCTTCTATTCAGATATTTAAGGGGTACTAAAATACTAAAAGTTGAGAGAAAAATAAAGCATAAGAGAGCACCATATCACCTTTTTCTCCATATTTGAATTTCATACACAATAGATACAATTGCACCTAAGCTAAACTAGACACTCGTACAATCTAGAACTCTCTTAAGTTGCACCTACTAGACACTCATGTACTCTAGAACTCTTTATTGAGTTGCATCTAAGCCACAAGTTGAAGCCGAAACGAACGAAACATTCTTAATGGCTCTTCGCAAAAACGTTGTTTATGCCAAATAAATACCAGGTGAGGCATATTGGCACATCAATAAACACATTTGTACGGATAGAAAAGTATAAATTACACGAAAATGACACTAAAGCCCACACTCATACAAGACACGTTGACACTTTATGTCCTATTCGTTTTGGCTTCAGCTTCTAGTTTCTGATTTATTTTTCACTATTTATAAATTTTGTTTTTTATGAACTTTTGGCTTTTTGAGCTTTCTTACCGGTTCTTTTTTCCATATTCATTTGTGTTGTCTATGATAAGCTAGCATATTTTTTCTTTTTTAATTTTTTTAGATTTAATTACGTCAAATAAGCCACCTTCAGCTACAATATTATATTTCAGCCGCTACAATACAATTTCATCTATAAGCCATAGCTTTTCAGCCCAACTAAGCCGAACCGAACATGCACGCGCTATTCTGAACTCCAAGATATAAACTTTAAAAAATATCTTAAATAAGTTTCGTGTGCCAACTAATTCAATAAAAAAAACTATAGCTATAAAGTAAAAGCGGACGACACACTGCTACTACTTCGATGTCGCATGCGCAGCTCACAAAGGTGCCAAGCCTGACACAACATGTTGAGGTGTCCTGCGCTCCATCCTACGCGCGGCGTCATCCTCACGAACAGCGGTACACCACCACCACGCACGGCTGGCCCCACAAAGACTCGTACACGAACGAGTATTTTATTTAAGACGAGGTTTCTTTTCCGATGTGATTCATAGATTTTAATTTATAGTTTTTTAATTCTAGCTGTTTATGAGAGATTATAAAGAGATAATCACATATGATTTTAGCTTTTATAACTAAAGTTGATAATATATACTATAATCGATTAGTAGATCTTATTTTAAAAAATTGTACCGTTTAAAAGATAATTACTATAGTAGAGATGAAAAGCCCATAGGCCTATTTGAACGCAGCCATCGCACTTTCTAATCGGTGGACTTGGAGTAGCCCACCACATAAGTCAAACAAAAGAGTGAACACATGAGAGATTAAAAAAAGAGGCAGTTACATATAATTTTAATCGATATAATTAAAATTAGTATAGTATATATTATAATTAATTAGTAGAATTTATCTTAGGCCGTAATCCCATCCAAACGCACCCGACGCACTGTCCAGTTGGTGGACTTGGACTATCCCGCGACACAAGTCAAGCGAAAGAGTGAACGTAAAATATACGTTTATTTTCTTCCAACAAAAAAAAATAAAAAAACGCAGCAGCGGGCCCCATGTGCCCGTGGGTACAGCCCTCTATATAAGGCGCGCCTGCTCCCCATCACCATCCCATCCCAACACTCCAGCAGCAGAGCAGCCAGCCAGCCATGGCGCCCGCCTCGACCTCGTCGTCGCTGCTCCTCCTCCTGCTCGTGGTGGCCGCGATGTCCTCCACGTTGACGGCGGCGGCGGGCGCCAGGGTGGCGCCTGCCGGGAACGTGACGGAGGAGCCGCGGGCGGCGCGGCGGCGCGCGTTCGAGAACGGCCTCGGCAGGACGCCGCAGATGGGGTACGCACTCTCGCCGACACCATTACTGCCACCGAGCCTTCCCTTCTTCCTCTCTTTTATCTTGTTTGCACGTTCCGCGATTCGCACGGCACGAGCCAAACAGCTTGTTTGACAAAACCAATCACTGCTCTGCTCGGCATGCCGAGGAGCTAAACAACCAAGACGATTTCAGCAAGCACAGAATATGTCATGCGTGAGAGAGGGAAGTGCAAGGCGAGCTGCTTATTAACTTGTTGCAATAAATACCAGCAGTATCGATTAGTCGTAATCGCGACAACTTCTTGTGCGATGAAAAAGGAAAAGGATATGTCTTTCGCTTGCGGTGGAAGGGAAGCGAAAGGCGAAGAGCCTGATCTTGCAGGCTCGTCTTTAGCTTTCAAGCTTTGCTTTCATCATGAAGCTCCTTTTGTTCCTTTCCTGCATGGAACTGGTACTACTACTGTAGCAGTGGACTAGTTCCTGTTAGCTTCTAAAAACAGTTTTTTATGATAAATAACTTGTCTACGGTATTTATCTTTCAAACGGAACATTTTTTTTAAAAATAGGTTCTATTTAGTCGATTGTAACATATACTATAATAACTTTTTATTTATATCAGTTAGAATCATACGTGGATCTCTCTACAAGTTTCTCTACAAAATATTACTATTTATAAATCAAACTAAAAAAGTACAACCAAAAGTCAATCAGTGGCATAGCCAGGTCTTAAAATCTGCGCGGTCAACTATTATAAATTTTTTTAGAGTTTTACAAATTTATTGGTAAATAATAGTACTAATTAAGTATTTCTGTAAAAAATCTATAAGATCAATTAACCTCGTAGAAATATATTAGCTATGCCACTGAAGTCAATATGACCGGCCCTAACACGTCGTCGACGAGCACTGCTACGCGCACGAACAAAGCATTCGTGAGGATTCAGTGTTTCTTCATCTGTCACTTGTAGTAAAGTTTCGGATTATTTTGGCTCCAAATCATCAGGGATTAAACGTTAAACCCAACCATGGCTTCAGTGTAAAAATCTGCAGGGACAGCTTCTTTTAACCATCTGGTAATCCGTGTCGGTGCTGTCTTGTTTCGCTTGATGTAGTAAGTAGTGAGAGTCAAGCACTGATGCATCATGGGGTCCTAATTCTTCCAGTAATTTCTAATTCTGGTGACGAAATGCGTTAGGTGGAATAGCTGGAACCACTTCTTCTGCGGGATCAACGAGGAGATCATCAAGGAAACAGGTACACTCACTCCTGCTCCCCTTGCTGGAGCTGGTTCTTTTTTTTTTTTGCTACGGTTTATAGTTTTTTGCTACGGTTTGTAGTTTTTAGGTTATTTGTGCGAGAAATTATAGAGTAACAGAAACTCACGTGTGATTTTTACCGATATAAATAAAGTCGGTACAGTATGTATTACGATTAATTAGAAGACTCTATTTTAAAAAGATACTTTATTTAAAAGTTAGTTTATATAGAAAAATCGAAAAATAATTTTTAGAAGCCGAAAAGGACGTCTTACCTATGGCTAGCTCCCACCTGCACCCATGGCGCCTCCCTCTCAGTTCTCCAATGCACGTACGGTCCAGTCCAATCACTTGTCGTATATGCTTGTGAGTACCATGCTGCAATGGCCTGCAGATTGACACAGGCAAATAACTCGGTTATATATTTCTCCAGCGAAAGAAAGAGAAGTACTTCCTTTTCTTACTGCTCTTCAGAGTACAGCCACTTTTTTTTTAAGAAAAAATTGCTGGGGAATTATTTTGGAACATTTTTAGAATTATAGTTGGGCATGGGTACGTTGGACGTATCAACGTCTGACAACAGTGGGTTACCAAACATTCAGAAGGGTGTCGGTGAGGCGACGTGGGAGAATTTTTCATGTACTTCTCGTGTCGTCGAGAAGTTCTTTTCCTCTTCCAAAAAATAAGAAAGGATTCATGTCATTAGTGGCTCCTTAACTAGCCTCACCAAATCACCATGAACCGTAATAAAACCCAACACTTGACCCAACTGGTGTAGCATCCAATTATCTAACACAAAGTTTCAGAGGAACGTGTCGAATGGGCAAGCACATTAGCAATTGCATTGTGGTGGGTGCATGCCGGCACGGTGGCTCGGTGAGATTGAGGGGACATTTATTGTTTTTTGCTGACGGTTTTTTGTTGTTGTGAGTTGTAGTTTTTTTTACTGAAAATAAATAGTAGTAACTAAAAGAGACTTTTAAAAAGAGGAGAGCGAGTGGTGTAAAAAATAAAAGAGATGTGTATGTGATCAGAGTGAGAGGAGTGGGATGCGATGTACCCATGACCTCATACCTTATCTCCGGAGAGACGGTAGCGAGGGGAGTGAACAAATTGTTTTGAGAAGTCGGGTGTTTATATTATCTTCTAGTTTTTCTAAATAGAAATCAAAAGTATAAGCTAATACAGGACATGAGACATTGGATAGGATTTTTGTGTGGACCGTGGGTTACGTTTCAAACGGTTTCAGTTTCTGAGCTTTTTAATTTCAGATTGTTTTGACTTTTTGTCTTTTTTTTATTTTTTTGATTTTTTCTTTTATTCTTTTGCATCGTCCAAAAGATATAACGGTGTTTTCTAATTTTTATTTTTTCATTTACAAAAAGCTAATGGCACTTTTTTAAAGCCCTTTGGAGCAGGCCGGCCCGACCGGGCGGTCCGAGCGTTGGACGCTGACCAATAGTCTGAGACCCTCGCGCTCACGGTCCTTTCTAGCTGCAGGCTGCACGCCCTGAGCGACCCTTGTCGGCCGGCCGGCCGGCCGGCACAAATTACTGTAGAGCTGTGAGTTGTTACAGCTTGCAAGCAGCAAGTCGCATGGACTCATGGAAGAAGAGGACAACCAGATTAGCTGGACTGAACATTGCCATCCTCTCTCCTCGCTCTCCAAATCTCTAGCCAATCTTTATTCCTTCAGCACCAGGCGAATCAGATCTGGGAATCATTCATTCAGAGTTGCTTTTGCTTTAACTTCTGCATATTTTTACCTTTTTTTTGTGAGAAAACCTCTGCATAAGTTGTCTGGGCTAATGAATCAGTGCTGTCGTCCAGCTGCGTGCGTTGCTTGGCTGGTTAGTTAGCGTAACAGCATTGCATTATTTCTTCGGAGTTCAGAATTAGCATGTAGGGAAGGGAGTGTCTGACACAAATAGGGAGCTGTGGAAGGAACCATGTGTTCGTGCAGTGTTAGTTGCTTTTGCAACAGCATCCTCTCTTATTTGGTCCAATATAGCACTATCAGAATGGAAAGATTCCAAGCATGAACGGGCTTTTGTTTTAGCTACACTCATTGAGAGAAACAAGAGCACAACTGATGTAAAGTTTTGCAGCAAAAATACGGTAACGGTACAAAGAGGGGAGGGTCCATGCTGAATAGACCCTTGGCCAGAATGTTCATGGAAACTTTAATCACCATGTTCATGAGGGGTGATGATGGCCCATAGCCATAATGATGATCGATAAATCGAGAAAAGGACTTCATCGATTCTTTCTCTTGTCCCTTGAGGATTGGATTGGATTGAATTTAATGGTCCATGCATGTCGACAACATGTGGAGGGCAGATCTCTGAACAAATATAGATCAGGCTTTTTATGACTGAATACATTAATCTCATCATCAGTCAATCTTTGTGGTCGGACATCAAAATCAATTGACCATAGTGTCACCAATGATCTAGAGTCTTTGCGGTTGTTAATAGATGGAAGTATCAGAAAAGGGGGGGTCAGACATGGATTGGTGCAGCCTAACTAACCAGTTCTAGTAAGAAGAGGGCAGGTGCAGGCATGCACCTGCTCCTTTTGGACTGATTCCATCGACACATAACTAAGGTTAGTACTAGAAGTCTAGAACCACTTAGTCACTAGTTGCATGATGTTGGTTGTTGGTGCTGGACAAACACCCCGTGATTATCTCATTCTTACCAGAATAATAATGCAATGAAATTTTAATGGTGCCAAATTTCTCTCACAAGCATCATTTGTAATCTTGTCATTGTTACATGCAAAGCTGTCTTAGAGTATACTGTAATAGAAGCATGTGGGATACTAAGACTGCTCCAATTGTTTCCCCTTTCTTTCAGCTGATGCGTTGGTCAACACCGGTCTGGCGAAATTGGGTTACGAATATGTTAACATAGGTACGGATGGCTATCGGAACCCTATTTCACACGATACTTTGGACAAAAACGTTATGTTTTAACGATAAGTAATTCATAGCTCAAATGTTTTCCATCTCTTCTTTTCAGATGATTGCTGGGCAGAATCTGACAGGGACTACCAGGTAAGGACATAAAAATTGTCCACAGAAGCAAAGCTAACCACCCCCATCGTTTTCAGCATTATCGTCGGTGCAACTGCAAAAGTATATTTGTAGGACACGAGTTCAAGAAATTCGTCTAATTTGGTTATGAACTTCAAGAAATTTTGGACAGGAACTAATAGTTAACAACTATATTATGCAGAAGTAAAAAAATTTGCTTGTAGATACTACTGATTTTAATGTGTCAGTATTAGAATTTGTAGAAGTGGAAAATTTAAAATAGCAGTCTTTAGAAGTTTTGTAATGCCTGTGCAACTGCTAGGCATCTCAATGACCAAATAAGCACTCTCTTCATTTTTCTGTTTGTGAAGACCTAACAAATTTTCACTATCATCTGTATTGACAAGGTTGCATTACTACTATTCAGGGTAACTTTGTTCCAAATAGACAAACATTCCCCTCTGGCATCAAGGCGCTTGCAGATTATGTGCATGAAAAAGGGTTGAAGCTTGGCATCTACAGTGATGCAGGGTATGCTATCTATCTAATTTATCATAACAAAAATGCTTATTTGGTCTCATCCTAAAGTAAAATTCCTCATTAGCCCAATCAAACTAGAATTTGTATTTAGTAATGACAAACTGACAATGAACCTGAAAACATATTTTCAAAATGAACCTGAAACTAAAGTCACTCTGTATTGCAGGACACAAACGTGCAGTAACAAAATGCCAGGATCACTTGATCACGAAGAGCAAGATGTGAAAACCTTCTCCTCCTGGGTAAACCTATTACAATTGCTTACCTGATGGCTGATGCCAAATCAACACTGACACCCTGATTCTGATATTCTAATTCTTGCCCTCTCAATACCAGGGAGTTGATTATCTGAAGTACGACAACTGCAACGATGCTGGCAGGAGCACCACGGAAAGGTAAAGGAGAACAATATCTCAAACTTCCACATGACGAACACATTGGGCTTTATGTGTAAGCGTTCTCAGTAAATTCTCATGGCCAATGCAGATATACTAAAATGAGCAATGCCATGAAGACCTATGGGAAGAACATCTTCTTCTCTCTGTGTGAATGGTGAGTTTGCTCGCCATAGCATATTTTGAGTAGATGGTAGAGAAAAAAAGTGTTTTTGAATCACTCTACCGTGTTTTTGCTGTTTAGGGGGAGAGAAAATCCTGCTACATGGGCAAGCGGCATGGGCAACAGCTGGAGAACAACTGACGACATCGCCGACAACTGGGGCAGGTGCTGCTCATTTCGTCTCCTCTGAACTTCAGCTTACATAATGACTGAAATTGGTAGGACTGACCGTAATTACCCTGTTATGTCAGTATGACATCCCGTGCAGACCAGAACGACCGATGGGCCTCCTATGCCGGACCTGGCGGATGGAATGGTAAGAGTTTCAGATGAGTCTGTTCCTAGAGAGCCTAAACCATTTGAGAGCTTCCAACTAATCAACGGATGATGTTGCGCTTCGATCTCAGATCCTGACATGCTTGAAGTGGGCAACGGTGGGATGTCTGAAGCGGAGTACCGCTCACACTTCAGCATCTGGGCACTCGCCAAGGTACTCATTTTTCTCTGTGTTGACAATGTTGTTGCAATGGTTTTTTTTGCATTTCCTCACTGCAAACCTGGTTCAAATTGTGCAGGCTCCTCTTCTAATCGGGTGCGACGTGCGATCGATGGACCAGCAGACGAAGGACATACTCAGCAACTGGGATGTCATCGCCGTCAACCAAGGCATGCCTTCTCTTTCACATACGTACGTAACCATACTTCTTGGAATTTTCAGTGTACTCATGCTGCGACTTTCCGAGCAGATGGACTAGGCGTCCAAGGAAAGAAAGTGCAATCTGACAACGGCTTGGAGGTATTCCTCAACCTTTGCATTAGTGGCTTTCAAGAAGCAGTTTGTCCCACAGCACAGTGCATCCTTAGCATGGTTCTGAAACTGACAGACTTAGTTTGTCTGTAGGTTTGGGCTGGTCCGCTCAGCGACAACAGGAAGGCCGTGGTTCTATGGAACAGGCAGTCGTACCAGGCCACCATCACTGCACTCTGGTCGAACATTGGGCTCACTGCATCCACAGCCGTCACTGCTCGTGATCTATGGGCGGTAAGCTCGCTTTCTTCAGAGTTCATCCAGTAGTCACGGTTCAGAATTCAGTCTCCAGGGCTCATCATCACAACTTCCATCTCCAACGCAGCACTCGTCGTTCTCGGCTCAGGGGCAAATATCAGCTTCGGTGGCGCCGCATGATTGCAAGATGTATGTCCTGACACCAAAGTAATCACTCAAGAGAGCAGAGCAGGGTCCATACTGGGGAGTGCGGCCAATCGATCAGGATTCAGGAACATGGTTTGCAAGGGTTTGATAGGTAGCTCAAGTGAATGATTCGCCATTTGGGTTATATATGATGTAGAAATAAGCTGTAACATGCAAGTGTATGTAAGCTGACGTCAAATGTCGGCGCATATCTCCCTCAAGTTTGTAACGACGAATAGTTGCAGCAATAAAAATGGCTTCTTTCCTGCCACTGTCTTCTACTTTGGGGTTTCCTCCTAAAAAAATGTTGTCCAGACCGACCAAATCTAGTGCAGCAATAAAAATGGCTCTTTCCTATCACTATCTTCTACTTTGGGACGGCTCCTGCCTGCCTCTCACGCGACCGCCGTACCCGCCGCTCGCCGGAGCGCCGCCTCCCGTGAAGCGGCCCATCGAGTCATCAACTTGTGCAGCGGAGGTTTTGCACGCGAGGCCCTCGACTATTCCTTACTATTATCAACTGCCTCGCGTACGGTGCGACCGCCGCGCCGCGCCGGGCCGCCCCATTACCCGAGCGAGCGCCTGGGCTTTCGGCCCGCCGCCCGCGCCGGACACTTCCGTTGCCGGCCGCCGTGCTTCTCCACTGGTCCCAATCGGGAACCCCCGTCGGTGCTGTTAGTTCATCGGCCCTGGGCGCCCTCTTCTGCCCTTCCTCTCCCTCTTCTACAGTTACAGTCAAATCCGTATAAACTTTTGAGATCTAGTCTGTGATGTAGTGGTTTGCGTGATGATTTGTTGCTCCACTGAACGGTTACTGGTCAGGTCACGCTGGTGTGTTTGGATTAAATTCAGCGAGCAATCTAGCTGTTTCAAATTCACTGAAGCCTTCGTTGTAGGAATCGATTCTATGCCGATCTGCCATGTGTGTTGTTGAATATGTGATCCGAATTTTTTACGGTGGAAGAATGGCGGTTTGTGGTAGCGGAGGGCCGATAGGCGGCCATTTAAATGGCTATTGAAAATCGGCCATATTTTTACGAATTTGTTTCCTTATCGACCACAACTCGTTTTGTACCCTCTTATATACTCTTATAGCCGCACGAGATTGATTTGATGACTCATTATAAAATCTCCTGCTTTGTAACTCTCCTCACGTCCGTGGTTTTTTCCGCTAGAGTTTTTCACGTTAAAATTATGTGCCTCTTGTTCTTTGATGATCTTCGTTATTTGTCGGTTTGTAACATGTGTACCGAGCCGACAGTGGCATGCTAGTCGCGAGACATGAGCCCTACCTTGTGCAAAGTCCCACGACTGCAATGCTTAGTTGTACCTGTCACTTTGTTAGTACTTTGTAGTTTGTGCCTGAACAAAAAGAAATTTCACTGACGATGCTGCTTCAGTATTCACTGATAGAAAATTCATCAATAGAGAATGCAATATGTGCTAAAAAATCAATATCATGAACAAGCAAGCTGCAGGAAGCATCGCTGCATTAGCCCCTTTACTTCTTGCTGCACTATCACTGATAGACGATGCTGCTTTAGTATTCACATTTCTGGGGTTCATATTGAACTCTTGTTAATTATCGCTAAAGTGAAGAATTATTTCCTGATTGAAATTCAGGCTTGGCCTTGGCTGCAAATATGGATCTTGCTCCTTTCAAGCTGGATATTGACGAGCTAATAGCTGATTATGCCAAGGTAATTTAATCTCTCACGCAATTTCCCTACGTGTGTCATGTGCATATTAACTTTCGATAAATGACACTTGTGTTTCCGATTGGTAGGAAAATTCCACGTCATTCATCGATTTCAAGGGAGTGTGAATGGCAAATAATTTTTCGTATAACTTTGAAGGCAGACCTAAGACGAACTCGGGTGTTTTCATGCAGTCCCTCTTTTCGTATTGTATCGGTAGGCTATGGCTTCCTGAAAGTTGGCAATGTGCCCACAAATAATCCTTTCATAGTCATTGCTGAACTATTTTCACTTGTGTATTTCAGGTCATATGACCTCTCAAAGTTCTCTACCTGAAAGATTGGCTGGGCTTTACTGCCTTTACTGTCTTTACGAGTGCCAACCACAAGCCACGTTTCAAGATTTATTCGTCTCTTGTTAAGGTATATATATTTGAGTCGCTAATTTGGCGCTTCTTGGAAAGTGAAAATTAATACGCTCGATATGTGTTTGCAACAGAGGAGTTAAACAAACTCAAAAGATTTCGTTGTTGAGGCTAAGCAAAATGGAACGGGTGTTGTACCAGCACTTGTCAAAAGGATTCTGGATGAAGGCATGTTTTTGTTTGGGTTCATCAATTTGCTTGTTGACTTTGGGGCGAAGCAGGTTGATGAATCAACTGCATTTCAGAATAAACGAGTGAAATTTGCATGTTTCAAGTACGTGCGATTTTCTTCAATACCATCTATCTTCATCATTAGTATTTGTGTTTTCTTCTTGCATTGCAGTATCCCGCTTTCTGCGTGCTATTTTCCTACGCAAACAAGAACACAAATTATTGTTTGCTCATGTTCTGATAGTTGTTTTTATTTGCAGGTTGTTTGTGAATACTAAAATAGAGAGTTATATGCACGTGGACTTGGTAAGTTTTAGTCTCTTTACATACATCAGTGCTTTTTATTTCCTTTCATGGCTTCTATTTGCTCCTGCATTTCAACACACTACAGGTCACAGGATCAATGTTGTCATTTACATTGTTCATCCTCCCTGCCTCACTCTGAGTGGCGGAGGGAGGTGCAAGCTGTGGTTTTTTTTTTTTTGAAAATACCCTTACCCCTGATGATATTTTTATACGAATTGATTACATTCTTGAGATTATAAAGGGACTGACTCCACAGGGTTCAGTATCCGCTACTGCTTTGTCAATGCTAGTGGCTGGTACAACCCTTTGACCGTTCCAGTCGTATGGTTTGAATATAAGCTCGTTCAGGTGGAGCTGAGCATCTTCTTATTATCCTCGATAAAGAATTACTATGCTGTGTATGGTTGACAGGATATCAACATAGAAAACAAGCTCAGACTGGAACCCTTTCTTTTATTTTATAGAAATGCCACGCATATTCACTTCTGTTACTGACAGGTTGCGTGTCTAGGGTGCGGAGTTTGAACTTGATAACATCAAGAAATTGTCGATGGACCATGCTAAATCCAAAGAATTGGCATTTGCAGGTGTTCGTCTGTTGTTGGCGTTGTGTTATTCGACTTCTGTGGGTACTCTTTGGGAACTTTATTACTGTTAACACTGTTTTTGACCCTCATGCTATCCTTTTGTCATTTTCACCTTGACAGAGGCAAGCCAAACTGTTGATGTTGAAGATGCTAAGCACATTCTTCAGAATGACAGACTGTTGGGTGACAGGGTAGAGGAAATTGTCAAAGAATGGGATGTACAGAAGCAATAGTTCTATGAGAAGACAAGCGTATCTCTTCATGATGAACTAGTGGTGGTTGACAATGACGTGAAAACGATGGCTTCGATGAGATAAGGCAGCTGCAGCTAGAATGAAGAGCTCAATACTCTTAAGAGCATCCACCTAGGCCCCGAACAACTGAAGCTATACTCGTATCCCTGCGCAACCCATATATTATGAGATGAAATCGTTCATTGGCTTACCAGAGTTCTCAGAATAGTTTCTGATTCATGGTCTTTCAGTGTCTTCCTACACTGTGCGTTGCAAACAACCTGTACATAGTTCTCTGTTGGAACTAATGAATCTTACCTAATGTGCGTAATGTAATACACCTGCATTAGGGCCCACATGTCTACGTGTATTCCATTACCTTGCAGTGGCGTAGTTCATTAGTACATACTACATACTTACAGAACATTATACATTGAAATACTCCAGAATAAATATAGATATTCACTGAGTTGATTCTTGGAATATGTTATGCATCCATGAGAGCAGACGAACGCGTGGCTGTGAAATATTCGGGCCACGGTATGGTTAAAAAATTTCCTCGAGTTTTTTTTTTCACGAGGTTATACATACTAAAAATTAATCAAGGCTTAAACGGTCTTCGAAACACGGATGCACTCTAAACCTTCGGAGCTGCATTTGTGAGTTTCCTCGAGTTTTGGTTGTCCTGCATTTGTGAGTTTACGCTTGTCAGACTGTTGTGTCCCCGAGCTGTCTCGATGCGAAATTATGAATCTTCGTACTCATCATGGAGGATCAACTAACCCACTCATTTACAGTGTAATTTTAGTTAACTACAGCATAATTTCAGCTATAAATCAGTTTATTTCAATCCAAACAATCGGCACCTATATCCACACTATTAGATAGAATATAGATAAAAAAATAAAATATCCATTTAAATTTGAGTATGGAGAGAGTAATATTCACTTATCCATCTTTAACCGTACCAATTCAAACATAAAGTTAAGAGTGTACTTAGACTATCCATGGCCTTAAACTATCTATACCTAGTCATAATTTCCTATAAAAGCATGTGGGAATCAACTATGCACATGTATTCGTCAATTTATACATAGTAGCTCTCCTACACACATAATCATTTCTAACAAATTTCAGTTGATTTCGTAAAACTTTTGTGATATGAACGCGAGGTTGAAATTTCAAATATCGAAGTTTTACGAAAACTTATTATAAAAGCATGTGGGGCCCACATGTATGCCTAGCTCTGTCAATTTACATAGAGTAGCTCTCCTACACGTAAAATCATCTCCACATAAATTTAGTCGATTTTAAAAGTTTTTATGGTATTAACGTGACGTTGAAATTCTAAATACCGAAATTTTATAAAATTTTTTTTCATAAGTATCTTTGACTTGCTCTTTATTTTTCTTATCTTTTACCCGCTGGTAGCGGGCCGCGTCGCACTGCGGCGTCCCCGTGCAATCCAGCCCAACGGCCAACACCACACACGCACCAACGCTCCGTACTAGCAGAGCCGCGACGCGACGGCAGGAGCGGAGCCACGGCACGGCACGGCAAAAGATCCCACTCCACCATTCCTCCCGGCCACTCTTCTCGTGCCGGCCGCCTCCGCCCTGCTCCTCTCGAAGCCTCCGCCCGACCGAACCGCCCCAGCTCGCCCGGGCGAGAGCGGCACGCGCCGACCGGCCGATATGTCCACCTCCGCATGGCCCGCGTCGCCCCGCCTCGTCGTCCTGCCGCTTCACCCGCCGCTCCCTCCTAAACACCCCTCCGCCCCCACCCGGCGCGGCGTCCTCCGCCTCCGCCTCGCGGCCGCGCGCCGCGAGACGCCGCCACCCTCCCGCCCGTCGCCGACGCGGTCGACTGCGTCGGAACGGGCACCGACGTCGAGTGCTTCGTCGACCGCCCGGACTCGAGCCAATCCTCCTCGCGCGGCCCCGAGGCGGAGAACGGGGAGGAGGGGGACGAGGAGGGGGTCTCGGCGGCGCTCGTGGGGAGGAGTGGTGGGAGTGGGCGTCGCTGGTGTCGCCCTTCTTCTTCTGGGGCACGGCCATGGTGGCCATGAAGGGGGTCATACCCAAGACCGGGCCCTTCTTCGTCGCCGCGATCCGCCTGCTCCCCGCGGGCGCGCTGCTCGTCGCCTTCGCCGCCGCGCGCGGCAGGAAGCAGCCCTCCGGTTGGGCAGCCTGGGCCGCCGTCGCCGCCTTCGGCCTTGTTGACGCCACCTGCTTCCAGGTAATTTAAAAATGTGAGCTTTAGCGTGTGGTAGTGCGGTTTCTGAAGCAAGCTTGCATTGCTCTCCTTCTGCAGGGCTTCCTCGCGGAGGGCTTGCAGAAGACATCGGCCGGTCTCGGAAGCGTAAGGCGAATTCTCCGTGCTGTTCTTTTAGCTCCTCAAGCGAGCGATTGGCTTGCCATTTTGGTCCATTGAGCTGATGCCCTTTATGGAACTATTCTCCATTGCAGGTCATAATTGACTCCCAACCATTGACGGTTGCTATCCTTGCAGCACTACTCTTTGGAGAATCAATCGGTGCGATAGGAGTTGGTGGGCTCGTACTAGGCGTCGTTGGTCTTTTGCTTCTCGAGGTTTGCCTTCTGGCAATGCGTATCATAACTTCTCGTATGCAACATAGATGTTAGCAATCTTGAGGCTGAATATTGATTATGACATGAAAGTTGCATTGATGATGTACTGTTTTCTTCAAATCAATTTCAAAATTACATCGTTTGGAAGGCAGAAGTTCCTTTCAATAATATTTGAACCGAGCCCACTTGTCTGATTTGTCTAAATCCTCGTAGAAGTGCTTACAACAATTCCCTTCTGCGGATGTTCTGAATTCTTCCACTGTTGCTACGTGAAAACTAAAGATATAGTACATGACATATCATCTGTAAAATGGTGAAAAGTGCTCTTAATTTTTACGAGCTATTTTTAATTTATCAAATTAGACATGGGGTGTGCCAATTTGCTGTTCTTTTGCACATTATTTGCCTTTTATGGATTGTGTTTAGCTGCACATTAGGTTCCAGCACTGTCAGTTGAAGGAAATGACACGACGATCTGGGGAAGTGGGGAATGGTGGATGTTCCTCTCAGCTCAAAGCATGGCTGTTGGAACTATCATGGTCCGCTGGGTGTCGAAGTATTCTGATCCAATCATGGCAACAGGATGGGTATGTTATCCACAGATGAATTAACAGTCTTTTTATTGTAAATTAGTTTATGTCACATGTGCTAAATCACAACTGATACACTTTTTTGCCACAAGTCAGCCTTTTTGCTATGAACTACTTTTGGCAAATGATTCTGTATGTTTCCTGCAGTTGCTAATTTGTAGTTTATTCTGAGGAACTCAATGCATGTAGCTATTGTTTTTATTATTCTTGTGTGACTTGATGCGTATTTCTGGTAAAATTACTCACGACTTGATGCGTATTTCTGGTAAAATTACTCACGTACTGGAAAGGCAAATGCATACAGATTGCAACATTAAATGAAACTTGAAGAGCCTTTGTTGGAATCCTCAGATCAACTTAGGCCTTTCAACATGTGTAATAGTTCCATCAGAATGTAGGTGTTACCTTCGTTACAGATGATTGTAATTTTTCACCCCTTCTTTTGATGATATTAATACTCCTTAATTACAAAAGTCTGCCATCACACCGCATAAAATGCTAATGTTCACTTAATGGCAGCATATGGTAATAGGTGGGCTTCCTTTGTTGTTTATATCTGTTCTTAATCATGATCCTGCTCTGAATGGACATATTCAAGAGCTTACTTGGAGTGACATATTAGCACTTGGTTATACATCTATATTTGGCAGTGCTGTCAGCTACGGTGTGTACTTCTACAATGCTACAAGAGGTAAGATCGCTTTCCACCAGTCCAATGCAGTTATATTCTTTTGGCATTCCATATAACTAGTTTTCTCTTATTTGTGCAGGTAGTTTGACCACACTTAGTTCTCTTACTTTCTTAACACCTATGTTTGCTTCCGTTTTTGGGTAAGACTCTTCACAATATGTTGAACTATCAATTTTTAACAACTATAAAATGCAGATATGTTTTCTAACTGTTCTTCTGTGGCACATCCTTGCCTTTTCAGGTTCCTCTATCTGGGAGAGACCTTCTCACCTGTACAGATTGGAGGTGCACTTCTGACATTGGTTGCCATCTATATGGTTAACTACAAAAGCATTGTAGGAGAGAAGTAAGAGGTTGTTGCAAACTTCTTATGAGATTATATATATCACAGACGGGTGCTGCACTGAAGCACCTGTAAGGCTGTAACAACTCATTGGTGCCAGACAGGAATTGAAGTACATGTTAGTGGCGAAGGCCTCAACAATTTACACAGCTTGAAGAGGCATGTGCACCCCTCCACTGTTAGACCGAAAAGATGGTATAAGCTGGTGAAAACAAGTTCTGTGATCTGCCAACCTAATTAGATGATTCACATCATAGCTGCTATGTTGCACACTGCTGAGGTTGCCAAGGATAAAATAATAATTTTTTCTTCATTTCGGCACCGCATTCTGCGTGGAGCTGAAAATAGAAAAAAATCGATTGTATGCCATCAGATGATTCATACCATAGCTGCTGTGTTGTACGGTATCAAATAGGGGACCGTTGTACAAGTAGTCGAGAGCATGAAAATAGTTGACAGGAAAGCACTTGTGAGTTGTGATCTACGTCGATGGGTTACGTTTCAGAACGCAGAAGCTTTCTTCCCTTGATTGATACGATGCTTATCTTTTTTGAGAGAAACACTGAAGCTGTCGTACTAGATGGTGTGTGACGTATTCAATTCTAGTACATTTCATTTCTTTAAGAGGGGAATGCACATACATTTTTCACTTCATTTTTGCTTGCAAGTCTGAATATTTATGAACGTCCGAATTCAAAACCCGACCAGTTCCGCTCAGCAAATTGGCAAGTTACTGTTTGTAAAAGTTGTGCCCCAGAGAAGGAAAGTAAAACCCTAGTAAAAGAGATAGCAAGAACTCTAGACTCGTGTGGTAGGTTCAAGTTGGATGGACGAAGAAAGACCAATGAAACCAGAGAGCAAGAACCACGAATTCTCCATCGACTCCAACTAGTACACACTTCACTCGGCCATGGTCCGTTGGATGCGAATCGGACGGGTTTCCAAACGGTTTCTGTTTCCGCTGGCCTCTCAGGATGTTTTGAGACTCCGATAAAATTGAAAGGATAAACATAAGATTAGCATAGCCCTTTCACAAAGATGAGAGGCATAAATTGAGAAATAGTCCAAAATTTTTTTTGCCTTTCTTTTTCTTTAACTACACTGTACATTCTTATTCTCTTCTCAAACAAAGATCAACCTTACTACATGATTTAGCCAGGAGATGTTCGGATATCAGTGAACACTATGGGACTGTACCTTTATGTGCATGTGGAATTGCCATTTAATTTCAGGTTTCCTCTAATGCAAGTTATGCAACTGTCTTACCGTTCTGGCCTAGTTCTGAAGTACAACTTTCTAACACGCCAATCAGAACGAAAAAAAGCTTCAATACAACTAATTGTCATCAACTGATTCAGGCCCAACTGGGGTGCAAAAGCACTTCATCCTGGACAAACATTATCTAGGGCAGTTAAATACACAAGGAAGGTAACCACAGTATGAATCCAACCACAACATTGGATATCAAATTAGTACCAAAACTTCTGTACACAATCAGTTACATCTTCAGCCAAGAAACACAAAACCTTTTTAAGTCCTGAAATATTTGATATTTGGTGCAACAAACTCAAGCCTTATAAATCTGTCCCGCGAATGTTGAACTCACTTTTGAGAGGGCAATATACGGTAAACGGTTTGCTTCCCTTGTCGGTGATGTAAGTAATTGGTCTGCAGCCATTGTTCTTTGCAAAGCTACTCCCGGCCAATCAGTAGTTCACATGGGGTGAGTGATGAAGTAGTTGAAGTCATGGTGCTGGACTCCAAGCTGCTTAAGCCAGGATTCTGCCGCACTGAAGAGGGAGACAATCCTCTTATGATCTCCTTTCCTGGGGTTGGTCCAGAGAGAACCTTGTATTTTGTGCGCTGCAAGTCCAAACGGAGGAAGTGGTATTGTGTTGATCTTCTTGTCCAGATGGTCATTTTGTTTCCCATTGGCAACTGGACAACAACCATTGGTCATTGTCTCGAGCGCGTGATCTGTGGATAAATCACAGAATACAGATTACCGTGGTTCAAAAACAGTACTAAGGTCATCATTAGTGCAGCTCATTGTGGCTTCAAAACAGTAGCAAGGTCATCCTTAGTACAGCTGTAATTAAGGAATACAGTACCTAATATGTTTCTTCTTAATATGCATATCACTGTCAAGCTCAAAGAGCTGGCTTGATTTAGACTCTCGAGTACCATTATTTTTTATGCTGTGAAGTGGACAGCTGGTGTTCCTAAGTGCTGTTGCACACATTGCAATCCAAGCAAGCTTGCACCAGAGATGGATAAGAAGTATATAAAAGACCTCTTCCTCCATGGCAAAACATAGATATTTCTAGTCTTTAAGAAACAACTACATGTCTAAGAATAAGTAATGAAGTCACGGTATGTGCAAGGCAGTCTCTTTCCACCCTTTTACTGGGCAAAGAAACTGCTGTCACCAGCTTTGTTTTGTATATATACACTCAAAAAGTTAAGACACAAAGCCTTCCGAAACGAGCGTTGAAGATTTAGATGCAAAATAGCAAGCTGAACAAACTCTTGAAGAAAACTCGTACTCTTGCAAGCTAAGCCATCGATTGTGTTTAGGACAACACGGCATACCAATATGCAGTAAAAAAACATATCTTGACATCAACATATCTAACATGCACCTTTTCTAAAGAGAAAATCTAGGGAACGGTATACCGTTCGACGGTATATCATCCCCTCTCTCTCTCATGCTCCTCACTCCTGCCCGCCGCTCTCGCTCCCGCCCGACGCTCCCTCCCTCTTCCTCGCCGCCGCTACGGGTTCACCCTTCTCCGGGCATAGAAGGAAGTCAGAGGAGGCAACGGCCCGACGGTGGGCGGATCCGGAAGGCGGTAGCGCGCGGCCGGGGCGATTAGGTTGGGTGGGCGGCACGGCGGGAGGGTCGGGGGCGCGCGCGGTGGCGGCGGCACCGCCGGCCTCGGGTGGTGGGAGGGGCGGCGGAGGAGGCACGTGGAGCTCAATCGACTGGAGACGAAGGCGGGGGAGGCGGTGGGTGCGGATAAGAGAGAGGGAGAGGAGGCGATGGCGCACTGGAGCAAAACAGAGGGAGGGAGGGAGGGCGGCGCTCAAGAGGAGAGAGGGAGAGGAGGGGCGACGCAAGGGGGTATGCCGTCGGGATGCTTCCCAACGGCATACCATGCCGTAGTCGCTCTCTTTTCTGAAATGTAGCAACATAACTGAAGACAATAAGCACATCAATGTGCCTTTTCCATATATACAGTACATAATCTGAACACTAAAAACTACTCAATCGATCAGTCTCAAGCAAGGTGGCTGAGAAAGCAACAATTCAAGTTCCTTCCAGTCCAGACCTACCAAACTGCCACTCCTCTATTTAAGCATAGTTTAAAGTTTAAACAAATACCGATGATTTGGGGACCCCCCAGGTACACATATATATTCTGTGCATGTAACCGATATACTTCTGCAGTGCATATCATCATGTCATGTGACCAAACCAAACCTTTGAGTAAGCTATCCCTTTTTACATTAACAAAATAGTTAAGGCCTAATGTTTTAAGTGTGAATCAGTGTTAACTCACGGCTTAGAACAGAAGTATTTCAAGATTAGATGTTTATAAGAATATTTGTATTGGGGATCGGAGCTGTCATTTTATCCTGTGACCTTAGGGCCATCCTCTTCCAGGCACACAACCCAATAGAAATCAGGAGAGAAACACACAGAGAAAGATGAAATTTGAATCAATATGCCTACAGCAACATTCTAATCAAAGTGAATGGAAATAACCCCAACTAAAGGATAAGTATAGATAACAATAGCATCATAATCAATGTTCATTCAGCACTGGCACAGAAGCCTAGGAAAATTATGAAAGTCTTGTGCCATTAGAGTTGATCAAACTGGTTTTAGTTATTGTCTGAGATGCAACAAAACGTACCTTGAAATGAGGAGGAAATGGTATGGTAAGTTAGGAAGCATGCAGATAAGTCCTTCACATTGCGCTGGTAGGGAATGTGGTAGATAGGATACCTAATTAAAATAGCATGCATGAATGACAATGGTGAGCACTACAAAATTAACAACTGAGAATGGATTTCTGAACCTAGAAACAATATCTACTATTTAAAGTTTTAGACACAAAGGATTATTGAAGCGTCAAAACTCAAGATCAACGTAAACACTTCAATCGACTATCAAACGGCACAAGGTGAGCGCCACTGCTTGCAATCTAGAATCATAAGCAACAAGGAAAATGGAGCAAGCATGGTATTTCTGAAGAAACTCCTAGATTATATAACTGTTCATCTGCCAACTTCTTTTTTCTTTAAAAAAAACAGAAGAATGCATGTAAGTTTGATCATACCAGGCAACGGACATCCAACTAGCAGGTGAAAGGTCAACACTCTTCAGCGATGTCAACCCAGGAAAGCACTGGGATAGTTCATATACCTAGCAAAAGCAAACGAACTAAGAATAGCGATGCACAGCACAACTGGGATAAGCTGCTAGCAGAAAGGGCATAGGAATTCACCTTATCCATGAGTGGTATCCTTCCATAAGGAGAGCAAACTTCAAAGAACTCAAAATACAAGTGTCCAGGACGTCTCCTATTGCTCCCGACCACATCGCAGTTAAACAATGAGTCGTCAGATGTTGAACTCCAGGATCTTGACATCTTCTCATTGTCTTCATCATCACTCCAGAAGTCCATGCCATTATCTTCACCAAAACTCCTATAGGAAACATGAAATTAGTTCAGTCTACATCTAGAAATCGGCATGAACTAAAAATTTCAGCACAAGTATGGATCTTTCGTCCAGACCTAGATGCAGTCAGGACTTTGTTGGTGTATAGCTGTATCCCTGATAAGTAAGGAACATAATATTGGACTACTTTATCCCCTCCATGGAGCTGCACCGTAGCTCCCGCACCGTATGCGCTCCACTCATAGTACTGCTCCCAGAGGTCTGCAAGATTGAAGTACTCAACGCTGTCCATCTCGGCATGGTGCCAAGTGTCGTTCGACAATCGGCCATTCGTCTGGATCAACATGAGCAGCATCTCACTCAGACTAAGATGACAAATATGCAGTCTACGTAGCTATCCTAAAATCCAAGGCATTCATTCATTAATGGAACAGTTGAACAGCAGGCAAAATTGACAAAGCAAAGAAGAATTTGAGTTCACAACCGTCACCACAGCTACATCCCAGTTAGGCAGGAGAAAAAAAGTACAGCTTGGTAGTACTAGTACAATTCTCACGATGAAGAAAAAATACTAAGACAAGCACAGTATCGTTATTCCCTTTCACAAAGGCATTTTCCATCAGAAAAAAAGGCAGCATGATCCATCTGTGACTGAACAAATGAGCAGTAATTCGGTAATTAAAAGGTGACTGAACGGACTATAAGTAAATGAGTAATGATGAATCCTAAACTACCAGGACACCACAGATCAACGCAGATCATGCCAGGCACAGCCGGCAAGTGCCAAGAACATCAAAGGTGCGAACTTTACAGGGAGCAACCGCGTCACCTTGGGGAGAATGTGCGTCTCCACGGCGGGGGTGGTGCAGTCCAAGAAGCACTGAAGGTTGGACGGCCTCCCCTCCTCCATCCTATGCCCACCCATGGCCCCTCCTCCCCCCCTCTCCACACAACTCTGCCCCTCTCCAATCACCAAGCCGCCCACTCCACGGACCACAGCAATCCAATCACTCCAGACAAAGAACCGGCCCAAAGAAACCGAACAGGCAGGAGGGATCAATCAGTCCGGCCAAAGAAAATCTTTTACACTTCACACTGCGGTGCAAGAACCAAGATTTATGCGTGCGCTGCCGCCAAGATTGAAGAGATGGAGAGGGGAGTGGGAGGAGGAAGGAAGGGGAGGAGACTACTCGGACCGAGGAGGAGAAGCCGCGGGGGGGTATGGAACCGGCTTCGGTTTGCTCTGGTCCATCTAAGATGCCACCTGCCCGTGGTCCATGGACTTAGCATGAACGTAGCGGTTGTTACTCTTCATCAATTGTCCAAAACTATTAGCTGTCTTGACCATAGTCCTGATGGAATTTTTTTGGCCGGATGATTAGGTTGGGCATGAGCTCCTAGTTGGCACACGGGGGCCTTCGTGAGTTCTTTTTCCGTTTATAGCTTATGTCTTTTTTTTAACGGACACATAGAATTTTCTATTATCTTTTTTAAAATAGTTTATCAAAACAGTATTTTTAAGCAGTTTATCAATATATCGACATTCAATTTATTCATATAAATAATCATGTTAGAATAAAAAATTAATGGCTGTAACTATAAGCTATATAAGATATAGCCGAAAGAAAATCGCTTTCTAGCTGGATCTTAAATCTTGTGCAGAAGAAAACACGAAAGGGTCTTGTCTCGTGTGAAGGAAGCGGCATTTTTTTGTGTGGAAGTCGAGGGATCTGGCCCACCCATTAGGCCCTTCCAACTGTGGGATGATGCGATAGGGAGGGTATCTTCATCTGGGAACACTTGTTTCATCTTTCGGAGAAAAAAGCATTTGATCCTGAGTTCCTCCTATCCTACATTGGGAAAATGTAACAGAGATGCTATCCACAATAATTAGTGTGGTGGCGGCAGCAGCAGTAGTAGAGCATTTTTATTCCATCCTATTCTTTTCAGCTTCTAAAAACTATTTTTTAGTTTTTTTATAGTAACTAACTTTTAAATGAAGTATTTTTTCAAGATAAGGTCTACTAGTTAATTGTAGTACATACTTTATTGACTTCATTTATATTGGCAAAAACCGTATGTGGATTTCTGTTACTCTGTAATCTCTCGTACAAACAGCCCAAAGATCACAAATCGCAGCTAAAAGCCACAAGCCGCAGCAAAAAAGAACAGACCCTTCGCATGCTTTGCCTGCCGTTGTTCTCTCCATTGCTCCTTGTGCCTTTCTGGCATTCCTTTTTCTGTGAAAGCTTGCTTGGGAAATGGTTTAATGGTGTCGGCCATTAGTCCAGGAGAGCAAAAACCGAAGCCCTAATGTAGTAGGGTCGCATGAGCCACTGAGGCAATCCTGATGGTGTACTAGTTTCTGGTTTCGTAACACGATGGCACGTGGAAGTGTAATGGTACCCGTCTGTGCCGTATGACGTGTGTGCATTCGCTGAAGAAAATAGATGGGAATCGAACCCGCATGAACCGGAAGGTTAAATTGTTAAACAGCCTCCCTGGCTACCACCCTCCTTGCCTAACTTGCTTCCAGAAGTCTAGAACGCTGCTGTCGTGGGTCTGTTTTTTTACTGCGACTTATGATTTTTGACTAAAATTTTTAAATTTTGGTTGTTTGTGATAAAGATTGCGTAGAGAGAGATGCTCGCTTGCGATTTTTGTTGATACAGATGTTAGGCTTTTAACTGTACTACAATTAACTTGTAGATCACGTCTTCAGAAAATACTATATTTAAAAGTTAGGTACTGTAGCAAAAATCAAAAGCTGCTTTTAGAAGCCGTAAAGAACAGGCCCGTCCAACTCTAAACGGATTATGTTTCTGTCTTATGATTTTTTTGTTTTTTCTAGTTTTTTAGATATTTTTTTTCGTTTATTCCTTTGTATTGCTCGTGCTCATATAACATATTTTTATATTTTATATTTAATTACGTAGAATATATTAATAATAATTACAGTATAAAATAAGACATAAGCTCTAATTTATAAGGCACTGTTCACTACGGTCCACAAAGCTTGACTTCTTGCTTGGATCATCTTAGAATTACGTGCCCCTTGGCAGCAAGCATCTGATGCCTCTACTTAAGAGATAATTCTTACGCCTCGACAAAGTTGACCTACACGGCCGCGCGGTTAGGCGAGATGCCACCAGAGGAAAGCGACACGTTGGCGCGATTAATTATCCAAATCCTAATCGGAGATTATGTGGAAAATGGACTCTGCCCACTCTGCGATCCTCCTGTCCATGTCATCGCAGCTGTGTGCTGACAGGTCACTGCTTAATCACATGTTTTTTGTGGAGTTCATTGCATATATGACCCTGTAGTACTTTTTTTTATCTAAATCTAGCCAATCGCCCTTAAAATTATAAATCTGTCCCTCTTCGTGACCGTAGCAGTAGCGACAGAATGTGGGCACCGTGTCACCTCGCTCCAGCGCAGTGGGCAACGATGGCCCCATCGGCACGCCGCGCCGCCCGAGCTCAGCGCCAAATTCTACCATCCTAGGTGGGCTTGGTACCAATTCATGTTAAGCTCAGCTCTACTAGCTCAGCAGCCCGGTGCCACTCCCGCCATAGCGTGGCAGCGTGACAGGTAATACATATCGTCTGCCGTTGCTGCCACGGTCACGAAGGAGACTATATTTGTAATTTCATATGCTTATTAGATTTGCAAAAAGAAAAAACACTGCAGGGCCTACATATGCAGTGGCTTTGTGGAATATCTTGACGATCTCCGTTTGTGAGCAAATCTAACATGCCGACTTCAAATTCGAAGAACGCTGGGCGCTTTTCCGTCGTAAAGATGTGTGGTTTGATATTAGTGGACAATGATGGTGTCCACATAGTAATGGCCCCAGATTTAATGATCGTGTGTTTTTAAAGAGATCGCGAGGAGAAATTTTGTGACGTCTACTCAATGGCTGGATGGCTCTGAAAAATTGCGTTGTACCCCTTGGATTTGATAGCGCAGCGAGAATTAGTACTTTTTCGGTATCACGGTGACTGTTAACATCTTTGGCCTCCCGATGTCAATCTTCCGGCTTCGTCCACAAAAACATATGAGATTTCACTCAGATCCACACCTGCATGTCAAATTGATATTGTCAAAGTCGCACACGATCAACACGAGCCATCGCTTGCGCACTACCGCCCATGTCAATTTGTTTAATGATGGATGACGAGATTGAAAGTAATATCGCAAATTCGTCGCAAGAAGGTACTTCCATGATATATCCTATTGGTCCTTTTTTCCGAGTCCAAAATCTCATACGTCGTCCTTCGTCTGTCTAAAAAAACACAGATAAAAACCACCAGCCGTGGTCCAGCAAAACAGGACCGATATTATTGTTTATCAACGCGTTGCGATAGAAACTGGTAATGAAAACTGTATTCTTGTAGATCATGCCTGTGCCAGATCGACACACATCTATCTGCGAACGGAGCTGGTAACTGGTAACGTTCCCAATCCCTCGTCCCAATTGCCTAGATCTATCCTCTGAACATCTTTCAACTTCACTCGGATTGAGACCCATATGTGAATTGATGTCCGTGAATCATGGAGCGAACCTGTCGGTATACACGAGTACCACTCGGACCATGCCGATTGCTCAGTGATGCCGGGATGGTTGTCGATCGATCGATCGATCGAGAGAGAGATTTTGAGAGAGAGAGAGAGAGAGAGAGAGAGAGAGAGAGAGATTTTGCTGCATTGGAAGCGAAGGGAGAAAGGGACGGATGGGTGTAGCAGGCGGTGGTTTCCAGCATCCAAAGCCCAAAAGACGAGGCAGGGCAACAAGGTTGGTCGGTTCAGTAGTGCCCGCTCCACATCACGTCCATTCAGCTACTAGCGATGTGGGTTCCATGAGCACATAGATTGAGAGCTTATTATGTCATGCGATTGCAAGTTTGCGACTGTATACAAGCCCGTTGGATACGGCAAGCAAACGTAGATGGGATTCCGCGACATAATTTTTCGTTGTTAGCTTGGTGATCGGGCGTAGGGTTCATTTCCAATGTCACATGCGATTCGTAATGCCACCGGCGCCTCCTCCATCGCTGGCTAGCCCTCTCCTTGCAGCTTCATCTATTAGGATACGGAGTAGACTACACTAACGTAAATTAAAATTTTTAGTGTGTAAGCCAAAAGGTTATATAAGTAAGAGATTATGAATCGTTACCACTAGATGTGCAGTGCAGCGGAAGAAGAGTTAAAGCAGTCCAGCTCAACATAGCGTATATCGGTGTTGTAGAAATAATTGATCGCCTAACATCCTTGGAAGGCGACCCTCGAAAGCCGATCGTTTTTTAGAACATGATTGATCTGATACTTGAAACATGATCATCAATCAATATATGTATTGATCTGTAAATTATAATTATCCCACATAATAATATAATATCAGGGATACTATAGAACATATAAACATAAATAAAAAGTTCCACAAACAAGTTATATACTTGTTGATTAATATGAAGATAATAATTCAATAAACAAAATAGCATATTATTTAAAAAACCATAAATATAAAAATAATATAATCATCTCTACGATTAACTTTAGTACATACCACCAACACAATCTCTCCTAAATCCGCCACCGGCCAGCCGGCCCACCACCACCTTCCATATAGCCAGTGCCCAGTGGTGTTAGCAGCGCTCATGGCACCTAGAGAATCGCATGCGCTAGCTCCACGACGAAACAAACCGAGAACATTTTCCCTAGAAAAAGATGGCAGTCAATTCAAGTTTACAAAGTCGCCTCAAATTTGACTTTTGAACTTGCTTGATTGTTTCGCACCGTTTCGCATTATGCCATCTGTCCCTGTCCACTCCACAAGCCACAGGCGTGTCCATACACACCGTGAAGCCGGCGTAGCCTAGTGGTCAAAACTATTAAACAATTGGACATACACGGTACCGGCTAGAGCAGGCTACGTATATACAAACTAGCTAGGTCTGCCAAAATCGATCGATCGGCGTTGACTAGCTCTTCTCGTCAAACCCGGCAGCACGAGCTAGCCCATGTTATTGAAGATTGATCTTAACTCGTTGATGACCTCTGTTTGTGACCTTGTCCATGGCACGCATTTGATCGACCAATCGGATCATCCGTTTTGCTTGTAGTTGTAGCAAACTGGTTGAATAATCTGTGCTCGTCAAGTTCAGAACTGTTCAAAGATTGCTTCCAGTCCAAAAAAAAAAAGGAGCTGTTCAAAGGTGTATTTGAAAGAGCATGCGATATGTGAAATGTCTCCGTGTTTTAAATTTCTAAACGGAGAAACGTGTGGCCAAAGTTTGAGTCGGCTGGTGCAAGAAACCGAGGAAGGGATCAGCTGAAGGAATGGAGTTAGTACATGAGATGGGCAATGCAGAAAGGAGAATAGTTCGAGAGGTTCCAAATGGGCCTATACTGGGCTTGTGCCCAAGTCATGTGGTACCATTTCACGTAAGCCCAATGCTTCAATTCCGGTCCAGTACTAAACAGGTCCAGGGGGAAAAAACAAAGCTCCTCCAAAAATAAGTATAAACGAAGCCAAAAAAATTGCAAACTTTTTTTATTTGTTTTTGCATTGATTTGTGTGGGACCGAGGCTCGGTCTATCAAAATGCCAGAGGGTGCAGACCGTGGCACATCGAGACACTGACGAAATAAATTCAGGAACAGGAACGCTATCCTGGTTCTGTTCCTTTCTTGTTTTGGTTTCAGCCTTTATTTTTTAGCTTCTAGTTTATTATTCTTTAATTTGTTTTTTTAGTTTTTTTAAACTTTTTTGTTTTTTCCTGTATTTCTTTTCATGGTCCGTGATGGGCTAACCAATTTATTCTATTTTAAACTTTTTTAAAAATTAATTATGTCAAATATATGTGTATATATATATATGTGTGTGTAAATATATGTATGTATGTATGTATTTGTACATATATATACATATGTGCATATATGTATGTACATGTATATATATTTTCATATATATGCTATACATATACATACATGCATATATATTATACATATATACTATACACACATGCGTATGTACATACATAGGCACACGCCGCGTGCGTCGCTTTACATGTACTGTTCATTAAAAAAAATACTTCGGTCTCCGGATGCTCACATTAAGTTCCGTTGTAGATTGGTGCTGATTAACGTCGATTCGGCCAAAAACTTCGCTGTTTGGGATGTTGAAAGGGTGCAAGAACATTTAGTTGCCACGTCAGGGGATTGAGATTTTCCTAAAAATAAAACGGTAGTTTGTCATTATATGGGTGCAGTTTTACAACGAGAGTTTCAATAGATCCATCGCAAAAGAAAAATTTTGCAGTACACGGGAAACAAACAGCAAATGAACATAATTTCAAAAAAAAAAAAGAAAGAAGAACAGTGGTACGGCCCATGTTGGCTGGTTTTTTTTTTTTTTGGGGGTAAACAATGAACAGAATTTGAGACTTTGAGTTAAAAGAATCCAATTTTGGGGTTGTTATCCTTTCTTTCTTTTTTTGCCCCGTTCTGGCTGAGCTTATCTATTCCAACTCTAAGGGTGCTATCAGTTCTAGGGAGTAGGAGCAAGCTTATGGCCTGTTCTTTTACTCTGAAACTGATGGCTTTTGGTTTTTGCTACAGTATCTAACTTTTAAAAATAATATTTTTTCAAGACGGTGTCTATAAGTTAAACGATCTACACGTTAAAAGCCTAAAATCTGTACCAGCCAAAATCGCAAATGAGTATCTGTCTCTCCATAATCTATACCATAAACGGCTAAAATTCAAAAATTTCAGCAAAAAACTATAAGCCACAACCGCAGCCAAACATGCCCTTACGCATGTTCTATTGCCACGTAGAGTTTTCTCAAATTACTTACGAAAATTAAGGGAATACGCTCCAAACGATTGTAAAAGGCATAAATTAATATGAAACGAAGCCGAATTTTGAAGAAAAAAATCTCAATTCCGTTTTTTATTTGATTTCTCTTGATTCTTAGCCTAATTCAGTTCAAACCTTAGCCATCCAAGCTTCAAGATCTATGCTACATCGCCTCAATAGCTAAACTTTGCACCGGCACTGTTCACGGTCTGAAAATATCCTCTGTCGCCCGATTTTTGTCACCGTCGGCCTCTTCTGCGCCTTCTCGTGCTCCCTCGCCGCTGCCAGCCCTGCACCATCTATCAGCAGCAGTACACCACCCTTAAATGCCCTTGAACCCGTGTCTAGGGGTGCAAACGGATCGGATTCGGACAGATATTGTTATTACCATATCCTAACCCATATTTTTCTTCAGATTCGGTACCAATCGGATTCGGTGCCAGATCGGTCGGGATTAACCCGAGCCGTTTGCACCCCTACTTGTTTTGTAAGGAATGCATGCAGTACAATAAATGGAGTAGGAGGACGTACTGTCAAGAACTTGATGTTACTACTTAATAGCTGATGTGGAAGATTTTATTTTACCATTGCAAAAGAAAATCAAACGTCAAATAGTAGCACTAACCTGAAATCAAACTTGAAGATGTATCGGATTCGGACGGATATTGCTGTTACCATATCCTAACCCATATTTTTTCTTCGGATTCGGTACCAATCGGATTCGGTGCCGGATCGGTCGGGATTAACCCGACCCGTTTGCACCCCTACCCGTGTCAGACCGCGCCAGCCACGGCCGCCACCGCCGCGCCCACTGTTTTATCCCTCTCTGCTCTCTCAGCTCTCCTGGCCGACCTGATGCCGCTGACTACTTTTGACCGCCGCTTTGAGTCGCTCGAGGCAGCCATGATGACCCTCTGACCACCGCACTGTGCCTCCCCGAGCCCTCCCGGCTATGCCACGCGCTGTCGTCATGGGGGAGCCACTGTGCCGAATCTCCTTGACAGCCCTATTTAAACAACTGAGCTCCCCCAGACGAAGCCATCAGCCCCAAAGCCAGCCAAGCACCCCCGGGTCTCCGATCATCCTCCCTACTGCCGGTAATCGCTGGAATCCCTAAAGGCAAGCTCCAACTCAATGTCGCCTCTCTGCTCCAGCATTTTCCAATTAACCCCGCCTGTAGCCTCCTCAAGTCCTCAGAAACACGTCCAAACCACCGCCTTAGATTCCCAAGCACCCCTCTTCCCCGGCACCGAGAACCACCGCACGACCGAACCACCTCACCGTGGCTAGCCCAACTTCGACCTCCTCAACCCAAACCACCTCTCCCATGAGCCTACCCTAGCCCCACTAATGCTCAAACATCGGCTTAATCGCCCAATTAAGCTCCCTTCCACCTTACACTGTTCAAATTTTCCGCGGAAGAGGTAACCTCATCGCCGGTGAATGTCGACTCCCCTACGACCACCGACCCCAAAAATGGACTCCCCACATCACCAAGAACCTGACCAAAGCCCCAGAAGCTATAGAAAACACCCTATCCCCGATCGCACCATCGCCCAACATCTCCAGCCGCTCCCCTGCTTCAACTCCGACCACCACTTGAAGTCTTCGACCATCTTGTAGTCGAGAGAGACTTCGACCATGTTTTTACAAGTCCTGCGCAACCCCGCTCAGATGCCGTCCGATGTTTCTAAGCCACTCATACATCGTTTGATACCCTTAAGCCGCCCAGACACCATCCAAACCCCGCAACAACTCGTGCACCATCCGATCTCAGAATTAACTCGTACACCGTCCGATCTCCATCGGCTTCGCACTCGACTACTCGATAGTCGTTACGACCATGTTGTCGTTACGACCACGATGTGGCTTTCGACCACGCTATGGTTTACGACCGCTTTGAGGCTTTCGACCACGTTGTGGATTGCGACCACAATGCAGTTTACGACCGCGACATGGTTTACGACCACGCATGGTGCTCAGTCGCCGTAGTTGTAACCCGACTACGACCACGCCTTTCAGCCTCACCAATACCACCGACCATCTGAATACTCGTAGGATCTTCCAAGTACGCAGAGTAAAAACTCGCAATGAATAGTGCCCGACCCGTTACTGTTCACCCAAACCCGAAAACACACATATATATCCATTTTGACCATTTCGGGCCCGCCGACCCATTTCTCAGGCCCATTTCACCTTTTGGTCCCTCCTGAAAGCCCCAAACCCTATTTATTTTGATTTTTTTCTTTCTTTTATTTCTTTATTCCTAACTCAATCCTTCGAGCGTGGAACTAATTTATTTTTATTGACTTTATGTTAGCCTCCGACGTCAAGTTTACCCGGTGCAGGAAGGAGAAGGTCGGCCCAAGCCCAAGAAACAGAAGAGTTCGAAATCGTTGAAGTCGTAGATCCGCAAAGCAAGTCACATGTTTTTTATCATATTGAACCTATATTTCTTTAATTATTTATTTATTAGTATTTTTATTATGTTATTTACAAGTTGTTATTTCATGTACAATAACTGTTTAGAATGACATGATATTAGTTATATCCTACCACCCAAAGAAGCCCAGTTCAAATTGATGGCCATATTCACCTTGATAAACCCTAGTAATACTGAATATACTATTTAAATAATCAAGTTAGATTAGATGTTCAAATATGTCATACTATAAGATGATTCGGCTTTTGCCGAAAAGTTGTTGGTTGTGGTTAAAAGTTGTTTCAGTGAGAAGCAAGGATAAAACCTTATGCCAAGTAAAGAACATAGTGACCGCTCGATCATAAGTGTTGACTTGTCAAACCTGATTTAATAGCTGCTCAAATCGATTGAATATCTACTATAAGGATATGCTATACTGTTCCAGGAGAGGGAACAACCGGCGTAAAGAATGTGGTATAGAAACGGTAAAACCATACTTTCACAACGGTAGACTCCGCCCTGTCAGGCCGCCGTATTCCGTGACAGGAGGTCCATAGTCTATCGGGTATAAAGAGATGAACAGTGAAACAACCTTGTTTTCTCAACTCAGTCATGAGGGTTGAGGAATCTTGTAGGTAAAGTTAGGCAACTCTGCAGAGTCATTTATAAAAGGTATTCGAATACACCGTGGTTCCGGTATATGAAGCTGTGTTTAATGGGTGATTCCAATAGCGAAGCATAAGTGAATTTTTGGAAATGTTTTAGTAATGTTGAAGTCAGGTAATCAAGTTTGGAAACCCCAAATTCCTTAAGAAACTCATGGTTTGTTATGTTGTGTTTAAAAGCAAAATGTTTACAAATAAAATTGTATCCATAAATATTTTAATAAAACCAATATGCTCCCATCTTTTGGAAACCCTGGCAAGTAGTTATATTAGCATCTTTCCATGTGACTTGTTAAGTACGGTTGGTTATATTTAGACTTGCTTTATTCCCCAACACAGAGATCAGAAGCAGAAAGGATGTTACAAGTTTCCGTGTTAGGGTTACGGCCGCACTCAAGCGTTCCTGTGGAGTTTTCTTTGGTTCTTCTAATTGTAAGTTAAGTTTTGGGTTTGAATGTCCTTAAAATTGTTAAAATTGACTGTTAAGTCCTATTTTAATTAAGTTAACCTATTTTAAATGTTCGTGAGTAGATATGATACTTTTTTTATTCGTAACTGAACTCTTGAACTATTACAAAAGGTAATAATGTTTTTGTTCCAAAAACAGGGGCGTTCCATAATATGAGATTAACAATCCACCTGATATGGTGTGGCGAAGCCACACGGTTGCACCTTATGCGTCTAACTTGGAGTTGATCGTGAAAAAGATGAAGTTAGGTCCTTCTAATCGATTTTTTTATGGGACGGCTCACATCGACCTAACCCAATTAATGTAACACCAAGTCAAGTCTCCTCTGAACCTCTCTTCCTGATCGAGATATTCCTTTCTGTTATACCTGACGAATGAAATGATCAAGACGTGATCAAGGGGACAGGGACATATGAAATGCATTACTGCCCACAAAGTGGCAGCACATGCATCACACAAACACAAATCAGATTAGCATGCGTGTGTCTCTATACACACACACACACACACACCATGATACCTGTGCATCATAAAATAAAATATGAGTATAGAACCATTTAATTAATTATCCTATAGTAGGCTTTGATGAAAATTTTTATGTAATTTACCTTGAAGTATCTTATAATTATTATTATAATATACATAAAAGATATAAATGTATAACAATATTATTTAAATGGTATATAATAAGTAAGAGTACGTACTCTGGACGTACATATACAGTACATATACATACATCTGATGGCAAACAACAACAAATCCCATGGAAAATGAACGGACGGTCCGATGGTTGGGTCCACCCCACCCGCCCGTCGCCTGCTGGCCGTTGGAACGGCATCCTCGTGGGCTTGTCGTTGGTCCTAGGCTCCTAGCGCCCCTACCTCTCATCTATCCGTCCATGATATTTTTAAAATTTAATAACACTCTTGGGATTTTCTTTTTGAAAAACCCCTATAAACTTATTTTAAAGATAAATTCATAAACCTTGTTTGCAAATGAATCTTGCAACATGATGAATAGTCATGATTTTATTTCTCAAAGACGAACTCCGCCATCATACTCATAGCCTTGTACTGTTCTTTTCCTTCGAAACTGGCGGCTTTTGGCTTTTGCTACAGTACCTAACTTTGAAACAGAGTATTTTCTCAAGACGGGGTCTACAAGTTAAACGATATACACGTTAAAAGCCCAACATTTGTACCAGCCAAAATCGTAAGTGAGTATATATCTCTCCGTAATCTGTACCGTAAACAGCCAAAATTTAAAAATTTTAATCAAAAATCATAAGCTACAGCCACAGCCAAACATGCCCATAAATGGAAGGCTGCACTCGACTGTCCACGGCGATGCAAGGGTCGATTATATTGCCGCATCACAGGCATGAAACCTTGCACGTGGCAGCCATTGCAACGCCACTGGCTGTGGCATTGCAAGCAAAGTTCATTTTTTTAAAAACCAAGCCGGGAGGAATGAGATTCACGTATTCTCGTTAGGGCCATGCTAGACTCAGCTCCCAATCTTTTTAGCCTTTGGTTTAAGATTCTCTAAAAGCCAAAGCAAATGAGACGATTTCTCCAGACAATTTCTTGAATTCGTTTTTCTAAACGGTTTTCCGAATCCGAAATCATATGTATCGTTCGTTGTCGTCTCGAAAAATATATCTAAAAATCATCGGCCGTAAGTCAAGAGAACAAGCCCCCGATCGAGGGAAAAAAGAATTGCTTTTCCAACAGGGCTATGTATGTAGGCCAAGATGCTGCTTGTCAGTTTAAAAAGAAAATCTTACTATATGTTCTCTTTGCGATTGAAATGCACTGAAGGTTGTATAACATTGCATTGATAAAGGTAGTACTGTATTTATTGGATGTGTTCTTTTGGGCTGTAACTTATGGTTTAATTTTTTGAATTTTGGCTGTTCGTGAGAGGCAGTACGCAGAGAAAAAATAGTCGCATACGATTTTAGCGGGTATAACTGAATTCAGTACACTTTTTACTACAATCTTCCTGTTGACTCCACTTTAAAAAACGCATGTAAGCCACAATCCATAAGTGAAAAAGAAGGAGCAACGCCTCTCCTCTCAAAAGCGCTAGACATGGCGCTGTGGACTCATGGGGGTGGGTTATTTTGATATGTGGCTTATGACTTTTAAATTCTAACTGTTCGCACGAGAGAGTATAAAGAGATAGACAGTCGCATACGATTTTAGTTGATATAGTTGAAGACGATATAGTGAATACTACAATCGACTAGTAGACTCTATCTTAAAAAAACACACTATTTAGAAGCTAGTTACTATAACTCTATACAAAAACCAATAAAGCGTGAGCGCTTTCGAACCGTCAATAAAGCCCTAATTATGCTCTCTTCTCTTCGCTCTCGTTATACAGGGGTCATATTTAAAAAAAAAACAAAGAGTGCTCGATTCAACATCACATATACGTACACACACATGCAGATGTATGTACACACTGAAAGTCTGAAACATGACGTGTATATACGTATTAAGTACGTACGTACTACTACTTACGCACTCACATCTCCCTAAGTATATCCATGAGATCTCTAGGGCTGGGTCTGTGTCGAGTCAATGCTAGCTTACTTCCAAATACCAACGGATCAGATCGAATCAAACCAAAGACATGTTCCTTTTTTTAGCTGTGATTTATAGTTTTTAATCCTAACATAAGTGGTTATACGAATAACCTAAATACTAATAATCCGATAACTTACATAAAAAAAGTTATCTCGATAAATTATTTTAAAAAAATAATAAAAAACTATTTTATTTATTTATTTAGCAAAAACATAACCTGCAAAGAATGGATGGAGGCTTGCACGCATGTACCCTCGTACTTGTCGAAATAACTCGCACTTCTGTGCCCTTTAATTGCGGTACCTGCAGTTGCAGTGCATGGCAGCGTTGTTTCTCTTCTATCTCTAGCTGCACTGCCCTGCCACTGCTACAGCTCACTACACCACACCGCGTGCAGCTGTCAGAGCTCATAACGTTGCGTGTGGCATCGTCGTCGTAGACTCGTAGTACTAGCATTATCTTATCTTGGCTCTGTGTTCTAACTATGCCTGCATTGATACTTGGTTTATGAAGCAGCACTGGTTAATTGGCAGATCAAATGGAGTTGATCAGTTACTACTTACTAGAGGAGCATGTACGTACAGCGGCGCAGGGGATTTCATGTGCAATCCTGATAAATGTAGCGGGGACGAAAGCGAAAGAATTCACATAAGAGTAGGGTACATGTTGTGACTACTAATAAACAGTAAAGTAGGGTACATGTTGTGACTACTAATATATATATATATATATATATATATATATATATATATATATATATTCACATGAGAAGTATTTTACAATTATGTCTTTATACTTGTGTATTCTTCGTAGAGGTATTTATGTCATTATATATATATCCTGTTTTGGACTTTACAATCCTTTAGCAGGTCGACTGAACTTAGTTAGAGACCACTCCTACGACGGTACATATGTGTAGCTTTGCTGTAATATTGTGTTTTGAGTTATTATTACAGCGTTAGTGCACTGCAATCTCGAATTGATAAAGAACCTGTTCGGTAGTCAACTAACAGTATGAGAAACGGTCACGGCAGTGGAGCAAAAAAAATTGCAAAAATAAATGTTTCCTCGAGCAGTAGCAAAGCATTGCTCTGATCGCTGTTCTTCAGTAATTACTCAAGGGAAACACTATGTATCCTGAATTCAGGTTCCACGACGACCGAGCATATGTGCTCTTCGAAATCACCAGAAGAATATACAAATATCCTTTTTTTTAAGGAAGAAGAATAGGAATTCGAATTCACAACAACTGCCATCGTGGCCCTACTGCTGGCGCTGAGGCGCCGTGGACACATTTTGGGTCTATTCTTTAGGGTTTTTAAAAATGGTTTTTAATTTTTGCTATAGTGTCTAATTTTTAAATAGAGTATTTTCTCAAGACGGGTCTACAAATTAATTGTAGTACATGTTAAAATTCTAACATCTGTATCAACCAAAATCGTAAGCGAGTATCTCTTTTTTCGTAATCTCTATCGCAAACAGCCAAAATTCAAAAATTTCAACTAAAAACTATAAACTACAGCAAAAAAAAAACATACCTTTTTTTGTGGTTCTTCAACCTTGCCAGCATGAAAGAATGGGCAGAAAAACCGACAAGAGCCAAGCAGTTTTGATATATTCTCCTACAGTATCCACGTCTTTTCCAAGAAACCTTCGTCATCAATTACCACTCGTTCCACTGCATATAAGAAATAGTTAATAAGAAACAATCATTATACCCTTATTAAATGATATCTACCAATGCATTTAAGTAAAAGTAGTGAGTAGAAAGATGTAATAACTATACTTTAGATTTTCTCAATATATTAACATATTTAAACGGATACCTCGAGGCCATAATAATATAGGGCATGTTCTTTTCGACCGAAACTAGCGGCTTTTGCCTTTTGCTATAGTATCTAACTTTCAAACGAGGTATTTTTTAAGATAGGGTCTATAAGTTAATTGTAGTACATCTTAAAAGCTCAATATCCGTATCAACTAAAATCACAAGCGAATATCTCTCTCCATAATCTCTATCACAAACAGCTAAAATCCAAAAAATTCAACCAAAAGTCATAAGCCGCAGCCGCGTCAAACAGGCCTACAGTGAAACGGAGGGGGTACTGAAAAAAAAGAAGAGAATTTCTGCATTCTATCTTACGAGTCCAGATTAGATTCACCAGAAATGCTAGGTTTCTTTCGTCCACAGCCACAGCGCCGCACTGAATGCATGCCCACCAACACCTACCGGCCAGCTTCAATGCAATCGAGGCCCTGCTTGCTTGTGCTGCATTGCATTTGCATCTGCATCTGCCTGGAGATCCAATCCCGAATTCACAGCACGCATGCGTCCGCCATTGGTGAGAGGAAAGAGCCCCACTTGGCAATTGCCATGCTTCTTCTTCCCACTGGTAGTGTAGGTGTAGATTAGATCACTACCCCTACCTGTACAGATCGAGCAATTAACGCTACGCGTACCAACACTATTTTACTGAATGGATTTGCGTGAGATGTCAAAGTTTACTTGAATTAAAAATTCAGTTTTCAGTTTGGAGCAAATTCAACTCAAATTGTCAAATTCAAATTCAATCCGTTTTTCAGTTGAAAAATTCAAACCCAGGGTTTTGTGGGCCGAGCACAACCTCTCCTTACCCTTCCCCTGGCCCACTAGGGCTTTGGCTGGGCCACTGGCCCATGCTAGCCTTCCTGCACCAGAACGCGCTCTGGCCACGCGCTGGCTGGTAGTTCATAATGCATTGAGACTAAAACTAGAGTGTGTCAAGTCAAGAATAAGAGGGAGATTGTTAGAAATAATCTTGACTTAGAGTTCAAGATGTAGTAGAGTCCGTCTCCATGTGTAACTCAAGTTGAAGTTGTGCCCAACTTGAAGTCCGAATACGTATGCTAGTAGGAGAATATTAATCTATATATTGAGAAGGCTTATAACCAATTTTGTAAGAGAAAAAAGGGGAGCAAATAAAAAATAGAGATATTTAAAAATTTTCCTGTGTTCTCTTAGTTTATTTATGATATGTGTGTTTTCTTCTAGATCAAAGTTGCAACATAATAGAATCTTAAACCCTCTCAAACAGGGCCTAGCTCAGACTGCTACAAATTAAATCTATTTCCCTAGAAGGTTATCTCATTCGCATTTCCTCGCGGAAAAAAAAAATCAAATTCGTACTAAACTCTATACTATTCCACTAGCAACTTACTTCCCAGAGAAAACCATGGCTATGCGTGTAGAAAGAAACTAATCCGTGTGCGCGTGCATGACACGGCGGTTTGGCACCCTAGTTGCATGCACCGCACTGCATGGTTTCTCCTCTTGTACTAGCAGCTCACACCAAACAGCCGCTGCCGGCAAGGGTAGAGGGTCTTGTTCTTTTAGACTATAGATAATATTTATATATATTTTCTGAGATGGTAGAGAATAGTAGAGACGTTGACACGAACAACATGTATAATTTTAAACTTAAAAAACTGTTAAAAGAATTCATTTTAAAAACTATTTATTTTGACTTTTAGTGAGAAAAAGCTAAAAAGCATACATGCATACATGCTGCTGCTGCTTCTGATCCCCTGCTTGACCCTAGGTCAAACCCTGCACCCTTCACAACTTCCTCTCATTCTCTCTAGGAGCATATAACAATAAGATGATATAAACTATCTATAAAAAACGCTATGCAGGAATTTTACTAAGGTAGATGAAAGAGAAAGAGGAGAGAGAAAGATGTCGACTATAATTCTATAAATGATCGATACGCGAGAAAATAGCCTGCTATAGACGATTTTTATGTTATTGTATCAATGTTGTTTATAAATAGTCTGCTATAAATAATTTTTATGCCATTATATCAATAGTGTTTATATTTTACAATCAATTTATTATAGACAGTTTACAGATATATTTTTACCATTTAACTCCCTGGCATCCACGGTCCACCCCTCCCGTCCCCTTCCATTCTCGCTCATAAAACTCGCCACCCCAAGCTCACACACAACACCACACACACCCAGAGCAAGCAAGAAACACCACCCTTCTCGCATGGTACATGTCGGCGTACGCACGTTGCTGCGCGGGAGGAGAGCCATTCTTGTTGGCAAGAAACGCGAAAACCTCCTGCCTTGCTCGGCCTAGCTAGCTGCTCTGCTGGGAGAGATCGAGGTCGTGGGGGTGATCTGAGGCGATGAAGAAGCAGGCGGTGGCGGTGGCGGCGGGGCAGGTGAAGGCGGAGCTGGAGGACGGGGAAGGCGGCGGGGCGGGGCGGCGGCGGTCGCGGCGGCGGCGCTGAGCCCGCTGAGCGAGACGCTGTGGCGGGAGAAGGCGGCGGCGGATTTCCTCGGGGACGTGTCGGCGCGGCTGGCGTGGCGGGAGCTCACAGTCACCGTGGCGCTCGACAGCGGCGACACGCAGACCGTGCTCGAGGGGCTCACGGGCCACGCCGAGCCGGGCACCATCACCGCACTCATGGGGCCCTCCGGCTCCGGCAAGTCCACGCTGCTCGACGCCCTCGCCGGGCGCCTCGCCTCCAACGCCTTCCTCTCCGGGACCGTCCTCCTCAACGGCCGTAAGGCCAACCTCTCCTTCGGTGCCGCGGTACGTGCCTTCCTCAGCTCGTCGCCGTCCTTGTCACTGCATGTGTTGAGCTTATTATTAGCCCCCCCTCTTAACGCTAGTTAACCGACTTTGCTTTGTTAGAACAACAAGAACTGCTCATACTTTAGTTTTATCAAGATTTATGCATTTTACACCTTTAAATGGTGCATTTAATTTGAAGTGTTCCTGCAGAGGACTAACTCTCGTTATCTCGATGAAAATTGTAAAATAAAGTGTGCTACATTTGTTTTTTTTCTTAAAAAGATCTTTTTGTAATTAAACATGTGTTGAATGGATTTGGGCATATAACAAAGTGCTTCCTCTGTCTCCAAATATAGGTGTCTTGCAAAGTTCTTTTATATATATATATATATATATATTTATTTATTTATTTATTAGTATATTATGATAATAAACTATAGTCAAAGTTTTGTGTTGAAGACTAAAAAGTAAAAAATAATCTACATTTGTGAGCAGAGGGAGTACCGGCTAGTTGACGGTGTACTAGCCATTAGCTACTGTCTTATTTTTGTTGCTTCCATTCCTCGTTTGTGTATCTGTTCCCGTTGGTCTTCCTGAATTGTGTTTGGATCTTTCTGCATCACACCTGAGCAACCATATTCATAATGAGAAAGAAAGGGGTCATTTGTCATGTGCCAGGATTTGGAGCCTTGCTGCCTTTTGGCTTTCTGCTTGCACAGTTGCGTCTGGCCATTTTCAGCGGATGCTATGCCATTTCAGAGGTTTCTCTCCTTAACTGCACTTAAATCTACTCCCGTTGGAGATGGATTAGCAGTTTCTGGTCAAGATTGGGAGATCTGCCTGAATTACTTCCTGCCTGTTTTTAGATTGATCATCTTCTTTTGGGTATGTGTTTGGTGATGGATTTAACACCCATTGGTTGGTGAGGAAGCAAGGAACTTTTTTCCTCCCTGAAAAGGGGTTTAGCAAGCAGCTAGTTGGATTGTGGTTCACTAGTTTTTTCAGGAGCTTGCTCATAAAAAACTCATGATCTCTTGATAAACTAGTTTTTTTTGGTAAATTTAGTGTGTGTTTCCATGCTATCTGAAATCATTTGTTCACATGCACTTTTTTTTATAAAAAAATGACTCCAAAGGAAGGTTGTTACTAATATTTTGATGACTTGTGCTTCATTGGTTTCTGTTGGAACTGCCACTCTGTCAGTATAGTATGTAGGTTAGCTTCTGTACCAACCACTAACTAGCTAGTGTTAAGGAAAAATTGTGTAAATAAACTCCCCATTACAAATAATAGATGAGGAATGTATTTCGATTTGGTTATCCGTGATCGGTTCCAGGCACATTTATTCGATCATTTAATCTATTATCAAAATCTCATGATCACGCAACAAATTCCCATCTTCATACTGAAAGTGACCATCACAATTTGTATAATTCCAGGCCTATGTGACGCAAGATGACAACTTGATCGGCACACTGACGGTGAGGGAGACCATCTCATACTCGGCGCGCCTTCGCCTCCCTGACAACATGCCCTGGGAGGAGAAACGTGCCCTGGTCGAGGGCACGATCGTCGAGATGGGGCTGCAGGACTGCGCCGACACTGTCATCGGCAATTGGCACCTGAGGGGGATCAGTGGTGGTGAGAAGAGGAGGGTCAGCATTGCCCTGGAGATACTGACGAGGCCTAGGCTGCTCTTCCTGGATGAGCCCACCAGTGGTCTTGATAGGTATGCATTTCACCACTTCAGTTTTAGTCTTAGTTTTAGTTTGGTTGTTTGTAATTCATATCTTGCATTACTAGATCAAGAAAAAAGTTAGTTCACCTTCCTTACACATGCAAGTACGAGAGTAATCTAGCTGAGATCTGAATATCTGATGTGAAGAGCTTGTACTATGCTAGATTTGGCATGTAGTATTCAAGTTGACCGGAGTGTGTTGCCATGGTATTGTAAGAGTTCCGCTAGCTTTTGTGTCCAAGTAACTGATGTGCCACACAACTGTGCAGTGCTTCAGCATTCTTCGTGACGCAGACACTCCGCGGGCTGGCAAGGGATGGTCGGACTGTCATCGCGTCAATCCATCAGCCGAGCAGTGAGGTCTTTGAGCTTTTCGATCGTCTGTATCTTCTTTCAGGGGGCAAAACAGTTTACTTTGGGCAGGCTTCTGAGGCTTGTGAGGTAGTATATCTGAGTTCGGACATCTCTTTATCTGTGTTTTTGCAATACCAATGGGGTCTCTGAATCCTCTACTGTCTTATGCATTTTGCAGTTCTTTGCCCAAGCTGGCTTCCCATGCCCGGCGCTGCGCAATCCATCGGATCATTTCCTCAGATGCATAAACGCAGACTTCGACAAGGTGAAGGCCACTCTGAAAGGATCAATGAAGACGAGAGTAAGTTTCAGAATTCAGTCAGTCCGCTGGTACTTACTGTAGCTTTTCGGTACATGTCTTGACTGAAATTTTGCTCTCCTTTTGCATACATAGTTTGAAAGGTCTGACGATCCGCTCGAGCGAATCACAACTTCGGAGGCAATCAGAAGGCTGATCAGCTACTACCAGCACTCTCAGTACTACTTCACTGCGCAGCAGAAAGTTGATGAGATGGCACGAGTTGTAAGTTCTTGATTTCTTCAGCGATTTCTGACAATTCAACCTCAGCTAGACCATTGCAATGGAACTAAGAGGATTCATGTGGTTTGCCATTCCAGAAAGGAACAGTGCTGGATTCAGGAGGGAGCCAAGCTAGCTTTGGGATGCAGGCTTTCACCCTCACTAAGAGATCCTTCATTAACATGTCGAGGGACTTTGGGTATTACTGGCTGAGGCTTGTCATCTACATTGTTGTGACCGTATGCATTGGGACTATCTACCTGAATGTTGGCACTGGATACAACTCCATCCTGGTAAAATTTATTTCTTCAGTTGATATTGACATTTCTCTTCAGATGGAATTTTGGCACTGAAAGTATCTAGTTATCCTGAACTGAATACTTGATGTTAAGTTTGATGATCTGACAAAACTGTGAAAACTACTAGGCAAGGGGCGCGTGCGCTTCTTTTATCTTTGGCTTTGTCACATTCATGTCAATCGGAGGATTCCCATCTTTTGTGGAAGACATGAAGGTTTGTGGAACCACTGAAGCATCAAATCAGATTAAAGAAGTTCTTCAGATTGTAACTTTGCTCACTGATCTTTTCCAGGTGTTCCAAAGGGAAAGGCTCAACGGTCACTACGGCGTGCTGGCATTTGTCATCAGCAACACGCTCTCGGCGATGCCATTCTTGATCTTGATAACCTTCATATCGGGGACGCTGTGCTACTTCATGGTGCGCCTCCACCCGGGCTTCACTCACTACCTCTTCTTCGTCCTGTGCCTCTACGCCAGCGTCACCGTCGTCGAGAGCTTGATGATGGCCATAGCCAGTGTCATCCCCAACTTCCTAATGGGTATCATCATCGGGGCAGGGATTCAGGTAACATCTCCCAACCACTTGATCCCATCCATCATCTATCACACTGTTCGAAACATGCAATGCATCTGAACTGGGATTAGTTTCGACACTGTACATGGAACTGCACATCATATTGCCGATGCTTATATTCTCTTCTGATGATGATACACGACATTTATTGAGAAACAAATGTTGGAAATGGACAGGGAATATTCATGCTGGTATCAGGATACTTTCGGCTTCCACATGACATCCCTAAGCCGTTCTGGAGGTACCCCATGTCATACGTCAGTTTCCACTACTGGGCATTGCAGGTAACACATTCTGAAGGAGCTATCACTGAACTCAAATCACATAAAATTCTCTATAAAGAAAAGCACAAACTAACGCGACGCGTCGAACATTTCTTGATCTTGCAGGGGCAGTACCAGAATGACCTGAAGGGCCTGATCTTCGACAACCAGGACGGCGAGCTCCCCAAGATCCCCGGAGAGTACATCCTCGAGAACGTGTTCCAGATCGACGTGAACCGGTCCAAGTGGCTCGACCTGGCCGTGCTCTTCAGCATGATCATCATCTACCGCCTGCTCTTCTTCGCCATGATCAAGGTCAGCGAGGACGTGACGCCGTGGGTGCGCGGCTACATCGCGAGGAGGAGGGTGCAGCACAAGCGGCAGCGCAGGGCGGAGCTCGCGACCCGGACACCGTCGTTCCGCGGGTACGTCATCGACGCCGCAAACCTACCGGCTGATCATCCATGAAACATGGCCTGGACTGAAGAATGGGGACAGGAAAAGCTAAAACTAAACTAAAAACAGTCTGATATGAATGAAAGAATGAATGAATGTGTGTTATAGTACTAGCACTGCTTAAGCTGTCTTGTTGTATTCTTTTGATATACTAAGGTGTATATCAGCAGCTGAATGCAAGCTTTATTCTCCTTTGTTTCAATTTTCTTTCTTGTTTTTTGACAGTAGTAGTATGCAAATTGGCACTTGTCAGTAGGATCAGAACTTGGCCAGGAGAATATATGATCCATAATCTGTGCTCCTTTTGTGGTGAAAAACCTGATGGTGCCAAGAGAGGTAGGCCTTCCCTGAGCTATTAAAATGGCATCTTGCAGCAGGGGGTTGTCACAATAGTGCTATAAATGACAACAATGCATATGACAGCTAGGTACTGAAGATTTCCCAGGGATCTTGTCAGGGCAGCACACCTTATATAATTTGGGACAAGAACAGCCCAAGAAAGGACATAGGATATTTATGGCCATTAAAGAACAAACTATTTGCTAGTATCATGATCCATGATTAATCTGAACCTAACAAGTGGCAGTGGCCTGTTAACAAGCACTCAAACAGTGTTTAACTGTTTATCAATAATAACAATGCTGTTCTTTAAGGTTTTGTACAACTAGGAGTCTGGTACAAAGGGAGGAATAGGAAAGATACTAGTGTAGATTAAGAGGGGGTGATGATGGGCTGATCCTGGTTTGATCTCTCCTTAATGCAAGGGTAGGTGAGTTGGCAGCAGCATGAACTGATACTTTCTGTGTGGATCACATGTAGTAGTTAATGCAGTGAGCAGTAGGAATAACTTGATACAAGCCAGCCATTGTTATCCAGTTGCTGCAGCCATTGTAGTGCAACACTGAAGCTGACACAGGAATTCAGACTCGCTCAGTTTAATGGAAGAAGCATAGATATTTACCCCAGAGATCTATGACATCTTTTGTGAACAGTGCGCAGGAAATATCTTGCAAGTAGATATTTTCCACCACTGAGCAAATCCAAGAAGCTAAGCGAGTGGCAAAAAGATTTGGTGCAGGAACTTGGATCTTGTAGTACTTGGCTGCAATAAGAATGAAGGCAGGTGAGGTGAGGCTCCCTTACCTGCACGGCATTCTGGAATTCAATTTTGCAGCCGTGCTTTCGTGCTTGCGCTGCACAGGGCCGCTCCAAATGGCTTTAAGCTCCGGCTTCCGGCTGTCGTTGTTGAAACTGCACTATAGCAAGTAGCAGTTTTTTTGAATCATTTAATTAAAAAATTAAAAATAAGGAAAAACATCGTTATATATTCACGGATAATGAAAAAAAAGAGAAAAAAAGTAAAAAAGACTAAAAAAATAAAAAAATCGAAATTAGAAAATTGACATGTTTTAAATGACTTTAGAAGTTGAAAAGGAGCAGGGATACATGCCGATTCGATCGACATGAAGCATCTATAGTTCGTACGCAATTACACCCCTGACTGCAAGAGAGTAAATCGTGTCATCTTAGCCAAGTGAACTGCAACTGGAGTGTCTGTGAGTTGTCAGGAATGTACTATAAAAGTGAGAAAAATGCAATTTTTACTTGTCCTTTTAGGTTGCCTGTCTCTTCATCTAGACTAACATTCTTGCACAAACTTCTTGCATGAGTTTTACCAAGATCAGTCCAGAATACAGAGTTCAGACAGTGCAAATTACTGCAACAAAGATGACACTGAAAATGAAGTGTATACAGACTACAGGGAGAAAAAGAAGGAAGGCGAAGGCTGAACAGACACCATCAACTTGTTGGAGACTTGAGGTATCCATCCACCCATCCATTAATTGCATGGGAGAACTCAACAGAAAAGCCAAGTTTCTGTGATTGAATCAAAGAGCACAGCGAAAGGAAAAGCAATGGAAGGGAAAATGGAGATGTGCTTTGGCAAGAGACGAAAACATTCTCCAGATGAACACAAAGTGTTAGACCATATGAATAGGTCGTGAATATAATAATAATAAATAATTGATATTCGAGTTGTATTAAAATTTACGTTTATAAAAGTTTTGGTCAATACACTATTGTAAAACTGGATTTGATGGAATATTTAGGTTAAGCGGTCTGACCACCATATATTGGGCGGTCTGACCGGTGAAACTCGATGACCACTTGGCTTTTACCTTGATCGGTAGTCGGTAGTCATAGGCTTCGACCCGGATCGGTAGTCGGTAGTCGTAGGCTTCGACCTTGATCGGTAGTTGGTAGTCGTAGACTTCGATCGGGATGGTCATAGCTACAATACCTGGTCGATGGTCGTAGCTACAATGCCTGGTCGATGGTCGTAGCTACAGTGCCTGGTCGATGGTCGTAGCTACAGTGTCTGGTCGATGGTCGGTAGTCGTAGACTTCGAGTGCTACAATTCTTGTGACCTTTAAGTACTCCGAGTACTCGTAATCTTCGAGTTCTCATGTTGGGCCGGCGGACTGATCAGCCTGTGCATGGCAGTCAGACCGGTTTTTTAGAGTGGTCTCAAGTTGAGTTTTAGAAAACATGAAAATTGTGATCGTGGATGATTTGGTTTGTGTTAATGGATGGACAAGTGTGCGTTATGTGTGTGTGGGTTGATGTTGGTCAAGTTGAAGAAAACTTGTGCTAGAGAAAAAGTTCTTTGGTCTTTGCATGTGCAGGTTGGACGTGAAGGCGGTCATGGTCGATGACGATGAGGATCGGGACTAGGATAGCAAAATCCGAGATTTAGGCGGTCGAGGACGTCATGAGGTAGTCGAGCTCACGCTGGAGCACGTGGAGATTAAAGATGGATGATGCGTGGAGAAGCTACGAGAGATATGGTCCTAGAGGTTTCGACACATGATGAGTTGAAAGGAGTTATGGAAGTGTCCATAACTGGAAGGTTTAGAGATTTTAAAAAACCCGTGTTTAGAAGGGTTTCGAGTTCCTTGATTTTTAGAATCGGTTGTAATTTTATGTCCGTGTTGATGAGGATATGGTTTGGGGCTCTAGCATATAAAAGCAGGGATATGTTAAGGTTTGAAAAAAGGCTTGTGTGGGAGAAATCTTTTGAAAATTTTGTGCTAGGGTTTGAGGGATGCCGTTAGGGCACTTTGTAGTTATAGAACATGATTACGAAATAAAAGATCAGATCTATTCAGAGAAAAAAATTAGTCTGCACCGGCAGCGTGCTTTTCTGGGCGTCGTCTTCAACTCGTTCTCGCTCGTTCTCGTTCCGAATAGTGTGTGGCGAGATAGTGTCCCCCGTCAACTTCGCTTTCCTCAATCGCGTGCTGAGTCGACCATTCGATCGTTGCCAATAGCATTGGCAGGCAGAGCATCAGGCACGTAGGTTGTCCTCGGTAAATCGCAAAGAATCCAGTACAATCATTCACCCCTCTCTGATTACGGTATTTGATCCTATAGAAAGTTAGGTCGTAGCTAATTGGGGAGCAACGAAGCGAGGGGCGAGAGAGACAACAGGAAAAGGGAATGTTTCAATGGAGTCGGGTGCAGTGGTTGAAGCTTGTAAGGCTGGATCATGTGTAGCCCATTGCAAGTGACAATGCAGCAGACAGCAGTGCACAATTGGGAGATGACCTTGCTAGTTGCTACATCTCTCCTTCTATCCACACGGGTTTTGTTATGTGTGTATGGAGGAGCTCTCCCAGGTCGTCTGGCTAGAGTGAGGACGTCCCACTTAGCTAATACGGATTCAAGTACTTACCAACTAAAAATCAGAAGAAAAGTCAGGGGACGTCTCTCCCCTGGTCCCTTTTTTTATGTCTTATGCGTATGGAAGGAGAAGGATTTCCCATCATCCCATGGAATTACTGGTGTGATTATGAACTGAGATTTCTACAAGTTTTTATTTTTGAGCTGTCTATACGTTTGGATAAGTAATAATTTCATCCATAAGAATATAAGATCAGCGTCAACACCTGGAGCCTAGATCGGCCCCCTTTTTTTTGAGCTTTGACTAATAGTTTTTGTCTGCATTTTTCAAGACGGCAGCGGACGGTGGAGACATGGACGTGGACGCGGTTTTAGGCTCGAGAAACAGTTTGGAGCAGCGGCTTCGAGAATCTGCGTGGAGAAAACCACAAACCCCTCTCCCCCACCAAAAAAAAGGACCGATATCTCTAGGCACATCTAATGGCCACAAAAATCGAATTTCTTAAAAAAAATATTTAGTTAGTGTTAGAGTTTAATTTTGTTTCCTATTGCTAATCATATTAGAGTCGGTTGCCATAAACGTGTTTCATAGTAGGGTCTGAGTTAAGTTCGTATACGAGTATGTATGTGAGGCTTGCCGTGTACATGACTAGTAGTTGTGGTCCGTTTCCGTTTCTTATTCAGCAATGTCTGAGTATATTAGTAGAGTCACGGAACAAATATTATAATACGTGATATGCACAGTCACGGAACAAATGCTTTTTCGTCAAAACATGTACCTATACGAAGATCATAAATGATGTATACATTACAGATGAAGCAAATGCTCAGAGATCTAGAGAAAAGGGGGGGAATTTATACTTTTACGGAACTGTCAATATACAAGCTGAAAATGCCATATACATTTGCCTGATGCACACACACACTGAGACAATGATATAGTCATGTAGAGCTAAAACCTCTGCATCCTGTACCGTGAGGGGGGGACCTGGAAGCTTAGGTTGCTGCTAGCTATACTCTGCTGCAGCAGCTCTTTAACTAGGTAGCTTTGAAGAGATTTTGTTGGCTTTCTGGCTACAAATGCTATACATTTTTGCCCAAGATGACATGTGTATTTCCTATATACTTCTTTCGTTTTAGCTGCTAATCCTGTATCTCTGTATATCTTCCATGACGAACGGAATAGAGGGTGAAATCTCGCGAGTCGCGGTATGCGCTACCGTCTATCTGCTTGACTGTTGAAAGATGTCCTGAAGAAAGAGGCTCAGCTCCTGTGCTGATCTCCCAACCTCGCCTTGCCGCCTCCGGAAGGATGCATAAAAGGTGACGTTTTAGTTCTTTGAACTGCTAGTGAGATTTCCAGATTTCAGAGACCAATGCCTTTTGAAGAGAGAGTGGGCTTACCGTGTCAGAGAGACGAGACTGGAATTCACTTTTTTCAGCTCTTGAAAGCATAACTTACACCGCTCCAACCTAGCAGTGTATGCACAGATGAAGCAGATCCATTATATGTATATGAAGCAGGATCATTCTAATGAGACTAAAGGAGAAGATAAATACCTCTGCTCCGCCTCAAGGTCTACACCAACTGGCGGAGCAGCCGACAAAGTTGAAGAAATAGTAGCACCAAAGCTTTTAACAAGCTTAAGGATCATCTCCAAGGCAATGTTCAGATGCCTGCAGCAGATGTCAATGCACACTTATTAAGCACCATCTTACCATCATATTGCTTTTCCTTTTTTTTACATAACAGTTACCATCATATTGTCAGTCACTTTTCGTACAACTAGAACTGTATGAAATGTATGAACTATGAACGCAAAACTTTTTAAGTTAACAGTGGAAGGGCAGTAGAAGAATGAACAAGGCAAAGGCTTGGAGTTAATCATGTTACTGGAGCTATGCCAGTAAAGGAAGCCATGTGTGGTATCTCATTGCATCTTAATACATGGACGCTAAACTGATTGATCCGATCCAGAGGACTAAATACAACTAAAGTGAATCAACACATTATAACAGTGCGATTTCTACCAATGCAGAAGTTTGCACAGGTGGTCAATAGTCTTGAATAGAAGGGTAAGCTAGTGGTGTAATTTGACTGAACACCACATATCTAATATGTCACTCACCAATTACCACTCTAAAGGGTAACGCACAATAGATGCAATTAACCAGTAACAGCATGCTGTATCTGCAGCTTAAGTTCCACCCCTTTTCAGGAAGGGAGGCGAAAGTCCAAGTCTCCCATCACAAGGTCTAGGCCTCAAAGGAACATTTAATGAGTTTATAATGTTCAGTCAAGAAATCTTATCCAATGTACAATAGCAAGGTCAAAAATTATAACGCTTTGAATGCATAATAAGAGGAAATACAAGAAAATACCTGTCATATCTACTTTCAAGAAGGCTGGAGGCAAGAGGTAAGATAGAAGTACAAATGTTTAGTGTGATATATTTAGTAGTATTCTCCATCAGAACACTAGTTATATCAGCAGTAACCTATAAGAGCAGTAGAACAGCACATCAGACATTATAATGGATGAAACTACAATATAGGATAGTAGGGAGTACACACAGCATGGTCCAACATTCTCCGCATAACATCAACAGAGCCCTTTATATCATTATTTTGCCAACACCGGTAAACCACCTGCAAATATCAAATGGTGACTGGCATTACTCAATGTTGAACATAATTACATCTCACAGCAATAAATGTTATAGATAATTCTAATCCCCTTTATAACCTCTAGTTTTGCTAGCCGAGACTTCATTACATGAATGAATTCTTGATGGTTTTCCATTAGGTCAGCCAGAGCATCTTCATCACTAACCGATGCATTCTGTTCTCCAGCAACTGAAGAGTATCTCCTCTGCAGAAAACACAGTTTCAAGATGGGTTTGATCTCAACAAAAAGAACAAAGGCATCCCAAATGACATAATATGAAAATTTGGAAGTGATGTATACCGAGCCATCTAATGTTGGTGCATACTGTCTTCTCTCATAATCCGCAGATGACAGTCCTGTTCCTCCCAACAAAGAGCATGGTGATAATAATTAAGGGAATCGAAATCAAAATAATATCAGACCAGCTGGAGCACTTACGATGTTCAACAGTGTGGATTTCACTTGACTCCAACAGTTGGCTCAGTCCAAACACTGCTCTTCTGTTCATATGGGCAGACTCTGGATTCCTTCCAACCGCAGCTTTTGGTATTTCAAAACCAGAAACATTATTCCAGTCACCAACTTCATTAGACTCAACACTTTCATTACACCCTGAACTTTCTCTTGTAAATTTTCTTTTTGAACTAATAGGCTTTGACTGAAATATGTTTTGTTGCACCTTTTCACTTTCCGGAGCCTCCCTTCTAAAGCCATGATCCAGATTAACTCTCAAACTAGTTTCTGGGATAATTTTATGCATGACATCACCAGTGATTCTTGTACAACCAGTTTCTACATCCATATTTGATCTCCTTGAATCAATAACAGGTACCAAAATACCATCTTCTTTGCCATGATCCACAGCCAGATTACCTTTTACTATATTTTGAGGCTCAACTACTGGTAAGTCAGTAGTGGCAACTTTACTGAGATTTGGACCAGCATCCACTTTAGAGCTATGCCTGGGGACAACAACTGGTATGGAAAATGATTCTCTAGTATTATATGCAGACATATTGGACCTTGGTCTATATGTGGGAGCAGCCGATGCTAGTGCGTACTGAGAGTGTCTAGGACTTGTAGAGAGATCCGCTTTGGAGCGAACTCTTGGTGCTGCTAAAGGCACAACATCAGCTGGCCGTCTCTTCTGGTCATCAAAGAAATTTTGGTTCAATCTTACCCTAGGAGAAAGACGAGGTAGAGAATCAGATCTTGTGAGCCGAAGATCACTTATTCCAGGTACTTTTGATAATCTCTTCGTCACTGCAGAAGAAGCTGGGACAGGAATTTCTTTTGAAGCAGACATTGGGTGTTTAAGCAAAGTATTGGAATAAATTTCATTGGCTGCAGTTTCGAAAAATAACAAAACTTAGCTATTTTTAGGTTGAAGAACCTTAACTACAGAGAAGGTGAATATAAGGATTAGAGTAAGTGAAGTGATAATTATTTACACTACCTGGGCTTCTGGAAACTGATAACCTTCCCAACACTGATGATATGCTATTATCTGCTTGTATTGGCCTATCTATACTTCCATTTAAATGTGCTTCAGAATTACTAACCGCATACGGCTCAATTTGCTGAAATTTAGGATTAGCGCCATATCAGAACAGCTAAACTGCAAACATAGTAAACAGTAAATTATATATAAATATAGAATCATAATTCATACCATCAAGTCCACAATCCATATTCCAACACAACTTTGGTTATATGAGCAACCGAGAAGTTTTCCCTCATGAACACTTAGATCTGCTAATGTGGACCACCCAACATCAACCACATCATGACATATGATGGGTTCCCAGGAAAGAACCTACGAGCAAAAGATAATACACAAATAACTTTGTTGAGATGTCATTTCCCGAAGCTTGAAATGAGGATGTTGATAGGTCAATAGAGCAACTACCTTTAAGCTTTCATGTAACCCACAAAAAAGTGCTTTACCATCACTGTTGAATGTCATAGAACGAACTACACTAGCCTGAAAAATTAAGCATAGTTACTGATAAGTAATCGATTATTTCATTTACAGATCAACAACTTTGTTGACAACAAGCACTCCCATCCATTTGTACACAGAAATTGCAGACAATACGAAGTTGATGTTCAGAAATCGTACCGGAGCAAAGTATTCCCGGCTGCTCTGCATTAAGCTGAAAATTAGTTATATCCAGGAAATAAAAAACAAGATAACGTATGGATATTAAAATTAATTAGAGCCCAAGTACCGTAAAAAAATTAAAAAACAGACGTGGGCATGTACCATCAGGTTTACCAACTGATATGCATTATATCTATATCAGAGTTCAAAGGTACATATCCAAGATTCCTTCTTTTTAAAAAAAAAAATTGAATGTAACAGATATATTTAAACGAATAAAATATCGAGTTACATAAGCTCAATGATAGCTATTTCACGAAGAGGTTGGTCTGACATGCTGGATTACTAGTAAGCTTTATTTGGTACCATTTGATGACTCCAGAGAAATACATGAAATCGGCGCCTAATGCCGACCCGATGTGTTCGCTTGACTCCTTGTAAAGGGTCAGACTTAAGCAGAATTGCCAAGGCCTAAAACAATTCATAATGATGGAACTTAGTTTGAATTACATTTCATTGAAGCCAAGCACATGATCAAATGTGCCTAGCAGTTAACACAAGATTTAGAAATTATAGGGGATAATTTTGCCAGATGACTACATAAGAATGGTGTTTATAGAACAATATTAGTTCATATTTTTAACATAAAATAATTTCACATTGGGGGTTTGGGGCATAAAGAAGCAAAGCCTGAACTTTCCGAATCATTATTCATTAATTAGGAGAAAAGATACCTCAGGTCCAGAAGAGCCAATTAACTCAAAAGTCTCAAGGTCCCAAAACCTAACAGTCTTATCAGCTGAACCTGCAAAAGTTTTGAAAAGAATAGCAAGAATTGTACAGCTAAGAAGCGTTAGAGAGTAATAAATAAAAAAATAAGGATATTCGAACTAAGATAATTTTGGAGGAAAAGATGTTATCCGAGCATCTCAGATCAAATTCACTACAATGAACATATGTTATATGAGATTTGTAATATAGGATCGTCCATCTAACCTGTAGCCAATAAGAACTCGTGGGGGTGAAAATCTAAGCAGTTAACCGGACCTTCATGAAGCCTAAAGTCATGCAAGAGCTTTCCAGCTGTCAAATCCCAAATCTAGCAAGATATTTTAAAATTTTCTGTTAATATCAGCATGTGGCTGTTCATCTTGTTAACAATAGCTGTGTTGTGACTTGTGAGCATATAGATATACCAGCTTAATAGAATGGACAAGTCAGCAGATTTAAATTCCTGCAATTCCTTTTCCACTACTTGGATTTTGGACCACAAATTTGTATCATATTTAATGGACATACTCAAAATTGTACCTTGACAGAGTTATCGGCCCCACCAGAAACAATCCACCTACCATCAGGAGTGAATCTAAGCACATCAATTCGTCGGGTGTGACCCTTGTATGTGTGAATGCATCCCTTCTTCCGAATATCCCATATTTTCATGTTTGTGTCAGAAGACCCAGAGGCAAAGAATTCTCCAAAAGGATGGAAATCGAGAGACGCACAATTCGACCTGTGCCCAGTGAAAGTTCGAAAAACTGTGCGCAACAAAAACATATATATAGTTGCATGAAACAGTTACAATGTATCATTTTGCTTGAAATGCATCAAAGCGTCACCAAGACTAGTTCATACCTTTCGCTTCCTCCACGTCCCATATTTTTATTGTTCCACTTGCTGCTCCAGCACCTATCATAACTTCAGAGGAATCAAAGCTCACTGACTCTACTGGACTAGTAAGGCCTGATAGGCTCTGCAATGCATAATGCCATAGACTTAGTGACCCTCACCTGTATGCTGACAAGTAACTGGCTTCGAAAGCAAAAATGCCATTCAACGCAAAGCAAACCCTATAGAACATTACCAGGATTGCACTGGGTTTCCCTACAACCCAAAGATTAACCTTCTGATCGTCCCCACCAGTGATGAGGATTCTTGATGTCCGCCTCCCAAACTTGACACAATTGACATCAGAAGCATGTGCGACGAACTCCTCTGGTCATTGTCAAGGAAACATGATAGACTGTAGTCGACTACCACGAATCCATCAGGACATGTTTCAAGTTTATTCCAGCATTCACTTTTTAAGGATATTTCAGAATATACATTTCCACAAGGTAACACAATCGACTGAAATCCAGAGCTAAATACTCATGTCAATTGTCATCAATTCGAATTGGCCTCTATTGCATTATCAACATCAAACAACACCATTTTGGGGGTAAAAAGTTCATTTCAGTAACCGTACTATCCATGCTATGCTAGCACCTAAATTCTCGATTAAAAAACCAACATAGTATGAGATTTGAAGATTTTATATCAATCTTTCCAATTTCCACATAATACGTGCCAGGACTTCAGAACCTAAATGCTACAGTAAATTTCCTGACAAGGCATTACGTTTCTTGTACCACTCTACTACGTATAATTTCGCTTACAAACATGTATGATCTTAAGCAGAAAAGTATACTAATTTAGGGGAAATGAACAGTCAAAGAAGCGATAAAAAAAAAGAATCAATAGCAACTCACAAGGTCTAAAATTGGTTCCTTGGAACCGACTCAATTCCAGCACCGTACTCAACCACAAAATCACAAGAACAAAACAAACCAACATGAACACAAGAACAGCCAAAGATTCAAAAGTAGGCTCTTGGAATGGAATTTGATCACCGCTACGCAAACCCAACTCAACCAAAACCTAACCGTACCGATTCAAACAAGCAGGCAAGAGCAATTCGGCTTAAAAGACTCCAACTGGAAATTCCCAAACCGATATAGTTCACGAGCAAGAATCGGGATACGGAGCTTGTACGCGCGCATGGTGGCCATCGGCGACGGCCGCAGTCATCAAAAGCTTGGATTTCCCCCCCTCGCTGTGGCGGAGAGAAGAATTCGAATCTCCATTCAAGATCGCCCCATATATGGCCTATCAGATGCTGCTAAAACCAGCCTAGTTTTCTTCCAACAAGCTAGTCAGAGGAGAGGGAAAGCCACTGTATTCTTCCAACCAGCCTAGTTGTTAGTCGAAGGGACAAAAGAAGGAATGTCGAGGAAGGAAGCCCACCGCAGCTTCTTTGCTTTCCTTCTCATCCATCCTCCTTTCTGGGTTTCTATTAATCCCCACCTTGAATTTTCAGCTATTTTATATTAAAACATGTGCAGACAGCTCCCTCTATGAAGTGTATAAAAAACAATTTTTTGATTGTCGAGTCTCAAGTTACACACTTAGAAATGGCAATCACAATTTTTTTGATACAACAAATTTAAACAGCATACGAACATTCATTAAAATTGGATTTGCTAAAGATGATTACTACACAATCCCCTCTATTTTTTTTTGTTGAAGCTCCGCACCGAATCCAATATCTCTCTCGGTCATAAATTCATGTTGTTTTAGGATGTGCGCAGTCAAATTTATGAAATATTTTACTATTAATATTTTTTTAAATATTTAGATTGAATATATAAGAAATTATATTATAAATTTATCTCGAAAAATAATTTCATAATATTGTAATTTCATGAAGTAAATCCATTTTACACTCTTAACTTTGTAAAAAGTTTGCTTTAACATACTCAACTATAAAAACCGAGTATTTAACCCCAAGCTTACAAAATCGGGTCAAATTTACACCTTAAGGCGGTTTCAGATGACAGTTTTGATGGTGTGGATCTCACTCAAAATAGTTTTCACCACATTAGTAGCCATATCATCTCTTTCTTTCTCTATATACATTCTGTCTTCTTCTCGTCATCATCCCTCTTATTTGGATCCGCGCCAGCAAAAATCAATGACATAGCAAAAAACACCTTAGTTCGATCTTGTCACCAAAAACTCTATTAGGTGTAAATTGCTCTGATTTTATAAGTTAGAGGTTACATACTTAGTTTTGTAGTTGAGGGTTTTAATGGTCTTTTGAAAAAAAAATCAAGGTTTTAATTGGCGTTATTCCTAATTTTATTGGATTTTATAAATACATTACAATATAATTTAATAGTTAAAGCTACATTTTAAGAATAGTGTCCATGTCTAAAACTTCATGCATCTGTTGCCGGATGGAGTGACATTTTCTTTGCGAAGGGATGCAACTATCAGCTAGTTATCATGTTCATTCTTAAGCCTTGGCAGAAATAAATCCATCTAACATGTGACTAGTGGGGCACGAACGAACGATAGCTATTACCTACAAGAAAAGGTACCATAAACTGACTAGCTAGCCGTTGGCATTTACATGTAACACGTTGATGAGGAATAAGAAATTGTGGCGGCGTGTTTTTATTTGGGTAGTCCTCCTGATGTCGTCGGAGTACGCGAGCGATCTCGTGTGTCTCTCTGTCTCAGCGTGGGACATCGTCGGCGATGAGTCTCTCTTGCCGTGGGGTGTGCCGAGGCATCGTCAATGTACTACACGCATAGATGGTAAGTGTGCTCCTGTTTTTGCATGCGCACAAATATTATTTTATGCATGCATGCACGTGATAAGCTGTGGCTGAGAGTTGCACTTTGGTAGTGAGTTTAATCTATTGATTAGTTTCGTTTTTTATCTTTAAAGTATTAGCAGTTTTAAAAAATAGATTTTAGAAAAAGGTTACGTGCAGATTACACTCATTTACCCCTCCTCTGATTGTTATCGACGATCCTACGTATCCAACTTAGATGATGGAAAGAGGAAATGGCTAAACTCCAGGCATGATGACAGATCTATGCCCTCTCAGCCAATAGAAACCACTTACAGGATATTGTGCCCGGTAAAAAAGATTGGCAGTGTCTTGGGGAGAGATGGTGTCATTGTTAAGGCCCTTAGAGAGGAAACTAAAGCAAAGATACGGGTTGCTGATTCCATTCCTGGTGCTGATGAGAGAGTAATTACTATCTTCAGTTACCAAAATCAGTCTGAACAAGCTGATGAAGCTGCTGAAAGTATTTCTAATGATGCCGTAGAGAATTCGAAGCACCATTGTTTTTCCCTAGATGCCTTGTTGAAATACATGATAAGATTGCGGCAGATGAAGAAGATCTCCATGATGGATTTGTTCATGAAAGTTATGAAACTGTTGATGATGTGACTGCTCGAATTTTGGTTCCAGGCAATCAAGTTAGCTGCCTGCTAGGTAAAGGTGGCTCCTTTATACAACAACTGCGAAATGATGCTGGTGCAGAGATGCATGGACGTGAGGATTATGAAGGCTGACAGGTGTTAGTGGGTATGGCTTTCACAGACTGACTTTACTCCAAAACTTAAGGCCCCGCTCATTTCGGCCAGCTACAGTACTTTTCAGCCATAAGCCACCAAAAATAAGCCTAAATGATCACCACCTTAAATTTTGACATGGACAAACCTCATTGAAAAATGATCCTTTGGCAGGTACTCAAGTAGCTCTATTGAACTGAGGATTCCAAATAGTTCATTGGAATCAGTTATTGGAATTGGTGGTGTCAATCTCTCCTACTTGATCCTAGATCTCCGGTGCAAGAGTGAAGTTACTTGAATCTTATCCTGCTTCTTCTGAATCCATTGTGGAGATACAGGGTATGCCGGACCAAGTGAAAGCTGCACAAAGCCTTGTGCAAGGCTGCATTGGCGCTAACGGCCAGAGCACGCAGCCATCCCAGTCATCTCACATGCTCAATTATCCAAGCTGGAACTAGATTCTAGTCTTGTGGTAGAGGAGAACAGAACAGGGGTCATTGCGTGGCTAGAGAACTCTTTTAACTGCAGATTGATTGCCATGTTGATGTTCAACGCTAAATAGTTGCCACATTAACTAGGGTGAATAGATTATGTCTATTGACAAATAATCTAGGGGATTTTATCGGGGAAGGCTATACTGCTCAACATTCTTCTCTCTCTTTCTCGACCCCGCAACCCCCATGTAACGACAATAGTTGCTTTTGTTCTGTAATTGTATATGGAATTTGGATGCTTGAACCTGTTGTTCTAAGGGCTGCTATTGAAGGTCAGAACAAATGAATGGCACATCTGATTACAATTGAATAGCACATCTGATTCTCTCTGAGGTACTGAGCTATTTGTGGGTTCTCATGTTACGCGCAGGCACCGATTTCCTTGGATTGGTGAGTTCCATCCAAGGATCAATGAAGGATTTCCCGCCGGTTTTCCCCCGGCTAGGTCTCCGGTAGAAAAAGTAGAGGCAGACATGGGTGCTCCGTAATCAAAGCATGTGCTCGTGTTTTGTGAGGTTTAAGCATCTGCTCTAGCTAGAGATGTTTCAGTGGACGCATTCTTGTGTGTGAGTTAGGACATACGTGTGGGGTGTATGTGCAAGTACGTCTTTCTTTCTACTCTAAAAAAATCTAGAGTGTGTGTGCAAATGTGTCTTTCTTTGTATTTTTTTTAAAAATCTAATTCTCTGAGATGACTGACGTGGCACTGTTATTTTTTTGAGATGAAATGTGTTATTATTTTACTTTATAGATCAATAGGAGCCAGACTACAACACATGTTGGTCAAATCAATATCTCTCTCAAGCACATGTACAAAACTGCACCAAAGATACATGCGTGTAATCTACGCCAGCCAGCATTCACGCATATTGTGTCGAATGGCTTCAGACGCACAAGACCAGAATGTAACGCCTCTATTTCTGAAGATATTATCAAACTTCGTAACCGTATAAGAATAAACAGTTACGACGTGCTATTGGTACTTGAAGGTTACAAGTAAAGCCTACGACTACCTACCGTGGTTGAAGCCTATGACTACCTACTGTGGGCATATTGATCTGTCCTAATATGCAAGTTTCTTGTGCTGTTGATATGCCCTGTTAAGTTCTTCAATGAACTAAATAGTGGAGTTTTGCATCTAGTGTAGTGTTCTCGTCTCTTAGCGAAATTTTGTCTTAATCATGTGTAGTTTCATTTTCAAATTAAATTTTACCAAGGTGTGTCTTAATTAAAGCATGACTGCTTTTTTTTTGGACATGAATAACATTGATGCTTTATTTATTTCAGATATCTGGAGCACCTTCTCTTGTAAGAACTCTACGAAATATCTAATCGTCTCCATGAACATCCTCGTAAAGAAAATCCACCTCTTGAAGAAATTATAGATTCAAGCACACAAAGGAAGCGTGAGTCCTCACCACCATTACCTCACGGCGATCCGATGTTGTCACACCTGAATGTTGATCATCCACCACCAATACCCTTGCTTGATCCATATAGAAACGGGCCATTGCGGTATCCTGTTGCTGAAGCAGATGAGTTTTCTATTAAAATTCTGTTTGCTTCTGAGCATATTGGGCCAGTTATTGGGAAAAGTGGAGCCAATGTTCGGCAGGTAGAGCAGCAGACTGGTGCTCGCATTCAGGTGCATGAAGTTGACAAAGATGCTTCTGAAGAAAGGTTGATTGTTGTTTCATCTAAGGAGGTAAAATGCAGATGGTTGTTCCAATTGCCATCCCCTTCTCATTCCAATCTTCATTATGAGTCCTCACAATTTTATCTCCTGTGTATTTATCCAGATTCCGGCTGATTCAATATCCCCTACAATTGAAGCACTCATTTTGCTTCATAGTAAAGTAAGTGCACCTTCTGAGAAACGCCATTTGACTACTAGGCTTGTTGTACCATCAAGCAAAGTTGGTTGTATTCTTGGGGAATGTGGGAAGGTAATTACTGAAATGAGAAGGCGAACGGGGGCTGAAATCCGAGTTTATTCGAAGGCGGATAAACTAAAGTACTTATCTTTTGATGAGGAGCTTGTGCAGGTGATTTGCATTCGATCATAGCTGCATCAAGATGTCTATATTGTTTCTATATCTGCACTTTTTATTTGTTGACTTAGTCATTGTGCATTTACATTTGTTCCAAGCTTTCAAGTTGCTGGGCCTCCAGCTATTTTAAGAGGAGCTCTCACAGAGATTGCTTCAAGGCTTAGAACTAGGACTTTCAGAGTTGGAAGTTCTGCCAATAATCCTCCACCTGTTGCCCCGTTTGATGGTCCTCTTATTGATACCTTGCCCAGCAGGGAATTCACACTATACGGAAGACCCGCTTATCCCCCATATGGAAGGCTTCGTAATGATCCACCATATGGAAGACCTGCCAGTAATATACCATACGGGACAATATGCACAACCAGACAATAAGAAACAGGAGGATATTTGCACTATGCTTCTGGAGAATATGCTCGTACCATAACTAAGTACCGCTCCAGACTGTATTATCAGGCACAAAACCATTGCTTGGAAAAGATTCAACAATTGCTTGCTTCCAAAAGAAAATTATACTTTTCAGGTAGTGCCTTCACATGTTTCTGATATTTCCGATTTGAGAAAAGTGATATTAGCAAGGAAGCAGTAGAAGCTTCAAGGGAGAAGTTCTTCTCGTCAATTTTGGAGAGGTAAGTCCCAGCCCTGCATACGTCACCTGTCTGCAATAAGCTCCTAACAACAGAATTTAGCATACGGGAGTCTGGTGCACAGCCAATCTTCTCCATGCCTAAAAACAGATCATCTGATTCTTCTAGCAACCCTTCTTCTATGAGATAAACTATCACCAAGCTGTAGGTCACAACATCCGGCACTAAACCATTTAATGAGATAGCACCAAACAAATCCATGGCTTCATCCTTTCTGCCACCTTTGAATAATGCATCAATCATAATATTAAATGTCCTAACCATAAGTTGAATATTCATGGAACATAAGTTCTGAAACATTCTGAATGCTTCATCAACATAATTGTTTCGACAAAGCCCTGCTAGAATTATGTTGTATGTGCAAATGTCCAATGGTGTCCCACTTTTGATCATCTCGAGATAGAGCTCCTTTGCAGCAGCTGTTCTCCCAGTCTTAAATAAACCATCCAGCATTGTGCTATAAGTGATAGCATCAGGATTAATTCCCTTGCCCAACATTTCTTTGAAAATAGCTGATGCATCCTCTGTCCTACCATCTTTACAGTAGCGAGAAAGCAAACTATTATAGGTAACTGCATCAGGTTTCAAGCCAATCAAGACCATGCCATCAAGTAATTTCATCGCTTCATCCATCTTACCATCTAAGATGTATCCATCTATCATTGTATTATATGAAACAACATCACGCATCACACCTACAAGTACCATCAAGTCAAAGATTTTTTGGGCTTCCATAAGCCTTCCATCCTTGCATAGGTTGCCCATTATTGTGTTGAAGAACACGGCATTGGGATGGATGCCGCTATTCATCATTTCAAAAGTTAATTCCTCAGCCTTCTCCCATTTGTCAGAGGTACAGAGACCATTAATTAGGGTGCTAAAAACTATGATATTAGGAGTTAATCCTTCATCAATCATCTGTTTAAATTGAAACATAGCATCATCCACTCTGCCTACCCTGCAAAGTCCATCTATTACCGTTCCATAGGTGACTACACCAGGGCTCAATCCTTGCTGCCGCATTTTGTGAAATATAAGCATTGCCTCATCAACCATTTCATATTTGGCATATGCACATATCAATATGCTGAAGATATGATGATCAAGTGGAATACCATTCTGTGCCATCAAATCTAGGAGAGCATGCATATCAACAAGCGCTCCTTCGGTAACGTACCCATGAAGCAGAATGCCGTAGGTAGTAACATTAGGTTTCAGGCCCTTTTCAACCATAGAGTCAAAAATCTTTCTTGCTTCTGCGCATCTTCCGTTCTTGCAAAGATAGTCCATCAGCAAGCTATAAGTAACAACATTTGGTTCAAGACCATCTCTGGACATTTTCTTGAAAATTCTAACCGCCTCTGCCAACTGTCCTGAAGAGCAATATCCATGCACAAGACTATTATATGTGGTGTGGTCCGGCATAACACCATCTTTAATCATCCTGTTAAGGAACATCTCGGTCTTGTCCATTGCCTGAGCTTTGCACATGCCATCAATGATTGAGTTGTAAGTCACAACATCTGGTGAAATCCCCCGATCCAGCATTTCACGAAATAGGCTGTAAGCTTTGTCCACCTCACCCTCTTTAGAATAGCCACTGACGACGGTGTTATACGATACCACATTAGGTGGGCAGCCGCTACCATCTTGATCCATCATGTGGATTAGTTCGAGTGCCTCTTGACATCTCTTCTCATCGCAGAGCCCCTTGAGAAGAGTGCTGTAGTTGACGACATTGGGCGTGCAGCCGAGCTCGGGCATTCTGCGGACCAGTATGTCCATGGCCTCGCCCGTCCTCTTCTTGGCACAGAGGCCCTTGAGAAGTTGATTGAAGGCAATGACGCTCAGCCCACTGTATCCCGACTTAATGATGTGGCCGAAGGCGGCGAAACCGAGGTCCAGGCGGCCCGCGTGGCAGCAACAGCTGATGAGGATGCCGTAGGTGCATATGTTGGGTGTCACCTTGTTGGCGCCGGCTCGGGCCATGCGGTTGAAGAGGGAGACGACAAGCGCGGGGCCATAGCACACGCTGGAGGAGGAGGCCGGGGCGCGAGAGACGGCTGTGAGGAGGTGGTTGAAGGCGTAGACCGACGCGGGCCTGGCTTGCGGGAGCAATTCGTCGAATAGCTGGAGTGCGTCGCCGGGGCCGAGGCTTCCCGAGCGGGCGCGGTCCCCGATGGTCTGCTCCAGCTCCGAGCATGGGTGGCGACCGGGGCGCAGCCATCGAGACATGTCCGCCGCGGCGGAGAGCCCGCGGGACACGGCCGGAGTCCCACACGGGGCGTAGCACTTTCAGCGGTGGGAGCAGCAGCTCCTCGCGGCAGAGGAGGGTTCTGCCTCTGCCAGGGCAGGGAGATGAACCCTAGTGGCACAGGAGGCTTCGATCGGTCGCCATGGAATGCATCCCTTGATCGGGAGAGGAGAGCGATCGAACCGAATGCATCTCGTCGATAGGTGGGAGGAGATGACTAAGGAGGGGTAAAACGGGAGAAGGGAGGGAAAACATAAAACTTGGTCCGCGAATAGACAGAATCAGGGTATTTTGGTTGAGCTGCGGTGTGGGAAAAAGTCAGAAAAAATGAGCTATGAGATGAAAGCTGCTGTGTAATGTGAAATGTAGAAAAATTGAAAGCTGTTTGGTTAAACAAGTATAAAATATATTTTTTGTCTTTATCTCTTTTAAAACAACTATAAAAGAGTTTTATTCAATACATTTCCAAAAGCAGAAAGCCAAAACCTAAAAGTAGAGTCAAAACAGCTTTCAAAAATATACTACGGAAAAGCAGCTGTTTTTAAAAAAACTGCTTCCAAAAGCAACCCCTTTGGTTGAGCTTTTGGCTTTTAGGGCCAAAAGCCGAAGCCAAAAGCCCAACCAAAAGGACCCTCAATATGCGCACTGTTGCCACCTCTCTGACTGGCAAGTACTCTAGCAATTTAGTCTGGACCCATATCACAGAGCGACATTATTATTTCTATCAAACTCAGGATAAATCATTAATTTGATCTATATGGATGCTCATGGTCAAAATATGTGCTCACGTTTTGTAACGCCCCTATTTTCAAGAGTGCCAGAACCCGGCATTTCGTAACTACCTAAGTATGGCTAGTTACGAAGCGTTGAGCAAAAAAATATCATCACAAACATGCTTACAGCAAAAGAGCCAACTTTATATTACAATATAGGGTTTAACAACCAGGTTTTTCAGCAGCGGGCACGTAAACCCGAAATATAATACATTAAACAAAAGCCACCAGGAAGCCTGATCGTGATCGAGACCTAGAACCACGGATCCTTGTCGAAGAACTGCTCTACCGGAGCATCCTCGACGGGCTGACCTTCACCAGCATCTTGAAACTCTGAAGTGGTTTTGCAAGCTACGAGCACAACAGCTCAGCAAGTCACAAGGGAAATCCTATTTTAGCTAATTGCACGTTTCACTAAAGGATGGGGTATACTTGTTTTATTAATGTATGTGGATGCCATTTTATTTATAAGCATTTTTGAAATTTCAACTAAAGACTACTCCTTAAGAATAAGGGGGTTTTTCCATCAAAGTGATTATCCAACTAATCCTGCTAAAACCTGTGAAATCAACTTATGCCTTGCTATTGGAATCACCTATAGACACAACTCCATTAACCGGGAGCACGGCGTATCCGAATACCATTTATTTGACTCTACGGAGTTGCCCAACTTTACCCACAAGCATTCTTAACCCTCATGACTGAGTTAAGAAACCGGGTTGTTTCACTGCTCAATCCTTGGTATACGCTCTACCCGATAGGTTAGGAGCTCGCCCAGCTTCGAGTATCCGTTGGCCTGCACGGAACGCCAAGCCCGAACAAAGGAGACCTATTGTTGTCCAGTCTGGATCTGCCGATCCACACCAACTCCTAATGTAGGGTTTCACTTTGAGTTGAGCAGCTACTAAACTAGAGTTGACAAGTCAACACCGGTGGTTGAGCGGCTAATATGTCACTTGCTCGGCGCAAGGGTCTAGTCCATACATTTTCACAAGGCCTCAGCCTCCCACCCTAGGGTAAAACGGTAGGCGAAGACCGTCTCGCGGTGTCCCACAGCACCTTTACCCTAAACTCCAACATTTTAAATCTACCGGCCCGCGGCCACAACCTTAGTAGTGTAAATTTTACATCAAATGTAAATATTCTACAATTATTTCTATCATTATGTAATTATTTCTAGGGCTATCATAGACATGGCAGCAAATTAACATGGCAATTGTGGTAGGAAATATCAGGTCATTCTAAACATTTCATCTTAAGCAAATAGCAATTCACAAATAACAATAATGCAAATACCATAAATACATAAATTAAACGGCATAGGATTCAACATGATCAAAGTCTTGCAACTTGCCTTGGTCATCGACTAACTCAGCAACCTCGTAAACCGCGTTGCTTTGATCTTGCCCTTGCTCTGCAGCTTCCGAGGACTCCGACACTAGCGCAAACACACAAAAATAATATAAGTACGTTTTGAACCTAATCAAGCGAGAAAAAATAATTCTATGAAAAAGGAGTAAAATGCATAAATATTCAAATGAGAGATTTTTGAATTTTTCTGGGATGAATTTGATGGATTGGAGGCCAAAAATGGGTTCAAGGCATCAAAATGAGCAAAAAGGAGCAATTTGGGATTTTTTGGGTTTTTCTGTGATTTCCTAGGATTTTATTTGTTTTTCTGGATTTTTGAAAATTGGAGAAACTCTGGAAATTTAGATGAATAGTGATGGGCCAGCCCGGTGCTACAGTGCAACTCGGGCGAGAGAATAAGCCCGAGCGACGAGCAGCCCACGCGGCCCATGCACGAGGCGACCGGCGCAGCCGAGCAGGCTGGGAGGCCTCGGCCCACGCACGCACGTGCACACCCGAAGCGAATGGCCGACGAATGGCCTGGACGAATGGCAACGATGCGGAAGCCGAGAATGGCCTGAATCAAAAGTGGTAAAGATCGGATCGGGCGGTGGCGAAGGGAGGAGTTTAGTGGGATAGGACGGTTGCGGAGACGTCACCATCGGACGGCTGACATTATATGGCAACGTAGGGAAAGAAGGGTGGAGATGCGACCACATCGCTGGGGGGTTGTCTTCAACCTCCGGCCGCTCGCTCGGCCGAGAGACAGAGGCGCGAGAGCCTCCGTTCTCCGGCGACGACGAGGGTCCCCGATGGCAATGGAGGGTACTAGGAGGTAGCTCTCGGTGCGGTGGTTCCATTTTGGGGTTCAGGGGAGCAAGGGGACCAACGGTGGCGGCTGGCGGTAGAAGGGGGAGCTTCGGCTTCATGGCGGCACAAGGACTCACCGGTGGCCTTTGAGCTAAAAAGAAGGCGGTTTGACGACCTACGGGGTTCAGGGATCACAACGGCAATGGTGGTTTTAGCTCGGAGGACCCCAAGAAGGCTGGCCACGAAAGAGCACTTCAGTCGGTGGCGAGCTTCGACGCCGGGGTTCCACGGGCTCGCACCTAGCCAAAGGAGTTCATCAAGGTGATCAGGGGATAGAGGTGAAGCTCTGAGTAAAAGGAATCGATGAATGGGGGGAGGGAGGAGAATGATTGGCTTACGGCTTTGGTGACGGCGCTGTGGAGCGGCAGAGCTTCAATCAGCGGTTCACCGAGGCAATTGAGCTTCACATGAAGCTGGTTGAGGGGTGAAAGAGACGAGGGAAGGACGGAGGAGCCGGGGTGGGGATGAGGAATTTAAGCTCCGACGGAGGGGGAGAAAAAGAGGAGAAAAGGGGGAATGGGCGCAACACTGGAGGTCAACAGAGGGGTCGGGGAGTTGCTGGGGTGTCGCTTCCGAGCGACGGAGCTGTGACCGGGCTCTGCGCGCGTAATGGCGAGGGATGGTGAGTTGGAGCTGGTGAGCGAACGACATGGATAGCGGTGCGTCGCACGGAGGAGGGAGAAGGGCGGAGACTGATGGGTGGGCCACGAGGTGACAGGACGACGCATGCAGAGGTGTTGAGTGTTGAGTGCATCCACTATCCAACACCCAATGTCTTCTACCGGTTTTATAGTTCACCTACAAAAGAAGATCAAGTTCTTTTAGGTACCCAAATTTATTTGGGCCTTTGGAGGTTAGTAACCAAGGTTTTGGGTACCCAAATGGATTTCCTTTTAGCACCCAAAATCGAGGTGCCAATAAAAAGAGCAATAACATTTCTATTTTCAGATTTTCTAAGCATATAGCATGAGTCATATAAACCAATGGATTGAATCTTACTCTTAGAACAATTTTGTGACTCATGTCCTAAATCCCGACATTTTACACAGTACATACCATTTTCCTTTACAAACCTCGTGGGCTTGTATGCCGGTCTCTTACCTTTCTTGGGAATGTACCCAAGTCCTTCTTTGTTGAATGAGCATCTTTGATCACTCAACAATTTGTCAATGGTTGCCTTTCCCTTGTATTCTCTTTCTAAGCTTTTGTTTAATTTTAGTACTTAATCTTTTAAATTTTTATTTTCATTCACAAGTATATCATCATGGATAAAGGATGAAGCAATTTTAGAATCAATACTTGAAGAGCATGGCATAGCAAGAAGATCATCACATGATGTAGACATGCTAGATTTAGACACTTCTACACTAGGCATTTTATTTAAAATATCACAAGTAATTCCAATGCTAGTGCAAGATTTTTTTTGAATAAGTAAATCATGAGCTTCCTTTAGCTCCTCATAAGATTCTTGTAGAGATATGTGTTATCTCTTCAAGACCTTAAATTTTGATTTTTCTTTTCCAAGAAATTCATTTGATTCAACAAGCATGTCCATAAGATCATCATATGAATGTTCATCATTTTTGACTATTTTTTACCTTTTCTCCTTTTGCCATAAGACATGTTGGAGTAGAGAAGAGTGATGGTGTCTCCTTAATTGCAATGCCAACGAGTCCCTTTTTCTTGGGAGACTCATCTTCACTTGAGTCGGAATCGGAGTATTCTTCTTGAGAATCCCACTCTCCAATGTGGGCTTCATTTTTACCATCTTTGTGAAGTTTCTTGAAAAGCTTCTTCTTCCCATAATAGCTCTTCTTATTTGATGACTTCTGTTTGTCATCCATCTTGTTGGGACATTGAGAGGCAATGTGTCCCTTCTCATCGCATTCATAGCAACGGATGTTGCTATAGCGCTTGTTGGAGTAGGAATGCCCCTTCTTTGCCTTTTCATAATTTGCGCCTCGGTTTGAGCGCCTTCTCATAAATTTGTTCATCCTTCTTACTAGAAGAGCAAACTCTTCTTCGGAGTCATCTTCATCTTCTTCGGATTCCTCACTTACCACCGCCTTAGCCTTGAAAGCGGTAATCTTTTTGCCCTTGGAGGAGGATTGTTCCAAGAGCTCCTCCTTGTCCTTGTATAGCTCATTTGTGATGAGGTTGCCCAATAGTTGCGTTTGTGTCATTCTTGCTAACTCCGGTGAGTTAAGGAAGAGTGTCACCAACATTTCATATTTCTCCGGCAAAGCCCTAAGCATCTTTCTCACAATATCAATATCGGAAAGGTTAGTACCAAGGCATTTGAGCTCATTCACAATATTGTTGAGTCGTGTGTATATCTCATTGATGTCCTCATAAGGCAACATTGTGAATGTCTCATATTTAATCCTAAGCCGATGCAATTTTGCTTCTTTAACTGTGGATGTCCCTTCATGGATTTCGGAAAGGGTTGTCCAAATAGCGTGAGTCGTTTCTAGATTGCTCACCCTATTAAACTCATCCGTGTTTAGAGCTCCAAATATAGCATTCATGGCTTGGACATCTAAATGAGCATTACGCCCGTCTTGATCCGTTGGGTTCAATGGATCAAGCGCCATGACGTAACCCTCATTTACAATTTTTCAAACACTTGGACTCGTGGCCTTAAAATAAATTGACATTCTAATTTTCCAATAAGCATAATTTGATCCATCAAAGAAAGGTGCCTTGCCTATTGCAAACCCCTCACTAGCCATCCTTTCTCTCTAGACGGTTAAGTCCAATAATGAGAGACCAAGCTCTGATACCACTTGTAGGATCAAGGATACCGACTAGAGGGGGGTGAATAGGAGGTTTTAAAATTTTCTCATCTACTTAAATGATTTTCAACAATTCTAATAGCAAGAGTGTAATACAATTAAGTCTACACAAATCTAGTCAAGTAAGCAAGAATAAAAGCTCTAAATAAAGACAAGTAAGAAATAGACACAATTATGTTTTTACCGTGGTACTCGAAAACTTGCCGGTTTCCCCTAATCCATGTTGAGGTTAGCCCGAATGAATCGAACCGGCTCCACGAATTAAGCCAAAACACCTCAATCACTAGAGGTAGCTCTTCCCCGCTCCGGGTAGGTGAGCTCCAACCTTCACAAGAAAATCGGGTCTTCTCACAATCTCCTTGAGAAGATCACCGATCAAAGCTCCTCCCAATCGTCCAGGTGCCAGAAAACACCAAGAGTAATAAACCAAGAGCTTCGGTTGATTGCAACCAAGTGCCAAGGATCAAACTAATGAATGCTATGCACTTTTTGCTCAACCACCTCAAATATGTGCTCAAGAGAGAAAAGAGGTGTGGAGTGAATGCTCAATGCTCAAGAATGATCAATAGAGTCTCTTACTTGTGTCCTTGAGCAGTGGTACGGGTATTTATACCTTCCACCTACCAAAACTAGCCGTTTGGAACAAATTCCAGAAAAATCAGCACAGGCGGTACTATTGCTGTTCTACATCCGGTACTACCGCTTCCATATCTGACGCGACAGAACGGCTATGTCAGAGCCTCTGCAGTGACCGTTGGATTGTCGGCGCGGTACTACCGCCGTTGTAAATTACGCAGTATTACCGCTCGCGGTAGTTCCAGAAAGTCGGGCGCAGTACTACCGCCGAGCCGAACTCAAAAGTCTAAGTTTGGTGCTCTCTGGAAAAAAGGTTCCGCTCTCCCTCCGGAACTACCTGTGTCCGGTAGTACCGCTCTGACAGCGGAACTACCGCTCCCTGAAAAACTCGAAATGCATCCGGAGGGTGCTCTCTGGAAAAAAGGGTTCGCTCGGGATCCGGAGCTTCCGGTCGTCGGTAGTTCCGATTTTTCCTGCGGTACTACCACTGCACGGTAGTACCGACGTTGAAATTTGCGGAACTACCGCTCGTCCAGACAGAGCAGAATTTTTGGCTTTTAAAACAGATTTTTCAAGTATGCATGATCCTAGCTTGATCTATGTGGCACACAAAATTTGCTATCAAGTTACTTGCCATGATTCCTCTTTATGGTATGATTATTTAACCTATAATCCGGTCTTCCACCTTTTCTCCTAAGACCGGTAAAATGAAAAGAGGATTCTACTTTACATATACCTTTGTCTTGAGCCATTTTGATCTTCAAAAAAAATCTTTGGCCTGCATCTTGTCACCCATAAGTGGACTTAACCTTTAAAACTCATTAGAAAAGTTAGTCCCATATTCACATAAATTCATTAATTACCAAAACCATTTTTAGGAGCCTAGATGCTTTTAACCACTTAGTTGTAAGTCTTACTGCGGCAATCTCTTGGTTGTAAGTTTTTCTACGACCACGTAGTCGTAAGTCTTACTGCGACTACCCCTTGGTTGTAAGTCCTTCTATGACCAAATAGTCGTAAGTCCTACTACGACCACTCTTTGGTCGTGGGAATTCCTATTACAAATCTATCTCCAACCAACCTATCTACGACGATGAACTACATTATTAGTTCATCTGACAAGATAGTTAGAACATTCGTTTATCTACTAACTGCACACGATCTCTCTCTGACACAACCGCTACACGGTAAACGGCCTTTTACATCTCTCTGATAGTAACTTCCATCAGGCAATTATCATCCGAAGCATTAAGGCATATTCTGGCGCGAGACAACGACTGCCACTTCACTGGTTATATAAAGGTTAGTGTTAAAGGGGAGGACTGGCCATTCGCATGATTCTATGTTGTAGTTCTTTTTCTAGCAATTAGCAATTACACAGGACATATGGTTATTATTCTCTCAGGTGAAGACCCGAACTTGGATAAAGATTCATGTATCTTTACTCTACATGTGCATACTCTAGATCTATTGAGAGAATCCCTGAATCCAAATAAATCATACGTAAGATTGATATTAAAACATCAGCAGTTGCATTTTTCAAGATGGGGTCAATAGAAAAATTATAGTAAAAAGTGTATTGAGTTCAACTGTACTAGCCAAAATCACATGTGACTATTTTTCTCTATGTACTATCTCTCGCGGACAACCATAATTCAAATATTTAAACTATAACCTATAAACTATCAGCATAAAAGAACCCACCTATAATCTATGCATGTTTAGTCATGAGAACAAGAAAAGATCACAATTCATGCAGCCACTATCACATCATTTGATTCAATTCTCCAAAATGGCACCTTACAGAAGTAGCCGCAGCCCCAATATTTTATACATCTGCTCTCATTCCGTTCGGCGGTGCCTGCAGCCCCTTCATTAGTCCCCAGCCGCGCGTCCTACTCCGAAACGGCGCCGCAATCCATACCAATATAGCCGCCGCTCATGACTCTGATTAACCATAAAAACAACTCGTCCTATTAGATTTGGGCCTTTTATCTCAATCACACTTTTGGCCCATTACTATTCAAGTAACCCAAAACCCTTCCATAACACGGATTTTTCATTTGTCATATATCGTAGCCTCTGAGCCGCACCAACGCAGCTCTAACATACATCATCTATCACGTGCCGTAGCCTCCAAACCGCACATCCGTAGCTCTAACACGCACCTTCCATCTCTGATCTCCACGCACCCCAAGCATGAGCCCCACCATCTCGTGACCTCCTTGACCATTTGAACCTCAGATCTCCCATCTTAGTCCTGGTCCACCTCATCATTAGCTATGATCGCCTCCATGCTCAACCTGCACATGCAAAAACCAAACCAATATTTTTCCCGACACAAGTTTTTCCCAACTTGACTGATATTAGTCCACACACAGTACACATCTCACATAACGTTGATAAGCAATATTGTCAATTATTCATAATCATAAATTAACTATTATCAATTATTCATCACCAAAATATTCTAGATCTAATCATATGATCTAGCAATTGACCATACAAACCCATATTAAATGACATATTATAACTGTCTATGTACTTTTTTAGTATTAAAGAAGAGGTACATTTAGGAAATATTGCAATAATTCTATTTGGACTCACTTACAGGGTGGGATGACACTCCCCGAATACTTATATTGCGGGACAGAGGATTAACCTCTAGCAGGACCTAAGTGCACTAAAGTTTCAATTTCTCCCGCTGTAGTAACTTCTATTTACAACTCAATAACTGATAAACCTGAGAAAGGGTTGATTTGTACTTGAATATTTCCTGCATTTTTCTCCATTATTTTCCTTCCTATTTCTATTTTACAGTTTGTGCATTCAATATTTCTCTTTGACATCATTTAGCTAGGGTACAGACATAGTAGATGCGGCAAAAAAGATAGAAATACTGAAGCCATGTAATGGCAGGCCTTGCAATGTGGCGATGTCAGGAGTATGTGTGTATACCAAATCCAATACATTATTGTACGCACAAATCATACATGCTACTGTCTAACCGACCTGACCACAATTGATATTACACAGTAACTACTCATAACCAAACAACAGCGTAAGCACCCTGGCAAAGAAGCAATCGCAGGCAGCCCCTCAACGCGTCCTGGAAATCAATCGCTGATGCCCTGGCAATCGGCCGCTCGTGCCTTGGCGTTCAGACAGTGCGTGTCGTTGCACAAATACAATCTTTCAGTGTGCATTATCAGAACATCATAGACAATACACTACGTACATACAAAATCGTCAGAACAAAAGTAACAGGGGAATCCAGACCAATTCTAAATACCCTTGGCATGAACCACCTCATTGTTGTTCATTCATCTATAGTGATATCTGAGTCATACATCAGCAATCTGAGAGCAAACAATGGGCATCCATTGGGCCAATACAATGAAATGGCAAGCCTAAAATGCCAATGCTTTCTACTAAACTGTGATGCTTTCTACTAAACTGTGAGAACGGCAGCCTACATACCTTCGTACCTTCTCTAACAATACTGAATCAACATTTCTCGGTATATGGGATCATAAATCAACCTTTTGAAAAAGAAAAGGAAAATCGCTGTGAGGGAAAAGCTCAAGAAACGGGAAGAGTTAAACTTAAGCCACCAACTCAGCACCAATGAAAAACCAAATAGAAGGCATGTTCCACAGAGGTTTAGCTACAATACGATCTATTTACAGTCAAGCAAGTTATGTAGTACCAGTACATAGCACGTCCATCTTGCTTCGAGAATCCAGATAGCTCCCACATTTCTTAACCTTAATCCGACCATGCCATGACTTCAGTACTCCATCATGATGCCTTAGCACCATCTTTACAGTAGCCATCAAGCAAAGTATAATAGGTCAATAGGAGCCCAGGCTGTTTCAGCTACAGCAGAATGCAGGCTATAGAGAACATTTTGTAACACTGATAACTTCAGAGTTTAGGGCCGTTTTCGACCAGAGTCAAAAATCTTTCTTGCTTCTGCGCATCTTCCATTCTTGCAAAGATAGTCTATCAGTGAGGTATAAGTAACAGCATTTGGTTTGAGAATCTAGATATCTCCCACATTTACAGTCAAGCAAGTTATGTCGAATCAGTAAATGGCACGTCCATCTTGCTTTAAGAATCTAGATAGCTCCCACATTACACTCCAATACTCCATCATGATGCCTTAGGAACTTGAACTAAAGGTTCCACTTCTTGCATTCATCAAGGATTTTCTTCCTGACAGCTTCAGTCGGCGTACCATCACAAGCAGTAAGCTCTGATCTCACCTTCTCAGTTGATGTTGCAGCGGTCATCATGGTTTATACACAGTTCATCTGCGTCCTTGGGTCCACTTTCTCGTACAGGGAAGGGCGCCTTGTATTGTTCTCGGTTGCATTGGACGGACAGGAAATCTGACATGTACAGGAATAAGTTGTAAGATACTACTAGCTCCTCTGCAATTCCAACAAAATATTACTAAAAGACATTATGCGCAACCAGACAATAAAAAAGAGTCTGATATTTGCACTTTGCTTATGGAGAATATGCTCATACCATAACTAAGTACCGCTCCAGACTATATTATCAGGCACAAAACCATTGCTTGGAAATGATTCAACAATTGCTCGCTTCCAAAAGAAAATTATACTTTTCAGGTAGTGCCTTCACATGTTTCTGATATTTCCGATTTGAGAAAAGTGATATTAGCAAGGAAGCAGTGGATGCTTCGAGTGAGAAGTTCTTCTCGTCAATTTTGGAGAGGTAAGCCCCAGCCCTGCATACATCACCTCTCCGCAATAACCTCCTAACTATAGCATTTAGCATACATGAGTTTGGTGCACAGCCACTCTTCTCCATTCCTAAAAACAGATCATCCGATTCTTCTAGCAACCCTTCTTCTATGAGATTTCCTATCACCAAGTTGTAGGTCACAACATCCGGCACTAAACCATTCAATGAGATAGCACCAAACAAATCCATGGCTTCATCCTTTCTGCCACCTTTGAACAATGCATCAATCATAATATTAAATGTCCTAACCACAAGTTGAATATTCATGGAACATAAGTTCTGAAACATTCTGAATGCTTCATCAACATAATTGTTTCGACAAAGCCCTGCTAGAATTATGTTGTACGTGCTAATTTCCAATAGTGTTCCACTTTTGATCATCTCGAGATAGAGCACCTTTGCAGCAGCTGTTCTCTCAGTCTTAAATAAACCATCCAGTATTATGTTATAAGTGATAGCACTAGGATTAATTCCCTTGCCCAACATTTCTCTGAAAAGCGCTGATGCATCCTCTGTCCTACCATCTTTACAGTAGCCATCAAGCAAAGTATTATAGGTAACTACATTAGGTTTCAAGCCAATCAAGACCATGCCATCAAGTAATTTCATCGCTTCATCCATCTTACCATCTAAGCAGTATCCATCTATCATTATACTATATGAAACAACATCAGGCATCACACCTACACGTACCATGAAGTCAAAGATATTTTTGGTTTCCATAAGCCTTCCATCCTTGCATAGATTTCCCATTATTATGTTGAAGAACACAGCATTGGGATGGATACCCCTATTCATCATATCAAAAGCTAATTCCTCAGCGTTCTCCCATTTGTCACAGGTACACAAAACATTAAATAGGGTGTTAAAAACTATGATATTAGGAGTTAATCCTTCATCAATCATCCGATTAAATTGATACATAGCATCATCCACTCTGCCTACCCTGCAAAGTGCATCTATTACCGTTCCATAGGTGACTATATCTGGGCTCAATCCTTGCTGCCGCATTTTGTGAAATATAAGCATTGCCTCATCAACCATTTCATATTTGGCATATGCACTTATCAATATGTTGAAGATATGATGATCAAGTGGAATACCATTCTGTGCCATCAAATCTAGGAGAGCATGCATATCAACAAGCGCTCCTTCGGCAGCATATCCATGAAGCAGAATGCCATAGGTAGTGACATCAGGTTTCGGGCCCTTTTTGACCATAGTCAAAAATCTTTCTTGCTTCTGCGCATCTTCCGTTCTTGCAAAGATAGTCCATCAGCAAGTTATAAGTAACAACATTTGGTTCAGGACCATCTCTGGACATTTTCTTGAAAATTCTAACCACCTCTGCCAACTGTCCCAAAGAGAAATATCCATGCACAAGAATAGTATATGTGGTGCAGTCCGGCATAACACCATCTTTAATCATCCTGTTAAGGAACATCTCGGCCTTGTCCATTGCCTGAGCTTTGCACATGCCATCAATGATTGAGCTGTAAGTCACAACATCTGGTGAAATCCCCCGATCCAGCATTTCACGAAATAGGCCGTAAGCTTTGTCCACCTCACCCTCTTTAGAATAACCACTGATGACGGTGTTATACGATACCACATCAGGTGGGCAGCCGCTACCATCTTGAACCATCACGTGTATTAGTTCGAGCGCCTCTTGACATTTCTTCTCGTCGCAGAGCCCCTTGAGAAGAGTGCTGTAGGAGAAGACATCGGGCGTGCAGCCGAGCTCGGGCATTCTGCGGACCAGTACGTCCATGGCCTCGCCCGTCCTCTTCTTGGCACAGAGGCCCTTGAGAAGTTGATTGATGGCGATGGCGTTCACCCTGCATCCCGACTTAATGACGTGGCCGAAGGCGGCGAAACAGAGGTCCAGGCGGCCCGCCCGGCAGCAACAGTCCATGAGGATGCCGTAGGTGCATATGTTGGGTGTCACCTTGTTGGCGCCGGCTCGGGCCATGCGGTTGAAGAGGGAGACGGCAAGCGCGGGGCCATAGCACACGTTGGAGGAGGAGGAGGCCAGGGCGCGAGAGACGGCGGTGAGGAGGTGGTTGAAGGCGTAGACCGACGCGGGCCTGGCTTGCGGGAGCAATTCGTCGAATAGCTGGAGTGCGTCGCCGGGGCCGAGGCTTCCCGAGCGGACGCGGTCCCCGATGGTCCGCTCCAGCTCCGAGCACGGGTGGCGCCCGGGTCGCAGCCAGCGGGACATGTCAGGCGCAGCGGAGAGCCCACGGGACACGGCCGGAGTCCCACACGGGGCTTAACACTTTCAGCGGTGGGAGCTGCAGCTCCTCGCGGCAGAGGGGGGCCATGGCAGGGAGATGAACCCTAGTTGCGCAGGAGGCTTCGATCTGTCGCCATGGAATGCATCCCTTGATCGGGAGAGGAGAGGGATCGAACCGAATGCATCCCGTCGATAGGTGGGTGGAGATGACGATGAGGGGTGAAACGGCAGAAGGAAGGGAGGGGAAAACACATAAAAATTGGTCCGCAAATACATATAATCAATCTGCGCACTGTTGTACTGGCAAGTCCTCTAGTAATTTGGTCTGGACCCATATGACAAAGAAATATTATTTATTTTTTCTATCAAACTCAGGATAAATAATCAATTTGATCTATATGAATGCCTATTGTCAAAATATAAGCTCACGTTTTGTGAGGTTTTGTTATTTGCACTAACGCACTCACGTTTTGTGGGGCATATTTTTAGGGTGTATGAGAGTGCGTGTCTTCATGCCTAAAAAAAGGGGAAAATTTGTTGATGAAGCGAAGATCATTCTTTCGGAAAATACCATTAAAAATCGAACTCGAATTACCATTAAAGATTCAACATTCTTGGGTTTACCATTACGGACAAAATGCCCTTACCCTTCGCTCCGTCGCGAGATGAATGCCGGAAGGGGTAAGGGTATTTTTGTCTTTATCCCTTCACATTTTTGCCTAGAATGGTAAATCCCGAAGAATGTTGAATCTTTTAATGGTAATTTTCGGAGTTCAATTTTTTTAGTGGTATTTTCCGAAAGTAGCGATCTTTCAGTGCTACTGAACAAATTTTCCCTAAAAAAAATTGATTCTCTTTGATACTGACCTGGCTTTGTTATTTTTGAGATGAGATATGTTGTTATTTTACTTTATGGGTCAATAGAAGCCCAGACTGTTTTAGCTACAGCAGAATGCAGGATGTAAAGAACATTTTGTAATGCTCTAATAACTTTACAACGCATGTCAATAGTAATCACAGATGTAACAAGACTCATAACTGCCGTTTATTTGCAGTATATTCCAAGGTCTGGAATTCCAAATGCGTGACCTTTTTGCATTTGTTTATACCAAAAGCGGGTGAAGACTACAATGGTTGGTTCGATTGCTCTTTGTGCTTTTGGTTTGTATATAGTGCTACAATAACTTCCTTTAAAAACAGTGTATTTTTAAAACAGATTCTAAAGGTCAATTATAATATACATTATGCTAATTTCATCTGTATCAACTAAAATTATATACGAATATCTCTCTCCGTAATTTCTCTCACGAATAGTCAAAAATTATAAACTATAAGCCAAAAAGCATAAACTATAGGGCATGTTCTTTGTGGTTGCGGCTTATGGTTTTAGTTGAAATTTTTGAATTTTAGTTATTCGTGACAAAGATTACGAAGAGAGAGATACTCGTATACGATTTTGGTTGGTATAGATGATGGACTTTCAATGTATATTATAATTAATGTGCAGACTCTGTCTTAAAAAATACTTCAGTTAAAAGTTAAATACTATAACAAAAATTAAAAGTCATTTTTAAAAGCCGGATAGAGTAGACTCATAGCCTATAAGTAGGGGTGAAAACGGATCGGATATGGACGGATAATGTATTTACCATATTTGTTTTCATATTTTTTTCGGATACAGATACGAATATGGATAACTCGAATACGAATACAAATACGAATAATATCGAATACAGATACGGATCGAATACGAATCGAAACGAATACGGTTACGAATATTTATCGGAACATGAAAACCCCTTAAACTATATATCCCAAATTAACGAAAATATGTAAATAGTTCATCTTATCAAAACATTCATGAAATCTAAACAAGCATAGTTTTTTCATCCACAATGAAAATATACCCAATAGTCGATCATAACATAACTACATAGGTAGCAACAACATGCAAACGGTTCGGATAGTCAATAGTCGTACACACGGAATACACATAATGACATGATAGTAATTTGAACAAACATAAGAACATTTCATTCCTCCATTTCATCCATCAAGTCCTCTATGATAGCAATTTGAACAAGCATAAAAACATTTCATTCCTCCATTTCATTCACCAAGTCCTCCATCTCAGCATCTCCTAAGACCTCTTGTGCCTACATGTTTTATTTCAATAAATACTCAAAGCAGTATAAAATAAAACCAGACAACTATATAGTACGATGTAAAGACTAGCAAACCGTTGTCATCATGTATGCAAAATGGCGCTCAATGCCCTCTATGTCAATCTCAGTTATGATAGATCCACCAATGTTTCCACCACCTACGTGTTTTATCAAAAAAATTAAATTATGATCAAAGTTTTCATCACATACTACACAGAAACCAATAAAGCACAAGAGCAAAACTTAACATTACCTTTCCTAGATGCCGCAGTCCAATCTTTGGTACAAATCAAAGCTTGGACGATATCAAGATCTAGACGACTACGAAATGAATCAACAACCCGTCCACCAGCACTAAATGCTGACTCTGAAGCAACAGTGGACACTTGAATAGACAAGACATCTCGAGCTAGTGTGGAGAGAATAGGGAGATCATATTGCTTGACCTTCCACCATGCCAAAATATCAAATTTGTTTTTGTCTTTCTTTGGCCAATGCAGTAGTGGTTGCTCCATATACATTTCCAACTCAGTTTTGGCACATTGGCCTAAGGTACTACTACCATGCAAGTATTTTTCAAGGTCTGCATCAATTTCATCATCACTCTCCTCATCCTTCAACTTGTTTACATTAGAATGTATTGTTTGCATATTTGTAGCTGCTGTCTTCATTGAAGTTGCAGTTGAACTAGATACATAAACTTGAAACAATTGTTGAATAACACTCATGCACTTATTAATTTCTCCAGAAGCATTACTATGATAAATCTTTTCTGCAAAATAGTGCATCAACTTTGTCTTGTATCTAGGATCAAGAAAACAAGCTACAGCAAGAGCCATGTTGGTCTTTTCCCAATACTTATCATACTTAATTCGCATAGAATGTGGTCTTTGCTCTATTATCTCCTTGCCATCTGGTCCTTTCGTCTTTTTCTCATATTTTGTGTAGTTCTCCCAAACTTCGGAGGTGCACCTCTTTGCTCTCTTCGCAGCAGGAGCAGAAATGTCAGTCTCGGTAGCAGTCCCACCAGTCAAATCAACCTCATTCCTTGGTATCAATGCACCAGCAGTTGGATCAGAAGCATCTATAGCAGTGGAAGGTAGTTGTGGCACCCCCGGCAAAACAGGAGATGTATTGCTTACACTTGCCATGCTACTCGCACTTGTAGATTCCATAAAAAATCTAGCACAACATAATAAAGAGATTACATAAGATAATAAAGTTATAAAAGCACAACAAAATGAATTTAAATAGTAACTTAAATTTTCTCACTACACATCAGCTCATTTTACCCTTTTTACATAGTTACCTAGTTTGATAAATTGCACATATATCACTTGTGCTATATCACTACACTGGAGTCATGATGTCAAAGCATTTGGATGACATCTACTATTTAAATTCATTTTGTAGATGTATACAGGATGATAACTTGCAGTCACTTGTGCTATTGCAGGATGATAATTGGAGTCACTTGTGCTATTACATTTGGAGTCACTTGTGCTATTGCACATATACAGTACAAGATGGTAACTTGATATTACATATCACAAGTTACTGCATAAATTAGAGTGCATGGCTATACCAGTCAATTCATCAGTTGCACAGGATCAATTCAGTCTATCCAGACTATCCTAATGCGTCACTGCCAAATACTATCCACTGATAAAGTGATAATGATATCTACTAAAACTTTTAATGCTAGCAGAAGCATGCCAATTGCCAAATACTATCCACTGATAATCACACATTCACACCTGCAGATAAGAAAACATCAAGCAGACAAAATCATACATGGATACTCGTATCACCAAGCAATAGACTGGCACAAAATCGGGCGGATGCGGGCGAAGGCAGGCACTCAGCGGAGGCGGGCGGAGGTGGTCGGCGGAGGCGGTCGGCGGAGGAGGCGGTCGGCGAGGCGATCGGCACCTCGGCGGGCGGGCGGAGGTGGTGGCAGAGGCGGTCGGCGGAGGAGGGTGGCAGAGGAGGAACCTCGGAGGAGGCAATCGGCGGTCGGCGGAGGGAGGCGGTCGGAGGGAGGCGGTCGGCGGAGGAGGAACTCGGCGGAGGAGGAACCTGAGCAAAGGAAGGAAAGCGGTCGGGCGGCAGAGGCGGTCGGCGGAGGAGGAATCCGGCGGAGGAAGGCGGTCGGGGGAGGAGGAACCCGGCGGAGGGAGGCGGGCGGCGGAGCGCAGGAGCAGCAGCGGAAATCGAAATGCCCGAAAGCCGAAAGGAGTAGCGCCGGTGGCCGAATTGAGTAGAGAGGAAGATGAGGATAAGTGAATAACCTAAGTCCCTACCAGCTACCGCTGGCGCTGCGGCGCTGCCTGATGCAAATCACGCACCGACGGTTTGGATCGCGCAAGCAATGTGAACGAACGGCCGGATCGCGCGTAGAGTGGGAATGGGCCGTCTGGGCTTCATTATGGCCTATGGGCTGGCTGGTTATGGGATAAAATCTCGGATATCCGTTTTCATATTATCCGGATAATCCGTATCCGTATTCGACGGATACTAGGCTTGCTATATTCGTATCTGTATCCGATAAAAAAATCTATATCCGTACTCGTCCGGATCCGACGGAAACTATCCGAACCGTTTTCACCCCTACCTATAAGAATAGCAAGTAGAGTAACTACACAACAAGACATGCTGGTCAAATCAATATTTTTCTGAAGCACATGTACAAAACTGGACCAAAGATATACAGGCTCCACTATTTCATGCGTGTAATCTAGGCATATTGCATTGAACGGCTTGAGAGGCACAAGGCCTGAAGCTCAAAAAGGAAAGGAAGACAAAGAGCAAAGCTATTCACTGCTTTGCTGTAGAGCCTGTTTTGTAGGTGGCGCTAGACTTGCTATGCGCAGAGATTATTGCGCGAACAGTAGTTGTCGGTGCTGTAGTGTAGCAGCAGTCCTAAGAGAGGTGCTTCTTCCCTATCCAATTATCTATTTTTTAATTAGTATGATCAATTTTCTACTGTAAGGATTAGTTGGTAGGCACCGTATCTATTAGTTTAAAAAGATATTATTTAGATTGTACTTATATATAATTTTTAGGAGAGCCATCTATATAAAGAGACATATTATAATCATTATTCTTAAGCACAAAAGAATGAATCAACTTCCAAGTATCTCAAGTCTCTCCTCATATGAAGCACGAAGCGTCCTCATTCTTTTAGTCCTTTCTCCTTAAGCCATGCTGTTTGGCCTCACCTAGCAGTAGTTATTCTGTTGTGTACCAACGTACACAACATTTGGTATCAAAGCCATGAATCTTCCATGATTTTTGTTGTCATGATATCAAGTCTGTAAGGACTGCGTATGACCAGATCTTTACAAGGTTGCAGGAAATAAGTGCAGCGATCGAGGAGGAGGTAAGACATGCTACTGCGATGAATGCACCACGGCCATTGTCTCCGGTGCCAGCGACATCCCGGGACATGATCTCTTCACCGAGAAAAAATGCTGCCACTATACCATAGTTGAGTTCTTCAAACCACCGACCATTGCCATGATGTTGAAGGTGTGAAACACGGCGGGTGACGGCTGGGAAGTCGCGATGTCATCATATCCCTCACCCATCCATTTCATCTGGTCGTGCAAAGGGCAGCGGCACTACCCTACGCTCGTTGTCTTCGTCAACATTGGATAGTATTAAGGTTTTTGTGCCTTCGTCAACATCAGCGAGGTATAGGTAACACCATTTGGTTCAAGACCATCTCTGGACATTTTCTCAAAAATTCTAACCACCTCTACCAACTGTCCCAAAGAGCAATATCCATGCACAAGAATAGTATATGTGGTGCAGTTTGGCATAACACCAACTTTAATCATCCTCTTAAGGAACATATCGGCCTTGTCCATTGCCTGAGATTTGCACATGCTATCAATGATTGAGCTGTAAGTCACAACTGGTGCGGTCCCCGATGCTCCACTCCAGCCCTGAGTACGGCTGGCAGCCGGGGCACAGCTGGCGGGACATGTCCGGCGCGGCGGAGAGCCCACGGGGCGCGACCGGTGGTGTGTGTAGCTCCTCGCACCAGGGGAGGAGTCTGCCTTTGCCTCTGCAAGCACTTGGTTTCCTGCCACGACCAAATGGAGGGGCAGAGTAGTCGGAAAGGAGTGTGACACCATGGCGTTAGATCGATCCGGGGCCCACCCCCAGTTGCCACGTGGCGTGTATCCAACCGTCGTAGAATGTGTTGTGTAAGCACATATCTAACGAGATCCATCACTACAGTCATCAGCAGCACATTCGAAGGTCTGGAAACGTGAGAAGCCTAACCATTTTTTAGTTAGTAATATCAAAGGCGAGCAAGAGATATATAGAGCAAGTATACAAAACAGGGCAAAATCCTCTATACAAGCACCACTAATTTATGAGTAAAACATCAGTCCAAAACAGTTCGATGCATATTGCATTGTACGGCTTCAGGGATAGATGCTCCTCCAAAAGACAAGCATTATAGAGCAAAGCTGTTCACTGCCTTGTAGTAGTCTGTCCTGTGGGTGCTAGGTAACAATGCACTTGCTGTCAACAACTTAACATGTGCTTGAAGAACCATAGACAGGAGTTCCTTGTGCCCTAGATCATTTCGCGCGCTTTACAGCGCCTTATTGGGAGAATGTAGATAACATTTAATCATCTTAACTAATCGAGAAAACATGTAATTGTTCAGGTAGTTTGTCAATGAAAAAATGGAAGAACCCATAGTTGGGGCAATATAAACCACATGGTAGGCAATTGGTGGTATATGTATTCACATGTGCATGTATAATTCTCTTTACAATAGGCGAAATCACACATGAACTTCCAGTATCAATTGAATTCTAGAACATGAGTATTCGATTCGCAACCTCCTCTCTGGACGATTGAGCCTGAAGAGTCTAAGGAAGCTCGACACTCTCTCTTTAAGTCCTATCTGTGGCAATTTCATGCACAATGTATTCCAATCATACGATGCAGTGATCTCCAAGATCATTTTTTTGTGAAGGGACAAATGTAATCTTTCAGTGTGCATTATCAGATCATTATAGACAATACACTATGTACAAACAAAATCGTCAGAACAAAAGTAACAGGGGAATCAAAACTAACTCTAAATATCCTTGGCATGTGTAGGATAGAATACCACAATTAGAGGGGAAGGGGATAAATCATTGTCTCTGCCTTTTGAAACCTGAAACACAATGTAATACCAGAAGAAAATCAATCTAAACAATAGATTATATCTACTGGAATTGAAGCAAACAACCCTAATAAAAATTGACAAAAAGCAGAAATCAAATCCTTGGGCCGGTCAAACTGCAATGGAGATGGCGGTCTGACCGGTGATGGGTGGTATGACCGCTATGAAGTTGGCGATCTGACCTCCTGACACTATCCACCTCCTAAAAACTGAAAACCAACGCGAATGAAAATCGATCTAAATTGATCTCAAATTTGACACACGTGATACTAAGAATATCTAGAATCTATTTCAATAAGAAATTATAAGAATTATCAACTAGATACAAAGAAATTCATATCGCAACATGAGATAATAAAAAATTAGGTCAAACCCTAAAATTGCAATAGCTTTCAAAAGACTGGAAGATTTCCAGCAAAATTTTACAAATCTGATCCTAGGCCTATTTGCAACCAATTTCTGAAAAAGAATCGAATCAAAATCGCATGAATCATGAAAACACCCAATTTCACAGAATGAAGTAAAAACCTAAGAATAGACACAAGATTCCAATATGGTTGGATTAAAAGTTGATTTGCATTGCTGGATGATGATGTTCTGTGGCTACATAGTACCCTCACGGTACCCCTCAAACTCTAGCACAAAAATTCTGAAAATTTCCTCTTCAAAGTTATGGTTAACCATTGACCTCTCTCTCCTTTTATGTGCTAGTGCCTAAAACATGTCCTTATCCACCATGGACATGAAATTCTATCTGATTCCAAAATTTAAGGGACCTGAAACTCATTCAAACACGGATTTTTCAATATCTCTAAACCTTCTAATTATGGACACCTTCCATAACTCCTTCGCATATCATCCACCTTTGATCTCCATATGCCCCAGTGTGAGTCCGACCATCTCATGACATCCTTGACCGCCTGAATCTCAGATCTCCCCATCTAGTCCCGATCCACCTCGTTATCGACCATGGCTGCCTCCATGCTCAACCTATACATGCAAAAACCAAAAAATATTTTTTCAAACACAAGTTCTCTCCAACTTGACCAATTTATCAGTGCACACATGCATATTAAACCCTTATCCATCAATAAACATGAATCAAATTGTTCACGAACCCAATTTCCATGATTTCCAAAAATCAACCTGAGACAAATCACCTGGGTTGGTCTGACCGCCATGCATGGGCCGATCAGACCACCCTACGAGTGCTATTGGTACTTGAAGGTTGCAAGTAAAGCCTACGACTACCTACCGTGGTTGAAACCTATGACTACCTACTGTGGGCATATTGATCTGTCCTAATATGCAAGTTTCTTGTGCTGTTGATATGCCCTGTTAAGTTCTTCAATGAACTAAATAGTGGAGTTTTGCATCTGGTGTAGTGTTCTCATCTCTTAGCGAAATTTTGTCTTAATCATGTGTAGTTTCATTTGAAATTAAATTTTACCAAGGTGTGTCTCAATTAAAGCATGAATGCTTTGTTTTTTTGGACATGAATAACATTGATGCTTTATTTATTTCAGATATCTGGAGCACCTTCTCTTGTAAGAAAAGCTCTCTACAAAATATCTAATTGTCTCCATGAACATCCTCTTAAAGAAAATCCATATAGCAACGGGCCATTGCGATACATATTGGCCCAATTATTGGGAAAAGTGGAGCCAATGTTCGGCAAGTAGAGCAGTAGATTGGTGCTCACATTCAGGTGCATGAAGTTGACAAAGATGCTTCTGAAGAAAGGTTGATTGTTGTTTCATCTAACGAGGTAAAATGCAGATGGTTGTTCCAATTGCCATCCCCTTCTCATTCCAATCTTCATTATGAGTCCTCACAATTTTATCTCCTGTGTATTTATCCAGATTCCGGCTGATCCAATATCCCCTACAATTGAGGCACTCATTTTGCTTCATAGTAAAATAAGTGCACCTTCTGAGAAATGCCATTTGACTACTAGGCTTGTTGTATTGTCAAGCAAAGTTGGTTGTATTCTTGGAGAATGTGGGAAGGTAATTACTGAAATGAGAAGGCGAACTTAGGCAAAAATCCGAGTTTACTCGAAGGCAGATAAACTAAAGTACTTATCTTTTGATGAGGAGCTTGTGCAGGTGATTTATATTCGATCATAGCTGCATAAAGATGTCTATATTGTTTCTAAATCTACACTTTTTATTTATTGACTTGTCATTGTGCATTTACATTTGTTCCAAGCCTTCAAGTTGCTGGGCCTCTAGCTATTTTAAGAGGAGCCCTCACAGAGATTTCTTCGAGGCTTAGAATTAGGACCTTCAGAGATGGAAGTTCTGCCAATAATCCTCCACCTGTTGCCCCATTTGATGGTCCTCCTATCGATACCTTGCCCAGCATGGAATTCACACTATATGAAAGACCCGCTAATTCCCCATATGGAAGGCCTAGTAATGATCTACCATATGGAAGGCTTGGTAATGATCCACCATATGGAAGGCCTGCGAATGATCCTCCATATGGAAGACCCGCCTATGATTCCCCATATGGAAGACCTGCCAGTAATATACCATACAGGAGACTGAACAATAATACACCTCATGTTCCTTCGCTGCATATCATGTAGATTACTTCCCTAAAAGAGAGTATCCTAGTGGAAGTCCACCATTTGTTAGCAACGCTCCACGCCTCCATTGTCTGCTTCATATGACAGATATGCAACACCTGCTCGGTTGCCTTCTAGAGAACTGCCCTCATCTGTTATATGTCCCATCGTCCTTATCGTGGCCATGTGCCTACTGATACCTTCTCTAGTAGGGGTACATAGCAATTAGGCCACTTCAGAGCTGGGAATAGTAATGTGTAACAATTAGGCGTCACCAGGGCTGGACATTCCAATGCTTATGATTATATTGAGATACATGTTCAATCGTTAGCATCCCTCTTTTACAAATGGCCCTCACCTCCAAAATTTTAGTGTATGTTATGGTGATCCACATTCATCGTTATAGCCATCACTTATGTGGCACTTTTGTTCATTCTATAATATGGATGGGATGGTGCAACACTATCATTTATTATTGTTTGCTTGCATTAGTTGTTGAGCTGTTCTCTGCTGCTGTGTTGATGTTGACCAATTTTGTTGATTGGGTGTTGATCTTTTATCATATTTCTTACTTCCCTTGTTGCCTGCTTCTGCTTATGCATATAAGAAAATCATAAGTTGTGAGTAGATCTAAATTTCATTCTCTTCAGGCTGCAGTACAGATGCATGGACGTGAGGATTATCGAAGGCTGACAGGTGTTACTGGGTATGGCTTTCACAGACTGACTTTACTCCAAAACTTAAATGTGAATTTTCACATGGACAAACTTCATTGAAAAATGATCCTTTGGCAGGTACTCAAGTAGCTCTATTGAACTGAGGATTCCAAATAGTTCATTGGAATCAGTTATTGGAATTGGTGGTGTCAATCTCTCCTACTTGATCCTAGATCTCCGGTGCAAGAGTGAAGTTACTTGAATCTCATCACGCTTCTTCGAATCCATTGTGGAGATTCGGGGTATCTGGGACCAAGTGAAAGCTGCACAAAGCCTTGTGCAAGGCTGCATTGGCGCTAATGGCCAGAGCACGCAGCCATCCCAGTCATCTCACATGCTCAATTATCCAAGCTGGAACTAGATTCTAGTCTTGTGGTAGAGGAGAACAGAACAGGGGTCATTGCGTGGCTAGAGAACTCTTTTAACTGCAGATTGATTGCCATGTTGATGTTCAACGCTAAATAGTTGCCACATTAACTAGGGTGAATAGATTATGTCTATTGACAAATAATCTAGGGGATTTTATCGGGGAAGGCTATACTGCTCAACATTCTTCTCTCTCTTTCTCGACCCATAACCCCATGTAACGACAACAGATTGCTTTTGTTCGTAATTGTATATGGAATTTGGATGCTTGAACCTGTTGTTCTAAGGGCTGCTATTGAAGGTCAGAATAAATGAATGGCACATCTGATTACAATTGAATGGCACATCTGATTCTCTCTGAGCTATTTGTGGGTTCTCATGTTACGCGCAGGCACCGGTTTCCTTGGATTGGTGAGTTCCATCCAAGGATCAATGAAGGATTTCCCGCCGGTTTTCCCCCGGCTAGGTCTCCGGTAGAAAAGGTAGAGGCAGACATGGGTGCTCCGTAATCAAAGCATGTGCTCGTGTTTTGTGAGGTTTAAGCATCTGCTCTAGCTAGAGATGTTTCAGTGGACGCATTCTTGTGTGTGAGTTAGGACATATACGTGTGGGGTGTATGTGCAAGTGCCTCTTTCTTTGTACTCGAAAAAAATCTAGAGTGTGTGCGCAAATGTGTCTTTCTTTGTATTTTTTTAAAAAAATCTAATTCTCTAAGATGACTGACGTGGCACTGTTATTTTTTTGAGACGAAATGTGTTGTTATTTTACTTTATAGATCAATAGGAGCCAGACTACAACACATGCTGGTCAAATCAATATCTCTCTCAAGCACATGTACAAAACTGCACCAAAGATACATGCGTGTAATCTACGCCAGCCAGCATTCACGCATATTGCGTCGAATGGCTTCAGACGCACAAGACCAGAATGTAACGCCCATATTTCTGAAGATATTACCGAACTCCGTAACCGTACAAGAATGAACAGTTATGACGTTCTAAATAAAGCAATAAACACAACAACACAAGTTTACAACAAAAAATTTAACTTTATTACAATATATGGTTATCACCAGTTTAGATAGCGGGCGCGCAAGCCCACAAACCACAGAACATTACAAAAACATCCCAAACGGCCTGAGCGAGACTAAGATCTAAGACCAATCTTCATCAGATAAGACGGGCTCCTCCAGGGCTTCTTCCTTCGCTGGCTCTTCTTGACTCCACTGGCCTTCTGGTAAATTATTCAGCAAGTCATGAGTACCACCGTACCCAGCAAGTTACAAGGGTAGTCCTGTTTTACTACTTGCAGAGATATTCAAAGATGGGAGTATATGGGTTTGTTATATTTTGTGTATGCAGTTTTATTTGCAAACAAACAAAGTTAAAACATTTTCTCCTTAAGATCAGGGGGTTTTCAATTATCAGATAAAGTTCACCATTATCCAAATTAACAACTTCATAAATTCTACTTATGCCTCGTTGTTGGAATCACCCAATTAACACAGCTTCATTAACCGGAAGCACGGCGTATTCGAATACCATTTATTTCACTCTACAGAGTTGCTCAACTTTACCTACACGATCCCTTAACTCCCGCGACAGAGTTAAGAAAGTCAGGTCGTTTCACTGCTAGATTCTCTATATAGGCTCTACCCGGTAGCATCGCCCAGTCACGGCCACAAATCAAACGTAAACTTCCACTGCCGTTTTAAGCGAACACTACTGTTGTTAGGTACCCGCAGCATACCTAACTCCCCGTCATCCTGTCATCTCATCCTGTAGAGTTTTCAATCGAATTGAGCAGCTACTAAACCAGTGTTGACAAGTCAACTCATGTGGCTTGAGCTATCACTATGTCTTTTACTTGGCACAAGTTTCTTGTCCTTATATTTTTCACCTGAGGCATCCAACCACATCTCCCTCTGTGCTCAACAGCACTCACCACCACCAAACCAAACCAGCCTCCAACCCCGGGTAGAGCGGTGGGCTAAGTCCGTTCCTGGAGCCCCACCAACCTCTCTATTCGAAGTCCACCTTCGGGCGAAACGGTGGGCTAAGTCCGCCGCACGTAGTCCCACCAACCTCTCCACCCGAAGGCCACCCTAGGGTAAAGGAGTGGGCTAAGTCCGTTCCCGGAGCCCCACCAACCTCTCCACCCTAGGTTCACATACACCGGCCCTAGGGTACGGTGTCTATACCACCCTACCCTAGCTCCAGGTTTTCAATTCTATTGGCCCGCAGCCAAAATCACTTAGTAGTACAAAATGTTATGTGAGATGATCTATGTACATTAATACAACATCTTAATTCTTACTAAGGTTGTCAAGGTGAATTTGGCCATCAATCAAGACAAAGCATTTTTCAGTGGTAGGAATAACTAAATATCATGTCATTCTAAATATTTTATTTTAAGCAACTAATATTTTACAACCATAATGCAAATACATTAGGTAAATAATGTAATTTCATGGGATTCCATATGATCAAAAATTTATAACTTGCCTTGCTGATCTGGGATCTCGACCATCTCGTATAATTGGGCGACTGGCTCCAGGTCAGCAGCTGCAACTTCGGCGAACTCGGAAGCTAGCGTAAACACATAAAATAACAACAAAAGTCCAAACTTGATTCTAATCAAGTTAGGAAAAAATAATCTAATTAAAAAAGAACAAATTGCATAAAATCTCAAATAAGGTATTTGGACATTGTTGGAGTTTGATTTTGATGGATGGACGGAATTTGAATTTTGGAAAAGTAGGAGTTTGAATTACAAGGCTTGAATTTATGAATTATGAATTTATAAAATTTAAATTGGAAGGAATGGAGGCCATATTTAAATCCAGAATTTTGAATTGATCAAAATGATGTATTTTTGTGATTTTTGGGATTTTCGGAATTTTCTAGAATTGTGTGGGATTTTTAATGAATTTTCTGAATTTAAAAACTCTTATGAGCGATGTGAGCTCGGCTACCGATGAACGATGTGGCTCAACCGCTTTCTCCGTGGCGGTAAAGCAGCCATTCGACTGCGGCCACGCCGAACGCCGCGCCGGAGGCGGTAGCGTCTGGCGGCACGTCCGCCGATGGGCGACGCCTTGCGGCGCGGAGGGCGCAATGAAGCGAGCGCGAGTGATCGGATGGGTGGCCGTAGCGGTATCGACGGCTGTGATTTGAACGGGCGCGGAGCGCCGGATGAAACGACGCCGACGGTCACGATGCGACCACGTCGCCCCCGGGAGGTCATCTTCAACCTCGAGACCTCCTCCCGGCGGGAAAACAGAGCCCGCCATCTCCAGCGAAGCGCCGACGGCAGGGTTTCCGTGGGGAAATGGGTTTCACAGAGGAGAGCGGGTGAAGCTTGGGTTTCCATTTTGGCACTTTGGGGCACGAGTGGACAGGCAACGGTAGCTGGCGACGGCCGGGAAGGTGACAGCCCCCACGGCGGCGCCATGGAACTCCGGTGGTTCTCCGGCCAAATTGGTCACGGTTTCACCATCTACGGGACACTAGGAACACGCTAGGGGTAATGGTTTAGCTCGGGGATAGCTCATGCGAGCTGGCCACGGAGAGCCTTTTTCGGCCGACAACGAGCTCAGCCGCCAGCACACTAGGCTAATGCTACCGTTCAAGCTAGTGTTCTACTGTGATCAGCATGCACTAAGGACCATTCAAGAGCAAGGAATCGAAAAGTAATTGGCGGAATTGAAAGATTTGAGCTAGGGCTCACCGGGACCAGGGAGACGATCGGCGGCGACTCAGGCGGAGAGAGACGAATCGGCTGCGTCTGGAGGGGTGTGGGAGCGTCTAGAGGCAATCTACTGTGGCTGCAAGGCTTTATACTGCGTGTGTAGCGGTGGCCACAGAGAGGCAGCGCGGGCGAGCTTCTCCCACGTGGGCGCGGGGTGGGGGCTGACTGGCGCGCGTCGCGGTCGTGAGGGGAGTCGGCGCATCTCCCACGCGATGGTACGGCGTTTGACTGCTGTGAGAGAGGGAGGGGCTTTCAATTTTTTGCCACTCTTAAGAATAGCCAATTCTCGCTTTCACTTACATGTGGGGTCGCCTGAGTCACTGACAGTGGGCCAGGGTGGCAAATCCTTTGCCACTCCACTCATAAGAGTGGCATAGGATTAAATATTCCGGCGCAAAGAGGGAGCGGCTGACCGGTGGGACTAGCTGCATAGGGGGATGACGCAGGGCGGAGGAGGCGGCGCCGCAATCCCACGCGAGGAGATGGCGACGCGTGCGTCCACGTCTTCGCGAAGGCGTCAGGAAGGCGGCGAATGCGCGAGCACGCCAGGGAGAAGGAGAAGGCGTAAATGCCGAAAAGGGAAAACGTATTTTCGCTGGGAATTACCAAATTGGGTAAAAATTTGCAATTCAAGCAAAATTCACAATTAATTCCAAAAATTTGAAAATTTGGGTTGTTTCACAGAAGCTCCTCCAAAAGAAAGGAAGACAAAGGGCAAAGCTATTCACTGCTTTGCTGTGGAGCCTATTCTGTAGGTGGCACTGCACTTGCTGTTGTAATGTATTTGAAGAACCAAATGCAGGAGTTTGTTTTGCACTACATGATATACAAGACACCACCCCTCAGGTCATGTGTGGACGGTGGACGAGGCTTGAAGAGAGGCTGCCGGCGTGCGCATGAGGGGCGCACCGGACGCTGAGGGGAAGAAGGAAATATCTCTTTCTTGATTTCTTTCAAACGCTACGGTCCCCCATATATGGGTTGACCCCTAACAATCAGCTTCTAGTATTCAATCAGAACTCAAAAGGAAGTCAATCTCTGATAGCTTATCTAGTATTAGGAAAGCAAACTACTTTATTTGGAAAGTCTCTACTAGTTCTGTTCGGCGTGGCTGGCAGCACCCACGTCCGACTGTACTCCATCCGGCACGGTCAATGCTGCTGTGCTTGTTGCTGCGTCCGCCTGGGCGCCTGTGATCCCCGGATTGTTGCGTCGCCGCACATAATGTTCGCCGACCATAACAGGTCATCATGCCATTATGGCACTGTTTTGTTCCAAAATTTTCTCATATGGCAGGCCAGGGTCATTCCAAGTCTGAAACCTTGTCAGAAAATCCGCTGCTACATCCTTCTCATGATTTGCCTGACCTGCTACAATCCAATTTATAGTGACAGAACAGGCCAGACAGTTGCTCCTCCAGCCCTACACGGTGGTATCGATTGCCACCAGCAATGTTGTTGCAAGGGCTTCCACCAACATCTCCAGTTTGCCCTGATTGCTCCCACCAAGGTCATCGCTGGTGACCTGCTGCACGTCGCCAATCTCAATCATCTCACCTTCTCAGTTGATGTTGCGGCGGCCATCATGGTCTATACACAGTTCATGTGCGTCCTTGGGTCCACTTTCCCGTACAGGCAAGGGCGCCTTGTATAGTTCTCGGTTGCATTGGAAGAAGAGGAAATCTGACATGTATAGGAATAAGTTGTCAGATAATACTAGCTCCTCTGCAATTCAAACAAAATATTACTAAAAGACATTATGCACAACCAGACAAAAGAAAGAGGAGGATATTTGCACTTTGCTTCTGGAGAATATGCTCGTACCATAACTAAGTACCGCTCCAGGCTGTATTATCAGGCACAAAACCATTGCTTGGAAATGATTCAACAATTGCTTGATTCCAAAAGAAAATTATACTTTTCAGGTAGCGCCTTCACATGTTTCTGATATTTCCGATTTGAGAAAAGTGATATTAGCAAGGAAGCAGTGGATGCTTCAAGTGAGAAGTTCTTCTCGTCAATTTTGGAGAGGTAAACCCCAGCCCTGCATACATCACCTCTCTGCAATAACCTCCTAACTATAGCATTTAGCATACATGAGTCCGGTGCACAGCCACTCTTCTCCATGCCTAAAAACAGATCATCCGATTCTTCTAGCAACCCGTCTTCTATGAGATTTCCTATCATCAAGCTATAGGTCACAACATTCGGCACTAAACCATTCAATGAGATAGCACCAAACAAATCCATGGCTTCATCATTTCTGCCACCTTTGAACAGTGCATCAATCATAATATTAAATGTGCTAACCACAAGTTGAATATTCATGGAACATAAGTTCTGAAACATTCTGAATGCTTCATCAACATAATTGTTTCGACAAAGCCCTGCTAGAATTATGTTGTACGTGCTAATTTCCAACGGTGTTCCACTTTCGATCATCTCGAGATAGAGCTCCTTTGCAGCAGCTGTTCTCCCAGTCTTAAATAAACCATCCAGCATTATGTTATAAGTGATAGCACCAGGATTAATTCCCTTGCCCAACATTTCTCTGAAAAGAGCTGATGCATCCTCTGTCCTGCCATCTTTACAGTAGCCATCAAGCAAACTATTATAGGTAAATGCATTAGGTTTCAAGCCAATCAAGACCATGCCATCAAGTAATTTCATCGCTTCATCCATCTTACCATCTAAGCAGCATCCATCTATCATTATACTATATGAAACAACATCAGGCATCACACCTACATGTACCATCAAGTCAAACATATTTTTGACTTCCCTAAGCCTTCCATCCTTGCATAGATTTCCCATTATTGTGTTGAAGAACACGGCATTGGGATGGATGCCCCTATTCATCATTTCAAAAGTTAATTCCTCAGCCTTCTCCCATTTGTCAGACGTACAGAGACCATTAATTAGGGTGTTAAAAACTATGTTATTAGGAGTTAATCCTTCATCAATCATCTGATTAAATTGAAACATAGCATCATCCACTCTACCTACCCTGCAAAGTGCATCTATTACAGTTGCATAGCTGACTATGTCAGGGCCCAGTCCTTGCTGCCGCATTTTGTTAAATATATGAATTGCCTTATCCACCATTTCATATTTTCCATATGCACATATCAATATGTTGAAGATATGATGATTAAGTGGAATACCATTCTGTGCCATCAAATCTAGGAGAGCATGCATATCAACAAGCGCTCCTTCAGTAACGTACCCATGAAGCAGAATGCCGTAGGTAGTAACATCAGGTTTCAGGCCCTTCTCGACCATAGAGTCAAAAATCTTTCTTGCTTCTGCGTATCTTCCGTTCTTGCAATGATAGTCCATCAGCAAGTTATAAGTAACAACATCTGGTTCAGGACCATCTCTGGACATTTGCTTGAAAATTCTAACCACCTCTGCCAACTGTCCCGAAGAGCAATATCCATACAAAAGAATATTATATGTGGTGCAGTTCGGCATAACACCATCTTTAATCATCCTGTTAAGGAACATCTTGGCCTTGTCCATTGCCTGAGCTTTGCACGTGCTATCAATGATTGAGTTGTAAGTCACAACATCTGGTGAAATCCCCCGATCCAGCATTTCACGAAATAGGCCGTAAGCTTTGTCCCCCTCACCAGGTGGGCAGCCGCTGATGACGGTGTTATACGATACCACATCAGGTGGGCAGCCGCTACCATCTTGAACCATCAAGTGGATTAGTTCGAGCGCCTCTTGACATTTCTTCTCGTCGCAGAGCCCCTTGAGAAGAGTGTTGTAGGAGAAGACATCGGGCGCACAGCCGAGCTCGGGCATTCTGCGGACCAGTACGTCCATGGCCTCGCCCGTCCTCTTCTTGGCACAGAGGCCCTTGAGAAGTTGATTGATGGCGATGGCGTCCACCCTGCATCCCGACTTAATGACGTGGCCGAAGGCGGCGAAACCGAGGTCCAGGCGGCCCGCGCGGCAGCAACAGCCGATGAGGATGCCGTAGGTGCATATGTCGGGTGTCACCTTGTTAGCGCCGGCTCGGGCCATGCGGTTGAAGAGGGAGACGGCAAGCGCGGGGCCATAGCACACGCTGGAGGAGGAGGAGGCCGGGGCTCGAGAGACGGCGGTGAGGAGGTGGTTGAAGGCGTAGACCGGCGCGGGCCTGGCTTGCGGGAGCAATTCGTCGAATAGCTGGAGTGCGTCGCCGGGGCCGAGGCTTCCCGAGCGGGCGCGGTCCCCGATGGTCCGTTCCAGCTCCGAGCACGGGTGGCGCCCGGGGCGCAGCCAGCGGGACATGTCCGGCGCGGCGGAGAGCCCACGGGACACGGCCGGAGTCCCACACGGGGCTTAACACTTTCAGCGGTCGGAGCTGCAGCTCCTCGCGGCAGAGGAGGGTTCCGCCTCTGCCAGGGCAGGGAGATGAACCCTAGTTGCGCAGGAGGCTTCGATCGATCGCCATGGAATGCATCCCTTGATCGGGAGAGGAGAGGGATCGAACCGAATGCATCCCGTCGATAGCGGGGTGGAGATGACTAAGGAGGGGTAAAACGGGAGAAGGGAGGGAGGGGAAAACATAAAACATGCTCTCTGACTGGCAAGTACTCTAGCAATTTAGCCTGGACCCATATCACAGAGCGACATTACTTATTATTTCTATCAAACTCAGGGTAAATCATTAATTTGATCTATATGGATGCTCATGGTCAAAATATATGCTCACGTTTTGTAATGCCCCTATTTCTAGGAGCGTCAGGACCCGGTATTACGCAACTACCTAATCATGGCCAGTTACGGAGCGTCGAGCAAAAAAATATCATCACAAACATGCTTACAGCAAAAGAGCCAACTTTATATTACAATATAGGGTTTAACAACCAGTTTTTTCAGCAGCAGACACGTAAGCCCGAAATATAATACATTAAACAAAAGCCACCAGAAAGCCTGAGCGTGATCGAGACCTAGAGCCACGGATCCTTGTCGAAGAACTGCTCTACCGGAGCATCCTTGACGGGCTGACCTTCACCAGCATCTTGAAACTCTGAAGTGGTTTTGCAAGCCGCGAGCACAACAGCTCAGCAAGTCACAAGGGAAACCCTATTTTAGCCAATTGCACGTGTCACCAAAGGATGGGGTATACTTGTTTTATTAATGTATGTGGATGCGATTTTATTTATAAGCATTTTTGAAATTTCAAACTAAAAACTACTCCTTAAGAATAAGGGGTTTTTTTTCCATCAAAGTGATTATCCAACTAATCCTGCTAAAACCTGTGAAATCAACTTATGTCTTGCTATTGGAATCACCCATAGACACAACTCCATTAACCGGGAGCACGACGTATCCGAATACCATTTATTTGACTCTACGGAGTTGCCCAACTTTACCCACAAGCATTCTTAACCCTCATGACTGAGTTAAGGAATCGAGTTGTTTCACTGCTCAATCCTTGGTATACGCTCTACCTGATAGGTTAGGAACTCGCCCAGCTTCGAGTATCCGTTGGCCTGCACGGAACGCCAAGCCCGGACTAAGGAGACCTATTGTTGTCCAGTCTGGATCTGCCGATCCACACCAACTCCTAATGTAGGGTTTCACTTTGAGTTGAGCAGCTACTAAACTAGGGTTGACAAGTCAACACCGGTGGTTGAGCAGCTAATATGTCACTTGCTCGGCGTAAGGGTCTAGTCCTTACATTTTCACAAGGCCTCATCCTCCCACCCTAGGGTAAAGCGGTGGGCGAAGACCGTCTCGCGGTGTCCCACAACACCTTTACCCTAAACTCCAACATTTTAAATCTACCGGCCCACGGCCACAACATTAGTAGTGTAAATTTTACATCAAATGTAAATATTCTACAATTATTTCTATCATTATGTAATTATTTCTAGGGCTATCAAAGACATGGCAGCAAAATAACATGGCAATTGTCGGTGGTAAGAAATATCAGGTCATTCTAAACATTTCATTTTAAGCAAATAGCAATTCACAAATAACAATAATGCAAATACCATAAATACATAAATTAAATGGCATAGGATTCAACATGATCAAAGTCTTGCAACTTGCCTTGGTAGTCGACTAACTCAGCAACCTCGTAAACCGCGTTGCTTTGATCTTACCCCTGCTTTGCAGCTTCCGAGGACTTCGACACTAGCGCAAACACACAAAAATAATATAAGTCCGGCTTGACCCTAATCAAGCGAGGAAAAATAATTCTATGAAAAAGGAGTAAAATGCAAAAATATTCAAATGAGGGATTTTTGAATTTTTCTGGGGTGAATTTGATGGATTGGAGGCCAAAAATGTGTTTAGGGCATCAAAATGAGCAAAAAGGTGCAATTTGGGAATTTTTTTGGGATTTTCTGTGATTTCTAGGATTTTATTTGTTTTTCTGGATTTTTGGAAATTGGAGAAACTCTGGAAATTCGGATGAATGGTGATGGGTCGGCCCAGTGCTACAGTGCAGCCCAAGCGAGAGAATCAGCCCGAGCGGCCGAGCTGCCCACGCGGCCCATGCACGAGGTGGGGCGGTCGGCGGTAGGAAGCCTCGGCCCTGCCGCGCCGCCCACCCGAAGAGGATGGACGACGCGTGGCCCAGATCAAAAGCGGTAAGAAGGATCGGATGGCAGCGGGGGAGATCAGATCGGGCGGTGGCAAAGGGGGGAGTTTAGTGGGATCGGACGGTTGCGGAGATGTCACCATCGGACGGCCGACATTATATGGCAACGGAGGGAAAGAACGGCGGAGATGCGACCACGTCGCTGGGGCAGTTGTCTTCAACCTCCCACCGCTCGCTCGGCCGAGAGACAGAGGCACGAGAGCCTCCGTTCTTCGACGACGGCGAGGGTCCCTGATGGCAATGGAGGGCACTATGAGGTAGCTCTCGGTGCGGTGGTTTCATTTTGGGGTTCGGGGGAGCAAGGGGATCAACGGTGGCGGTTGGTGGCAGAAGGGGGAGCTTCGGCTTCACGCTGGCGCAAGGGCTCACCGGCGGCCTTTGAGCTAAAAAGAAGGCAGTTTGGTGGCCTACGGGGTTCGGGGCTCACAACGACAGTGGTGGTTTTAGCTCGGAGGACCCCAAGAAGGCTGGCCATGGAAGAGCACTTCGGTCGGTGGCGAGCTTCGACGCCGGGGTTCCACGGGCTCTCACCTGGCCAGAGGAGTTCATCAAAGTGATCAGGGGAAAGAGGTGAAGCTCTGAGCAAAAGGAATCGATGAATGGGGGAGGGAAGAGAATGATTGGCTTACGGGATCGTCGGCTCAGGGGAGGATGGCGACAGCGTTGTTGAGCGACAGAGCTTCAGTCGACGATTCACCGAGGCAATTGAGCTTCACAGGAAGCTGGTTGAGGGGTGAAAGAGGCGTGGTAAGCACGGAGGAGCCGGGGTGGGGATGGGACATTTAAGCTCCGGCGGAGGGGGAGAAAAAGAGGAGAAAAGGGGGAATGGGCGCGGCACTGGAGGTCAACAAAGGGGCCGGGGAGTTGCTGGGGGGTCGCTTCCGAGCGATGGAGCTATGAACGGGCTCTGCGCGTGTAATGGCGAGGGATGGCGAGTTGGAGCTGGTGAGCGAACGACATGGACAACGGCGCGTCGCGTAGAGGAGGGAGAAGGACAGAGACTGACGGGTGGGCCACGAGGTGACAGGACGACGCATGCAGAGGCGACATGGCGCGTCCGCAGGTAGACGGCGATAGAACGGGCGGCGACGCGGCGAAACCGTGGGCAGGGGTGCTCGCGCGCAGACGCAGGCGGAGGGAGGAGGCGGGGAAGGAAGAAACCGCCAGGGAGGAAAGGAAGCGGAAAAAGGAAATTGCGCCACCGAAAAGAGAAAGCGCAGAGCCAAAAAAGAAAAGCAGATTTTTCCGGGGATTACCGAATTGGGAAAGGGCTCAAAAAAATTTACCAAAAATTCAGAAAAAAAACACAAAAATTGTTTTGAAAATTTTGGGGTCTTTCACGTTTTGTGAGGTTTCGCTATTTCCACTTGCTAGATGTATTCTAGTAAAAACACTTATGCACCCATGTATATGTCAGTTGGGGCATATTTCTAGGGTGTATGAGAGTGCGTGTGTCTTCCTTTGTGCCTAAAAAAAATTGATTCTCTTTGAGTCTGACCTGGCTCTGTTATTTTTGAGATGAGATGTGTTGTTATTTTACTTTATGGGTTAATAGGAGCCTAAGCTGTTTCAGCTACAGCAGAATGTAGGCTGTAGAGAACATTTTGTAATGCTCTGAAAACTTTACAACGCATGTCAATAGTAAGCACATATGTAACGAGACCCATCGTTGCCGTTCATCTACAACATATTCCAAGGTTTGGCATTCCAGATGCATGACCTTTTTGCATTTGTTTATACCAAAACGAGCAAGACTACAGAGAGCAAGTGGAGTAACCACACAACACATGCTGGTCAAATCAGTATCTTTCTCAAGCTCATGTACAAAACTGCACCAAAGATACACAAGCTCCACTGTTTCATGCGTGTAATCTAGGCCAGCATTCACGCATATTGCATCGAATGGCTTCAGATGCACAAGACCAGAAGCTCCTCCAAAAGAAAAGGAAGACAAAGGGCAAAGCTGTTCACTGCCAATAAGCTTTCACTGCCAATAAGAGCCTATTCTGTAGGTGGCACTGCACTTGCTGTTGTAATGTATTTGAAGAACCAAATGCAGGAGTTTGTTCTGCACTACATGATATACAAAACACACCTACCACTCAGGTCATGTTATGGACCAGATTGGAATGACGGAGGTTGTATGAATGCGTGGACGGTGGACGAGGCTTGAAGAGAGGCTGCCGGCGTGGAGGCGCCAGCAGTAGCCAACGTGCGCCTGAAGGGGAGCACCGGACGCTGAGGGGAAGAAGGAAATATCTCTTTCTTGATTTCTTTCAAACGCTGCGGTCTCCCACATATATGGGTTGACCCCTAACAATAAGCTTCTAGTATTCAATCCGAACCCAAAAGGAAGTCTACCTCTAATAGCATATCTAGTATTAGGAAAGCAAACTATTTTATTTGGAAAGTCTCTACTAGTTCTGTTCGGCGTGGCTGGCAGCACCCACGTCCGACTGTAGTCCATCCGGCACGGTCGGTGCTGCCGTGCTTGCTGCTACGTCCACCTGGGCGCCTGCGATGTCCAGATTGTTGCGTCGCCGCACATAATGTTTGCCGACCATAACAGGTCATCATGCCATTATGGCACTGTTTTGTTCCAAAATTTTCTCATATGGCAGGCCAGGGTCATTCCAAGTCTGAAACCTTCTCAGAAGATCCGCTGCTACATCCTTCTCATGATTTGCCTGACCTGCTACAATCCAATATGTAGTGACAGAACAGGCCAGACAGTTGCTCCTCCAGCCCTACACGCTGGTACCGATTGCCACCAGCAATGTTGTTGCAAGGGCTTCCACCAACATCTCCAGTTTGCCCTGATTGCTCCCACCAACGTCATCGCTGGTGACCTGCTGCACGTCGCCAATCTCAATCATCTCACCATCTCAATTGATGTTGTGGCGGCCATCATGGTCTATACACAGTTCATCTGCGTCCTTGGGTCCACTTTCTCGTACAGGGAAAGGCGCCTTGTATTGTTCTCGGTTGCATTGGAAGAAGAGGAAATCTGACATGTATAGGAATAAGTTGTCAGATAGTACTAGCTCCTCTGCAATTCAAACAAAATATTACTAAAAGACATTATACACAACCAGACAATAAGAAAGAGGAGGATATTTGCACTTTGCTTACGGAGAATATGCTCATACCATAACTAAGTACCGCTCCAAACTATATTATCAAGCACAAAACCGTTCCTTGGAAATGATTCAACAATTGCTCGCTTTCGAAAGGAAATTATACTTTTCAGGAAGTGCCATCACATGTTTCTGATATTTCCGATTTGAGAAAAGTGATATTAGCGAGGAAGCAGTGGATGCTTCGAGTGAGAAGTTCTTCTCGTCAATTTTGGAGAGGTAAGCCCCAGCCCTGCATACATCACCTCTCCGCAATAACCTCCTAACTATAGCATTTAGCATATATGAGTTTGGTGCACAGCCACTCTTCTCCATTCCTAAAAACATATCATCCGATTCATCTAGCAACCCTTCTTCTATGAGATTTCCTATCACCAAGCTGTAGGTCACAACATCCGGCACTAAACCATTCAATGAGATAGCACCAAACAAATCCATGGCTTCATCCTTTCTGCCACCTTTGAACAATGCATCAATCATAATATTAAATGTCCTAACCACAAGTTGAATATTCATGGAACATAAGTTCTGAAACATTCTGAATGCTTCATCAACATAATTGTTTCGACAAAGCCCTGCTAGAATTATGTTGTACGTGCTAATTTCCAATGGTGTTCCACTTTTGATCATCTCGAGATAGAGCTCCTTTGCAGCAGCTGTTCTCCCAGTCTTAAATAAACCATCCAGTATTATGTTATAAGTGATAGCACTAGGATTAATTCCCTTGCCCAACATTTCTCTGAAAAGAGCTGATGCATCCTCTGTCCTACCATCTTTACAGTAGCCATCAAGCAAACTATTATAGGTAACTGCATTAGGTTTCAAGCCAATCAAGACCATGCCATCAAGTAATTTCATCGCTTCATCCATCTTACCATCTAAGCAGTATCCATCTATCATTATACTATATGAAACAACATCAGGCATCACACCTACATGTACCATGAAGTCAAAGATATTTTTGGCTTCCATAAGTCTTCCTTCCTTGCATAGATTTCCCATTATTGTGTTGAAGAACACGGCATTGGGATGGATGCCCCTATTCATCATTTCAAAAGCTAATTCCTCAGCCTTCTCCCATTTGTCACAGGTACACAGACCATTAAACAGGGTGTTAAAAACTATGATATTAGGAGTTAATCCTTCATCAATCATCCGATTAAATTGAAACATAGCATCATCCACTCTGCCTACCCTGCAAAGTGCATCTATTACCGTTCCATAGGTGACTATATCTGGGCTCAATCCTTGCTGCCACATTTTGTGAAATATAAGCATTGCCTCATCAACCATTTCATATTTGGCATATGCACATATCAATATGCTGAAGATATGATGATCAAGTGGAATACCATTCTGTGCCATCAAATCTAGGAGAGCATGCAAATCAACAAGCGTTCCTTCAGTAACATACCCATGAAGCAGAATGCCATAGGTAGTAACATCAGGTTTCAGGCCCTTTTTGACCATAGAGTCAAAAATCTTTCTTGCTTCTGCGCATCTTCCGTTCTTGCAAAGATAGTCCATCAGTAAGTTATAAGTAACAACATTTGGTTCAGGACCATCTCTGGACATTTTCTTGAAAATTCTAACCACCTCTGCCAACTGTCCCGAAGAGCAATATCCATGCACAAGAATAGTATATGTGGTGCAGTCCGGCATAACACCATCTTTAATCATCCTGTTAAGGAACATCTCGGCCTTGTCCATTGCCTGAGCTTTGCACATGCCATCAATGATTGAGCTGTAAGTCACAACACCTGGTGAAATCCCCCGATCCAGCATTTCACGAAATAGGCCGTAAGCTTTGTCCACCTCACCCTCTTTAGAATAACCACTGATGACGGTGTTATACGATACCACATCAGGTGGGCAGCCGCTACCATCTTGAACCATCATGTGGATTAGTTCGAGCGCCTCTTGACATTTCTTCTCGTCGCAGAGCCCCTTGAGAAGAGTGGTGTAGGAGAAGACATCGGGCGTGCAGCCGAGCTCGGGCATTCTGCGGACCAGTACGTCCATGGCCTCGCCCGTCCTCTTCTTGGCACAGAGGCCCTTGAGAAGTTGATTGATGGCGATGGCGTTCACCCCGCATCCCGACTTAATGACGTGGCCGAAGGCGGCGAAACCGAGGTCCAGGCGGCCCGCGCGGCAGCAACAGCCGATGAGGATGCCGTAGGTGCATATGTTGGGTGTCATCTTGTTGGCGCCGGCTCGGGCCATGCGGTTGAAGAGGGAGACGGCAAGCGCGGGGCCATAGCACACGCTGGAGGAGGAGGCCAGGGCGCGAGAGACGGCTGTGAGGAGGTGGTTGAAGGCGTAGACCGACGCGGGCCTGGCTTGCGGGAGCAATTCGTCGAATAGCTGGAGTGCGTCGCCGGGGCCGAGGCTTCCCGAGCGGGCGCGCTCCCCGATGGTCCGCTCCAGCTCCGAGCACGGGTGGCGCCCGGGGCGCGGCCAGCGGGACATGTCCGGCGCGGCGGAGAGCCCACGGGACACGGCCGGAGTCCCACACGGGGCTTAACACTTTCAGCGGTGGGAGCTGCAGCTCCTCGCGGCGGAGGAAGGTTCCGCCTCTGCCAGGGCAGGGAGATGAACCCTAGTGGCGCAGGAGGCTTGGACCGGTCGCCATGGAATGCATCCCTTGATCGGGAGAGGAGAGGGATCGAACCGAATGCATCCCGTCGATATGCGCACTGTTGACTAACGAGGGGTGAAACGGGAGAACGGGAAAACACATAAAACTTGGTCCGCAAATACACAGAATCAATATGCGCACTGTTGTCACCTCTCTGACTGTTATTTTTGAGATGAGATGTGTTGTTATTTTACTTTATATATTATGCTAACTTTATTTGTATCAATTAAAATTACATATGAATATCTCTTTCTGTAATTTTTCTCACGAATAATCAAAATTTATAAACCATAAGCCAAATAGCATAAACTATAGGGCATGTTTTTTGTGGTTGCGCCTTATAGTTTTTAGCTGAAATTTTTGAATTTTAGTTATTCGTGACAGATATTACGAAAAGAGAGACACTCGTATACGATTTTGACTGGTATAGATAATGGGCTTTCAATATATACTATAATTAATATGTAGACTATCTTAAAAAAATACTTCATTAAAAAATTAAATACTGTAGTAAAAATTAAAAGTTATTTTCAAAAGCTGGATAGAGTAGGCTTGTAGCCTATAAGGATAGCAAGTAGAGTAACTACACAACAAGACATGCTGGTCAAATCAATATTTTTCTGAAGCACATGTACAAAACTGGATCAAAGCTATACATGTTCCACTATTTCATGCATGTAATCTAGGGCAGCACTAACGCATATTGCATTGAACGGCTTGAGCTGCACTTCCTATGCGCCGAAATTATTGCGTGAACAGTAGTTGTGCGTGCTGTTGTGAAATTAGCAGGAGGCCTACGAGAGGAATGCTTCTTTCTTACCAAATTATCTATTTTTAAATAATTTGATTACTTTTCTAATGTAACGATTACTTGTTACGCACCGTATCTATTAGTTTAGAAAAATATTATTTAGATCGATCTTATCTATAATTGTTAAGAGAGCCATCTATATAAAGAGGCATATTGTAATCATTATTCTTAAGCACGAAAGAATGAATCAACTTCCAAATATCTCAAGTCTCTCCTCATACGAAGTGTTCTCATTCTTTTAACCCTTTCTCCTTAAGCCATGCTGTTTGGCCTCATCTAGCGGTAGTTATTTTTATTGTGTACCAACGTACACAACATTTCGTGTTAGAGCCATCAATCTTCCGTGGTTTCTGTTGTCATGATATCAAATCTGTAAGGATTGCATATGACTAGATCCTCACAAGGTTGCAGGAGATAAGTGCAGTGATCGAGGAGGAGTAAAGACATGCTACTACAATGAATGCACTGCGGCTGTTGTTTTCGGTGCCAACGACATTGCAGGACATGATGCCTTCGTCGAGAAAGAATGCTGCCACTATACCATAATCGTGTTCTCGAAACCGTCGACCATTGCCATGCTGTTGATGGTGTGAAACATGGCGGGTGACGCGACGGAAGTCGTGACGTTGTCATATCCCTCACCCATCCATTTCATCTAGTCGTGCAAAGGGTAGCAGCACAACCCTGCGCTCGTTGTCTTCGTCCGTGACGTCTTCGTCAACATTGGATAATATTAAGGTTTTTATGCCTTTGCTATCAACCACCACCTACCTGCTACGCACTAGTGCAAGATGTCGTGGCCGTTTGTCACAGTGGGGTTACCAAGGATAGCTGCCAAGGGCACCATCATAGCTGTGCGTGAAGGAGGGGAGAAGCTGTTATATGCAGAAATTATTATGCTTGAACAGTACTCGCGAGTGCTATAGCAGTAGGCCTACAAGGAGAAATGTTTCTTCCTTACCAAGTTATCTATTTCTTAAATAGTTTAATTAATTTTCTAAGATAAGGATTAGTTGTTTGGTATCATATTTATTAGTTAGGAAAGATATTATTTTAATAGATCTTATCCATAATTGTTAGGAGAGAGATATATTTAGATTGATCTTATTCATAATTGTTAGAAGAGCCATCTATATAAAAAGACATATTGTAATCATTACTCTCAAGTACGAAAAGATGCATTAACTTCTAAGTATCTCAAGTCTCTCCTACCAATTGCTTTCATTGTCTTAGCGCTTAGCGCTTTCTGCTCAAGCCATGTCGATTGGCCTCATCTTAGCGGTATTTATCCCGTTGTGTACCAATGTACACAATATTGCTGTTGAAATGTATCAGAAGAACCAAATTCAGGATTTTGTTCTGCACTACATGATATGCAAAACACCACCACTCAGCCACTCAGGTCATCATGCCATCATGGCACTGTTTTATTCCAAAATTTTCTCATATGGCAAGCAAGGGTCATTCCTGAAACACCTCAGAAAAATTTCAAATTTTTTTTTGTGATTTTTCCTGAATTTTTGGTGAATTTTTTAGCCTCTTTCCCAATTCGGAAATTTTCGGCGATTTCCGCTTTCCTTTCTCAGCTCTGCGCTTTCCCAGTTCGGCGGCGCATCCCTCTCTTTCCGCTTTCTCTTCTCACTGGCATCTCCTTCCGTTTTCGCCTCCTCCCTCTGCCTGCGCCCGTGCCCAAGGAGCGTCGCGCCCACCGTTTTGCTCACCCTCGCCACTCCGTCGCCGACAGTTGAAAACCAGCGGCGCCACCTTGACACGTGTTGCCCTATCTCTTCCTCTGGCCCCACCTGACGGTCTCCGCCGCTTCCTCCCTCCGCCGCGCGACGCGCCCCGCTTCTGATTTCGCCGAGCCGCCGCCCACACCGTGCTAACGCCCTCCGCCTGCGGTCGCGCCACGTGGCCTTGACTGCGTCATCCAGTCCCCTCACTGCCCCCACCCGTCAGCCTTAGCTCCTTCTCCCTCCCCGCGCTTTGCGCCCTGCCCATCTCGGTTGCTCGCCTACTCTCGCTCGCCATTCCTGACAGCAGCGCCGCGTCACCGCTCAGTCGCTTGGATAAGGCTCCCCATCGACTCCACATCCCCTCTACAGACCGCCCATGCCGCTCCCCATTCCCTCTTCCCCTTTCGTCTCTCCTCTTGCCCGAAGCTCCACTCCGCTCTTATCGCTCCTCTGCAGCTCTAGAGCTTATTCCCTTCCGCAGACAGCCCTGGGCCACCCTCAACTTCTCCCCAAAGCCACCCAACCGAACTTCCCCTCGCCGCAGCTCCACCACCGATCTCCCCTGAGCCGAGAAGCCATCCACCCGATTTTTCTAATTCCGACCGCCCCATTTCGATTCCTTGCTATTTCAACACCCTAAGGCACCACAAAGTCGTTCCCGAGCTTCATTCCTGGTTAGCTTCTCCGTAGAGCTCTACCACCGTGCGCCGCCACCAGCCACCAGGGGTCACCGTGGACAGCCTTAACCGAACTCCCCAGCTTGAGCAAACCTCCCCACCGCAAACCTAATACCCCAGAGATGCTCGAATCGCCTCCCACCTCGTCGAAGGATCTCCAGAGAGACCTAGAGCCGCCGTGGAAGCCAATAACTTCTCTCCTGCCCCCGGCTGCCGCTGCCCTTGCTCCCATCCCCCAATGCCCCAAAATGGAACCCCTAGCCCGAGCTCAACCCATCCATGCCCTTGTTTGCTGTGGGCAACCTTCGTTGGCGCTCAATCATCCGCCGCCGTCATCCCTCTGTCCTGAAGGCCCTGTAGCGGCCGGAGGAAGAAGACGACCTCCCGGGCGACGTGGCTACGTCTCGGCTGTCCGTGCCAACCGTTGCCATCTAAAGCTGGCAGTTGGGTGGCAACATCTCTCCGCCATCCGATCTCTCTAAACTCCTCCCTTCGCAACCACTCGATCTGAAAACCCCCTTCGCTGCCATCCGATCCGAAACCCCCCTCCGCTGCCGTCTAATCCGCCTTACCACTTTTGATCAAGGCCGTTCTCGGCCTCCGCATCGCCGCCGTCCGCGCAAGCCGCGTGTCGGCCATCCGGCCATGGGAAGGCTACTGGCCTTCGACCGCGCGTGCTAGGTCGAACCGCCTTCATTACGCCGGCTAGCCCAAGATCGTTCACAAGGAATTTCCCGGTTTTATCAATTTTCGAAAATCCAGAAAATCCAAATAAATCCTAGAAAATCATAGAAAATCCCAAAAAAATCCCAAATTTCACCATCTTGCTCATTTTGATGTCCTGAACCCATTTTTGACCTCCAACCCACCAAATTCTTCTCCAGAAAATTCCGAAAATTAAAAACCCCCTCTATTTGAATATTTATTGCTTTTACTCTGTTTTCATAGATTTATTTTTTCTCACTTGATTACGCTCAAGCTGGACTTAAGTTGTTTTTGTGTGTTTGCGCTAGCTTCGGACTTTTCGGAGGCGACGATGCAAGTACCGGAACAAGGAACCGCAATTTACAAAGTCGTCGAGCTAGTCGAGGACCGAGGCAAGTCACAAGTCCATTGATCATGTTGAAATCCCATGCCATTTAAATTATGTACTTATGGTATTTGCATTATTGCTAGTTGTGAAATGTTAGTTTGCGTAAAATAAAATGTTTAGAACGACATGCTATTTAGATAATACCTACCACCGATAAATGTCATGTTACACTTGCAGCCATTTCTTTGATAGCCCTAGAAATATCTAAACTACTGTATGAATAATTGTAGGATATATATATTTTATGCAAAGTTTTACACTACAAAGGTTGTGGCCGTGGGCCGGTAGATTTGAAAAACTCGGAGCTAGGGTAGAGGAGCTGTGGGGCACCACGAGACAGTCTTCGCCCACCACTTTACCCTACGGTTCAGGATAGGGGTGTTGTGGGACACCACGAGACGGCCTTCGCCCACCGCCTACCCTAGGATGGAGGCTGAGGCCTCGTGAAAATATAAGATCTAGACCCTTGGACCGAACAAATGACATAGTGATCGCTCAACCATAGATGTTGACTTGTCAACTCTGGTTTAGTAGCTGCTAAAACTCGAGTGAAACACTACATGGGGAGTTAGTATGTGGGACGGAAACCCATACACAACAACGATATATCACCACAACTCGGGCCTGGCATTCCGTAATGACCTACGGATACCCGAGGTTGTGCGGGTTCTCTAACCTATCTGGTAGAGTGTAAGCTAGGGATTGAGCAGTGAAACGACTCGGTTCCTTAACTCAGTCATGAGGGTTAAGAATGCTTGTGAGTAAAATTGGGCAACTCTGTAGAGTTAAATAAATGATATTCGAATACGCCGTACTCCCGGTTAATAGGGTTGTGTCTATTGGGTGATTCCAGGTGCGAAGCTTAAGTAATTTTCATAAGTGTTTTAATCTGATTAGTTGGTTACTCAAACTTTAAAAGAAAACCCCTGTGATCTTAAGGAGTAGTCTTTGGTTATGGATTTTCGAAAATGTTTGCAAATAAAAGTGCATCCACTCAAATTAATAAACCAAGTATACTCCCATCCTTTGATTGATCCGTGCAACTAGCTAAGTTATGGCTTCCCTTGCGACTTACTGAGTACAGTGGTTGGTACTCAGTCTTGCATAACCCCCCTCTAAGATTCCAGAAGCAAAGGTGAATCAGGATTTCGTGTTAGGGTTGCAACTGCACTCAGGCTTTCCTGTAGTATTTTCTGCAATTCTTCTGTATGTAAGTACTCTTGGGCTGCACGCCCGTTTGTTGTTAAAATTGATCATTAAGTCTTATTTCAATCAAACTAACTCTTCTCAAATGTTCGTAAGCAGGTATGATACTCGTTCGGTTTGCAACTAAAGTTCTAGGTGGTTGCGGATTATCGACACCTCTGTTTCCCAAAAATGGGGGCGTTACAATTCCAAGTCTAAAACTTTTTCAGAAGATCCGCTGTTACATCCTTCTCATGATTTGCCTGACCTAAAATCCAATATGTGAGACAATGACAGAACATGCCAGACTGCTCCAGCCCTACACGGTGGTACCGATTGCCGCTAGCAATGCTGTTGGAAGGGCTTCCACCAACATCTCCAGTTTCCCCTGATTGCTCCCACCAAGCTCGTCGCTGGTGACCTGCTGCACGTCGCCAATCTCAATCATCTCCAGTTTGCCCTGATTGCTCCCACCAGCTCCTCAGGATATCTCAAGTTTTTTTTTTTTGGAGATCTCAGCAAAACCCAGCACCTTCATGTGCATTCCCAGCCTCCCAGGCGACGCAGAGCAACTTCTGCTCCACATATGCCTGAAAAGAACAACAAAAAACAGATGCCGGTAGGGAGCAGTTCCTTCAGGACAGGCAGGTGGCATGACAGTGTCCACCTGGAAAGAGCTCTCAAGAGACCGGCATCTCTTGGTCCTGCTTGTGCCTCTGGTGTGATCTCCAATAGACTCCACCTAATAACTCATGAGGCTCAAGTACAGCAACTTTATTTAGGCTGACCCAGATGAGGTTCCAATTCATGCATTCATCACGGATTTTCTTCCGGCCAGCTTTGGTTTGCGTGTTATTACAAGCAGTAAGTGCTGATCCTACTTTTTCACTTGCCGTTGCAGCATTCACCAAGGTTTGTACACAGTTCAGCTGCGTCCTTGGATCCCATGGCGGCCACCACTTCCTCGTCCCGGGAAAGGAGCTCTGTATTGTTCTTGGTTGCATGGAAGAAGAGGAAATCTGCCATGTATATGAATGTTCTCGGTTACTCTTAGACAACATAAGAAAATAAGTTGTAAGATAATGATAAGAAAATAAGTTGTAAGATAATGATAGCCCATCTGCAATCCAAACACGATATTACTGCAAGAAATTATGACCAAGCATACAAAAAAAGGACAAGCATATTTACACATTTCTTACGGAGGATATGCCCAGACCTTAATTAACACTCTTTTTTTAAGGAGTGGCTGTTATTATTAAGCCAAAACCATTGCTAGGAAATGGTTCATCAATTGCTGGCTTCCATAAGAAAATAGTATTTTTCAGGGACTGACTCCATACGATGCTGATATTTCTGCTTTGAGAAAAGATCTATTAGCAATGAAGCAGTGGAAGCTTCAAGGGAGAAATTCTTCTTATCAATTTTGGAGAGGTAAGTCCCAGCCCTGCATACGTCACCTCTCCACAATAACCTCCTAACTATAGAATTTAGCATACGGGAGTCTGGTGCACAGCCAATCTTCTCCATGCCTAAAAACAGATCATCTGATTCTTCTAGCAACCCTTCTTCTATGAGATTTCCTATTACCAAGCTATAGGTCACAACATCCGGCACTAAACCATTCAATGAGATAGCACCAAACAAATCCATGGCTTCATCCTTTCTGCCACCTTTGAACAATGCATCAATCATAATATTAAATGTCCTAACCACAGGTTGAATATTCATGGAACATAAGTTCTGAAACATTCTGAATGCTTCATCAACATAATTGTTTTGACAAAGCCCTGCTAGAATTATGTTGTACGTGCTAATTTCCAATGGTGTTCCACTTTTGACCATCTTGAGATAGAGCTCCTTTGCAGCAGCTGTTCTCCCAGTCTTAAATAAACCATCCAGCATTATGCTATAAGTGATAGCACCAGGATTAATTCCCTTGCCCAACATTTCTCTGAAAAGAGCTAATGCATCCTCTGTCCTACCATCTTTACAGTAGCCATCAAGCAAACTATTATAGGTAAATGCATTAGGTTTCAAGCCAATCAAGACCATGCCATCAAGAATTTTCATCGCTTCATCCATCTTACCATCTAAGCAGTATCCATCTATCATTGTACTATATGAAACAACATCAGGCATCACACCGACATCTACCATCAAGTCAAAGATATTTTTGGCTTCCATAAGCCTTCCATCTTTGCATAGATTGCCCATTATTGTGTTGAAGAACACGGCGTCGGGATGGATGCCTCTATTCATCATTTCAAAAGCTAATTCCTCAGCCTTCTCCCATTTGTCATAGGTACAGAGACCATTAATTAGGGTGCTAAAAACTATGATATTAGGAGTTAATCCTTCATCAATCATCTGATTAAAATGAAACATAGCATCATCCACTCTACCTACCCTGCAAAGTCCATCTATTACCGTTCCATAGGTAACTATATCAGGGCTCAATCCTTGCTGCCGCATTTTGTGAAATATAAGCATTGCCTCATCAACCATGTCATATTTACTATATGCACATATCAATATGTTGAAGGCATAGCGATCCGGCGGAATACCATTCTGTACCATCAAATCTAGGAGATCATGCATATCAACAAGAGCTCCTTCGGTAGCGTACCCATGAAGCAGAATGTTGTAGGTATTGACAACAGGTTTTGGGCCATTTTCGACCATAGAGTCAAAAATCTTTCTTGCTTCTGTGCATCTTCCGTTCTTGCAAAGATAGTCTATCAATGAGGTATAGGTAACAGCATTTGGTTCAAGACCATCTCTGGACATTTTCTTGAAAATTCTAACCACCTCCGCCAACTGTCCCGAAGAGCAATATCCATGCACAAGAATAGTATATGTGGTGCAGTTCGGCATAACACCATCTTTAATCATCCTGCTAAGGAACATCTCGGCCTTGTCCATTGCCTGAGCTTTGCACATGCCATCAATGATTGAGCTGTAAGTCACAACATCTGGTGGAAACCCCCGATCCAGCATTTCACGAAATAGGCTGTAAGCTTTGTCCACCTCACCCTCTTTAGAATAGCCACTGATGACGGTGTTGTACGACACCACGTTAGGTGGGCAGCCGCCTCCATCTTGAACCATCATGCGTAGCAGCTCTAGAGCCTCTTGGCTCCTATTCTCGTCGCAGAGCCCCTTGAGAAGAGTGTTGTAGGAGACGACATCGGGCGTGCAGCCGAGCTCAGGCATTCTGCGGACAGGGCCGGTCCTGGGATTTTAGGGGCCTGGGGCGAAACTAGAAATAGGGGCTCTAGTATAAGGTGGTGATCGGTTCGGCTGAAAGCTGAAAACTTATGGCTAAAAACACCAGTAGTGGTGAAAAAACATCAGAATGACAGAGACTTATTTAACATAATTAAATTTAAAAATTGAAAATATAAAAATGTTAGCCCATCACAGAAAACGCAAACGAATACGAGAAAAAAAAAACCTACAAAAAAGCTCAAAAAAGTTAAAAATTCAGAAAAAAAAACGAAATTATGAATAGTGCAAAAATAAGCTTAAGCTATATTGAACACAGCCTAAATATCTAAATATAAATCTACATACACACAAATAAATATTTATATATATATATATATGGGCCCCTGGATTTTGGGGGCCCGGGGCGGCCGCCCCGCTCGCCCCCCTCCAGGGCCGGCAGCGGACCACTATGTCCATGGCCTCGCCCGTCCTCTTCTTGGCACAGAGGCCCTTGAGAAGTTGATTGAAGGCGATGGCGTCCACCGCATCCCGACTTGATGGCGTGGCGAAGGCGGCGAAACCGAGGTCCAAGCGACCGCGTGGCGCAACAACGATGATGATGCCGTAGGTGCATATGTCGGTGGCACCTTGTTGGCGCCGGCTCGGGCCATGCGGTTGAAGAGGAGACGGCGCCAGCGGGGCCGGCACGCCTGGAGGAGGAGGCCGGGCGCGAGACACGGCGGTGAGGATATGGTTGAAGGCGTGACCGACGCGGGCCGGCTTGCGGGAGCAATTCGTCGAACAAGTGGAGTGCGTCCGCGGGCCGAGGCTTCCCGAGTTGGCGCGGTCCCGATGCTCGCTCCAGCCCGAGCACGGTGGCGGCGGGCGCGGCCGGCGGGACATGTCCGGCGCGGCGGAGAGCCCACGGGGCGCGGCCGGTGGTGTGTGCAGCTCCTCGCCTCTGCAAGGATCGACCCGGGCCACGACCAAGTGGAGGGGCAGAGCAGCTGCCGCGTGGCGTGTATCCAACGGTCGTAGAATGTTTTGTGTCTAGATGCACTGCACGAATTTCTGGGCGTGGAGAACGAACATTTTGTGTTGCATAAAATTCCATTCATACGCATCTTAAAAAAAGCATTCATACGCATAGCAACCTGGAATTATCTAAAAAAAATGCATTCACTACAGTCATCAGCAGCGCATTCCAAGGTCTGGAAATGTGAGAAGCCTAACTATTTTTCAGTTAGTAATATCAAAGTCCAAGTGCATACAAAACAGGGCAAAATCCTCTATACAAGCACCATTAATTTATGAGTAAAACATCAGTCCGGAACAGTTCGATGCATGCTGCTCCAAAAGACAAGCAATACAGAGCAAAAGACAAGCAATACAGAGCAAAGCTTCAGAGATAGATGCTCCTCCAAAAGACAAGCAATACAGAGCAAAGCTGTTCGCTGCCTTGCAGTAGTCTATCCTATGGTAACAATGCACTTGACTTGCTGTCAACAACTTAACATGTGCTTGAAGAACCATAGACATGATTTCATTGTGCCCTATGTCGTTTCGCAAGCGCCATATCGGGAGTACATTTAATCATCTTAACTAATCGAGAAAACATGTAATTGTTCAGGTAGTTCGTCAACGAAAAAAATGGAAGAACCTATAATTGGGGCAACATAAACCACATGGTAGGCAATTGGTGGTATATGTATTCACATGTGCATGTATAATACTCTTTACAACAGACAAAATTACACATGAACTTCCAGCATCAACTGAATTCTAGAACATGAGTATTCGATTCGCAACCTCCTCTCTAGACGATTTAGCCTGAAGAGCCTAAGGAAGCTCGACACTCCTCTTTTAAGTCCTAACTGTGGTAATTTCATGCACCATGTATTCCAATCATACGACGCAGTGATCTCCAAGAGCATTTTTTTGCAAAGGCACAAATGCAATCTTTCAGTGTGCATTATCAGATCATTATAGACAACACACTATGTACATACAAAATCGTCAGAACAAAAGTAACAGGGGAATCGAAACTAACTCTAAATATCCTTGGCATGTGTAGGATCGAATACCGCAATCAGAGAGAAAGGAGATGAATGATTGTCTCTACTTTTCAAAACTTGAAACACAATGTAATATTAGAAGAAAAGCAATCTAAATAATAGATTATATCTACTGGAATTGAAGCAAACAAACCCTAATAAAAATCGACAAAAAGCTAGAAATCAAATCTTTGGGCCGGTCAAACTGCAATGGAGGTGGCGGTGTCTGACCTCCTGACACTATTTACCGCCTGGAAATTGAAAACTGACGCGAACGAAATCGATCTAACTTCTACAAATCAACTCCAATTGACCTCAAATTTGACACACGTGATGCTAAGGATATCTAGGATCTATTTCAACAAAAAATTATAAGAATTATCAACTAGCTACAAAGAAATTCAGATCGCAACACGAGATAATCAAGAATTAGGTCAAACCCTAAAATTGCAATAACTTTCAAAAGACTAAGAGATTTCCAGCAAAATTTTACAAATCTGATCCTAGGCCTATTTGCAACCAATTTCTCAAAAAGAATCAAATCAAAATCGCATGAATCACGAAAACACCCAATTTCACAAAACGAAGTAAAAACCTAAGAATAGACGCAAGATTCCAACATGGTCAGATTAAAAGTTCATTTGTATTGCTGGATGATGATATTCTGTCGCTACAAAGTACCTTCACAGTACCCCTCAAACCCTAGCACGAAAATTTCAAAAATTTCCTCTCCAAAGTCATGGTTAACCCTTAACCTCTCCCTCCTTTTATGTGCTAGTGTCTAAAACATGTCCTTGTCCACCATGGACACGAAATTCTATCTGATTCTAAAAATTAAGGGACTTAAAACCCTTTCAAACACGGATTTTTCAACATCTCTAAAACTTCCAATTATGGACACCTTCCATAACTCCTTCGCATATCATCCACATTTGATCTCCATGTGCCCCAGTGTGAGCCCGACCATCTCGTGACATCCTTGACCGCCTGAATCTCAGATCTCCCGATCTAGTCCCGATCCACCTCGTTATCGACCATGACCGCCTCCACACTTAACCTATACATGCAAAGACCAAAGAACATTTTTCCAGCACAAGTTCTCTCTAACTTGACCAATCATCAGTGCAGACATGCATATTAAACCCTTATCCATCAATAAACACGAATCAAATCGTTCAAGAACTCAATTTCCATGATTTCCAAAAATCAACCCGAGAGAAATCACCTGGGTTGGTCTGACCGCCATGCATAGGCCAGTTAGACCACCCTACGAGTGTTGTGGGTACTCGATGGTTACAAGTAAAGCCTACGACTACCTACCGTGGTTGAAGCCTATGACTACCTACCATGGTCAGAGCCTACGACTGTCGATCGTGGTCAAAGCCTACGACTGTCGATCATGGCCGAACCCTACGACTGTCGATCGTGGCTGAAGCCTACGACTACTGATCATGGTCGTAGCCAAGCAGTCGAAGCGGTCATCGGGCATCACTGGTTAGACCGCCCAATATATGGCGGTCAGACCGCTTAACCTGAATATTCTAGCAATTTCCAGTTTTATAATAGTGCATCAACCAAAATTTTCACAAACGCAGATTTTAGTGCAACCTAAATGTCAATTGTTCATCATCACTATATTCCTGACCTATCCACACAGTCTAACAATCTCCCCCTCGATGAATACATTGACAACACCTCAAAATCTCTCAAATGAGTTGTATTTTAAAAGAAAATCAAAATTTGCAAAAAGAAAGTTTCAAAGCTGCAGAGAAAAGAATTTGACAAACCATAGTAGCAAACTCTCAAAAAAACTCAGAAGACTCAGAAAAACTCCCCCTCAACACAAGAAAAGCATTTTTTTAGCAAATTTCACCAATTTTTCCAAAGTCACTCCATTCTCTCCAATTTCTCCTCCTTTGGCAAAGTAATCATCAAGAAAATTCAGAGGAAGAATAATTATAAGAAGAAGCAATGAGAGTAAAAACCAAAAAGGTTTGTAGATTATTTAAGTCACTTTGCATTGACTTAATAATTTAACCAAGCCTTCTTTTTTAGTAGAGCTATCTAGATCATATAAAGTCATATATCATATAGCAATATCAAGACAAGTCTTTCGCATGATTAAGCAATTTATATTAATAACAGACAACTCAGCAATGGCTAAACCAAATATAAAGAGCACAATGAGACATCACAACGAAAAGTGAAAAACTAAAAGTGAAGCAAACTTTAAAACTAGACGAACTATCAGTCTCATGTAACAACATATTGCTTCATACTCAATTCTTAAGCATGCGGTATGCTTGTAGTATATTACTTTTCATGGTGGCATGCTTGTAGTATACTTCTTTGAAATGGTGGCATGCTTGAAGCATACTTATTTTATTTGCATACTTCTTGTGCCCTTTTTTATATGGCAGGCTTGAATCATATATCTTTTCAACTGTCTCTTTCTCATTTTTTATAACATGCTAAATTGATTGAACATAAAAAGATTGCAATATGAAATATATGAGCTAATGCATCCACTGTCCTACCATCTTTACACTAGCCATCAAGCAAAGTATTATAGGTAAATGCATTAGGTTTCAAGCCAATCAAGACCATGCCATCAAGCAATTTCATCACTTCATCCATTTTACCATCTAAGCAGTATCCATCTGTCATTGTACTATATGAAACAACATTAGGCATCACACCGACATCTACCATGAAGCCAAAGATATTTTTGGCTTCCATAAGCTTTCCATCCTTGTATAGATTGCCCATTATTGTGTTGAAGAACACGGTGTTGAGATGGATGCCTCTATTCATCATTTCAAAAGCTAATTCCTCAGCCTTCTCACATTTGCCAAATGGTACAAAAACCATGAATAAGGGAGCTAAAAACAATGATGCCAGGAACTAATCCTTCATCAATCATCTGATTAAATTAAAACACGAGCTGACAAACAGGGATTGCTGGGAGTTGTGGATTGAAGCTCCATGATGGCAAGATGGAGCTTTACATCCCCATGTTTACCCGATCTTCATGGCCGGGATGGAAGAAGAGGTGGTTCTACTAGGAAACGACTAATGAAGATAGCCTCTCCTTCATTGGGAAAGGCGCCGGAAGAACAGTCTTTGGAACTCGCCCCAATGAGGTCACAAGGATATCCCCCTATATCTCAGCCATTAAGGAGCTAAGAGACAAGGGGCTTACGAGATGGCATATGGTGGAGAACTTCCATCACACGCCGTATTAGTCCCTTGAAGCGTCGATCACAACCTATGTGGATGTACTTTGGAATCTCAAATTCGACCCGGGACTACGAGAATGGTAAGTGATACTAGCACTTGTATTCATAACCAGGTTACATTTTTTGAATACTTTTTATCGACTACCATGTTTATTTGTTCAGACTTGAATTTGGAGGAAATCAATTCTTGAGTCAAGGCCATTTGCGAGAAGGCTCTATCGCTTGAGGTGGAGGCCCCTCGTATTCTGGTGGACATTTCTGTCAATGAGAGGGAACAACGCTTAAAAGTAATTGAAAGATCGACATCATCTTTAAGACTTCTTAGTCTTAGAGCATGACTAAGTGATATCTTCCTCTTCTGTAGAGCGTAGGTATGAATCTCCATCAAGACAACCAAGGGGTCGAGTTGATGGTGGTCGGTGGAGAAGTAGAGAGAGTGAAGACTCCTCTGGCCAAAAGGCGTCGACTAGTTAAGTCAGTCGATAAGAAAAAGGGGGGCGTAGGCGCTGCTGTCCCCCTTAAAATTCTTCCTCCAACTGCCTCAAGCGCTCGTATTCAGCAATTTATTGTGGATATAGGTGCGGCAAGTGAAATAGGGGCAGCTATGTTAAAACAGCCTACTCCTAAGGTCAAGATATCTTTCTATTATAACATCAAAACTAAGTCAGTTGACCTTTCTCAAGGTTTTATTAAGCGTCTTGAAAAGAAAATTGAAATAATTTTGTGTCTTTTATGAAGAAGACTGCCACGTTAGTAGAACCTGTAGTCGAGAAGAAGATCGTCCTGATGATCGAATTTGGTCCCGACCATCAGGAGAGCAGAAAAGAGAAAGAACAACAACACTTGTTGTAAGCCTTCGACCAGACGAGGTCAAAGAGGCTCAAGACCCTCAACTGGACGCGGTCAAAAAGACCCTTATTCTCCCGTAATGGCAAGAGCGTGGATCGGCCAAACGACCCACGAAGGCAATAACCTGGCGTCAAGATCGACGCCAAGATCGGCTCCTGCTTGCCCCCTCCCTCTCCTCACTCGCGATTGCGCCTTGGCGTTCAGACTGCGTGTGGTGGCAAAAATACAATCTTTCAGTGTGCATTATCAGAGCATTATAGACAATACACTATGTACATACAAAATCGTCAGAACAAAAGTAACGGGGGAATCGAAACCAACTCTAAATACCATTGGCATTAACCACCTCATTGTTGTTTATCTGTAGTGATATTTGAGACATACATCATCAATCTGAGAGCAAACAATGGGTATCCATTGAGCCAATACTTTCTACTAAACCGTGAGAATGGCAACCTACATACCTTCGTACCTTACTCTAACAATACTGAATCAACATTTCTCCCTATGTGGCATCATAAATCAACATTTTGTAAAAGAAAATGAAAAATCGCTGTGAGGGAAAAGATGAAGAAATGGGAAGAGGTACACTTAAGCCACCAAAGTATCCATTTACAACTCAGCAGCAATGAAAAACCAAGTAGAGGGCATGTTCCACAGAGGTTTAGCTACAATACGATCTATTTACATTCAAGCGAGTTATGTCGTATCAGTATATGGCACGTCCATCTTGCTTTGAGAATCTAGATAGCTCCCACATTTCTTAATCTTAATCAGACCATGCCATGACTTCAATACTCCATCATGATGCCTTAGCACCATCTTTACAGTAGCCATCAAGCAAAGTATTATAGGTCAATAGGAGCCCAGGTTGTTTCAGCTACAGCAGAATGCAGGCTATAGAGAACATTTTGTTACACTCTGATAACTTCACAGAGTTTTGGGCCATTTTCGGCCATAGAGTCAAAAATCTTTCTTGCTTCTGCGCATCTTCCGTTCTTGCAAAGATAGCCTATCAGCGAGGTATAAGTAACAGCATTTGGTTTGAGAATCTAGATATCTCCCACATTTACAGTCAAGCAAGTTATGTCGTATCAGTAAATGGCACGTCCATCTTGCTTTAAGAATCTAGATAGCTCCCACATTTCACTCCAATACTCCAGCACGATACCTTAGTAAAGGTTCCACTTCTTGCATTCGTCAAGGATTTTCTTCCGGACAGCTTCAGTCGGCATGCCATCACGAGCAGTAAGGCAAGCTCCGATCTCACCTTTCAGTTGATGTTGCAGCAGCCATCATGGTCTATACACAGTTCATCTGCGTCCTTGGGTCCACTTTCTCGTACAGGGAAAGGCGCTTTGTATTGTTCTCGGATACATTGGACGGACAGGAAATCTGACATGTATAGGAATAAGTTGTAAGATACTACTAGCTCCTCTGCAATTCCAACAAAATATTACTAAAAGACATTATGCACAACCAGACAATAAAAAAGAGTATGATATTTGCACTTTGCTTATGGAGAATATGCTCGTACCATAACTAAGTACTGCTCCAGGCTGTATTATCAGGCACAAAACCATTGCTTGGAAATGATTCAACAATTGCTTGCTTCCAAAAGAAAATTATACTTTTTAGGTAGCGCCTTCACATGTTTCTGATATCTCCGATTTGAGAAAAGTGATATTAGCAAGGAAGCAGTGGATGCTTCAAGTGAGAAGTTCTTCTCGTCAATTTTGGAGAGGTAAACCCCAGCCCTGCATACATCACCTCTCTGCAATAACCTCCTAACTATAGCATTTAGCATACATGAATCCGGCGGACAGCCACTCTTCTCCATGCCTAAAAACAGATCATCCGATTCTTCTAGCAACCCGCCTTCTATGAGATTTCCTATCATCAAGCTATAGGTCACAACATTCGGCACTAAACCATTCAATGAGATAGCACCAAACAAATTCATGGCTTCATCCTTTCTGCCACCTTTGAACAATGCATCAATCATAATATTAAATGTCCTAACCTCAAGTTGAATATTCATGGAACATATGTTCTGTAACATTCTGAATGCTTCATCAACATAATTGTTTCGACAAAGCCCTGCTAGAATTATGTTGTATGTGCCAATTTCCAATGGTGTTCCACTTTTGATCATCTCGAGATAGAGCTCCTTTGCAGCAGCTGTTCTCCCAGTCTTAAATAAACCATCTAGTATTATGCTATAAGTGATAGCACCAGGATTAATTCCCTTGCCCAACATTTCTCTGAAAAGATCTGATGCATCCTCTGTCCTACCATCTTTATAGTAGCCATCAAGCAAAGTACTATAGGTAACTGCATCAGGTTTCAAGCCAATCAAGACCATGCCATCAAGTAATTTCATCGCTTCATCCATCTTACCATCTAAGCAGTATCCATCTATAATTATACTATATGAAACAACATCAGGCATCACACCTACATGTACCATGAAGTCAAAGATATTTTTGGCTTCCATAAGCCTTCCATCCTTGCATAGATTTCCCATTATTGTGTTGAAGAACACGGCATTGGGATGGATGCCCCTATTCATCATTTCAAAAGTTAATTCCTCAGCCTTCTCCCATTTGTCACAGGTACACAGACCATTAATTAGGGTGTTAAAAACTATGATATCAGGAGTTAATCCTTCATCAATCATCTGATTAAATTGAAGCATAGCATCATCCACTCTACCTACCCTGCAAAGTGCATCTATTACAGTTGCATAGCAGACTATGTTAGGGCCCAGTCCTTGCTGCCGCATTTTGTTAAATATATGAATTGCCTTATCCACCATTTCATATTTTCCATATGCACATATCAATATGTTGAAGATATGATGATTAAGTGGAATACCATTCTGTGCCATCAAATCTAGAAGAGCATGCATATCAACAAGCGCTCCTTCAGTAGCGTACCCATGAAGCAGAATGCCGTAGGTAGTAACATTAGGTTTCAGACCCTTTTCGACCATAGAGTCAAAAATCTTTCTTGCTTCTGCGCATCTTCCGTTCTTGCAAAGATAGTCCATCAGCAAGCTATAAGTAACAACATTTGGTTCAATACCATCTCTGGACATTTTCTTGAAAATTCTAACCACCTCTGCCAACTGTCCCGAAGAGCAATATCCATGCACAAGAATAGTATATGTGGTGCAATCCGGCATAACACCATCTTTAATCATCCTGTTAAGGAACATCTCGGCCTTGTCCTTTGCCTGAGCTTTGCACATGCCATCAATGATTGAGTTGTAAGTCACAACATCTGGTGAAATCCCCCGATCCAGCATTTCACGAAATAGGCTGTAAGCTTTGTCCACCTCACCCTCTTTAGAATAGCCACTGACGACGGTGTTATACGATACCACATTAGGTGGGCAGCCGCTACCATCTTGATCCATCATGTGGATTAGTTCGAGCGCCTCTTGACATCTCTTCTCATCGCAGAGCCCCTTGAGAAGAGTGTTGTAGGAGAAGACATCGGGCGTGCAGCCGAGCTCGGGCATTCTGCGGACCAGTACGTCCATGGCCTCGCCCGTCCTCTTCTTGGCACAGAGGCCCTTGAGAAGTTGATTGATGACGATGGCGTTCACCCTGCATCCCGACTTAATGACGTGGCCGAAGGCGGCGAAACCGAGGTCCAGGCGGTCCGCGCGGCAGCAACAGCCGATGAGGATGCCGTAGGAGCGTATGTCGGGTGGCACCTTGTTGGCGCCGGCCATGCGGTTGAAGAGGGAGACGGCGAGCGCGGGGCCATAGCACACGCTGGAGAAGGAGGAGGGCGGGGCGCGAGAGACGGCGATGAGAAGCTGGTTGAAGGCGTAGACCGACGCGGGCCTGGCTTGCGGGAGCAATTCGTCGAATAGCTGGAGTGCGTCGCTGGGGCCGAGGCTTCCCGAGCGGGCGCGGTCCCCGATGGTCCGCTCCAGCTCCGAGCATGGGTGGCGGCCGGGGCGCAGCCAGCGGGACATGTCCGGCGCGGCGGAGAGCTGGCGGGATACGGCCGGAGTCCCACACGGGGCGTAGCACTTTCAGCGGTGGGAACAGCAGCTCCTCGCGGCAGAGGAGGGTTCCGCCTCTGCCAGGGCAGGGAGATGAACCCTAGTGGCGCAGGAGGCTTCGATCGGTCGCCATGAAATGCGTTCCTTGATCGGGAGAGGAGAGGAATCGAACCGAATGCATCCCGTCGTTAGGTGGTTGGAGATGACTATGAGGGGTGAAACAGGAGGAGAGGGGATTTCAAGTTTTTGCCACTCTTAAAATTAGCCAATTAACTCTGTCACTTACATATGGACCCGTCTGAGTCACTGACAACGGGCCAGAGTGGCAAATCTGTTGCCACTCTACTCATAAGAGTGGCAAATGATTAAATGTTCCGAGGGAGAGGGGGAGAACAACTATCAGAAGTGGCGGCACTTCATGTACATGGTGCTCTGACACTTTGAGGTGTGTCATCATGTTGACAAAGACAATGAGCTTGAGCACAACGACGAGGAGTGGCCTACATTGACATCACCATCACTGTGTGGATTATGCCACCATCAGTGGTGAACTCCTTGACATCATCATGATCCTGAGCCACACGGCCTACGACGCCTAGATTTTGCTGGCTCAGTTCTTCACCAATAACAAAAGAGCCCGAGCCATACACCTCGACTCCAACCCTAAGCTACATAACCAACCCATCACCGATGAAACTATCACCTTCTAGATGATCCGTGACCTCAGCAAGTAGTTCCAAATCATGGTGTCGGTGCTCCATATGCAGGACCCCTTTCTGACTTTTGTTCAGGCACGCTCTTGCCTCAACAACAAGGATCACACAGAATCCTCTTCCGCCCTTGTCATCAGTGGCGGCACTAGCTTTCATCCAGTGGCGCCAACCATGGTAACAATTGTGATCGTGCCTAGGGCGGTTACAACGGCAACGGCAACCAGACTAGTGGCAGCTACGTGACCAACAACAACACCAACACTCGTGGACGCGGCAAGGAGGCCTGGCTATGGTCACGGATGTGACGGTGGCCATGGTAGTGGCACACAACAATGGTGGCTGCGGTGCCACAACTCCTCAACAGCAACCCTAGATAGGGTTCTTTGCATCGTGGGGCCCACCTTGGCCCACTTGGTGGCGTGACTCATGGGATGCGCCCACTGCTCCTTGCATCCTAAGCCCTCATCCAGGGGCATCCACTCAGACATTCTCGATAATGTTCTCCCACTAGCCCGGTGTGCCTCTAACACGGCAACCTCTGACCACACCATTCTCTTGGGACCAAAATGTGATGTTGAATAATGCTTTCAAGAACTCCTCATTGCAAAGACCCCAACAATGACCTTAACTAGTACATGGACTGCAGGGCATCTTCACACATCACCAGCGACGGCGGCACACTCTCTATGTCTTATTCTAATTCAAAGCTTAACCCTTAACTCTTCCAAGCATATCGTTGTAGGCAATGTGTCCATTCTTTCTGTCACAGGCATTGGCTCCACCTCCCTACACAATTCTAGTTATCCCTTTCATCTTAACAATGTCTTAATTTCTCCATCTATTGTGAAGAACCTTATTTTTGTGCGTTGTTATACCAATTATAATTCTTGCTCAATTGAATTTGATCCATGCAATTTCTCTGTGAAGGATCTGGCCACCAAGAGAATTCTCAGGAGATCCAATAGTGTGGGTGATCTTTATCCCTTCTTCGGTGGCACGACACATGCTCTCCTCAGAAAGGCTATTCCGATAAGCTGCTTTGAAAAGGCAGTGGATAAACCGCCTTGTTTGTTTGTTGCTAGAATAATTCTCAAATTATTACGTCATTATATTCATTAAATATAGCACTTATCGATAAGAGGTAAATACGGCAGGATGGTCGTAAGCTCTTCTACAACAATATAGTCATCTACGACAATATAGTCGTAAGCTCTTCTACCACCATATAGTCATCTACGATAATATAGTCATAAGCTCTTCTAAGACCATATAGTCGCTCTTCTACGACCACATAGTCGTAAGTCTTACTGTGACAATCCCTTGGTTGTAAGTCTTTCTACGGTCACGTAGTCATAAGTCTTACTGCGACTACCCCTTGGTCGTAAGTCTTACTGCGACTACCCCTTGGTCGTAAGTCCTTCTACGACCAAATAGACGTAAGTCCTACTGCGACCACTCTTTGGTCGTGGGAATTCCTATGACAAATTTATCTCCAACCAACCTGTCTACGAGAATGAACTACATTGTCAGTTCGTCTGACAAGATGGTTAGAACGTGTGTTTATCTACTAACCGCACACGATCTCTCTCTGACAACAACCGCTACATGGTAAACAGCATTTTACGTTTCTCTAATAGTAACTTCCATCATACTGTTATCGTCCGAAGCGTTAAGGCGTCTTCTAGCGCGGGACAACGACCGTCACTTCACTGGTTATATAAAAGTTAACATCAAAGGGGGAGGGCTGGCCATTCGCATGATTCTCTGTTGTAATTCTTTTTCTAGCAATTAGCAATTATACAGGACATAGAGTTATTATTATCTCATGAGAAGGCCCGAATTTGGATAAAGATTATCATGTCTTTACTCTACATGTGCATACTCTCGGTGTTTTTTCAAGACTAGGTCAATAGAAAAATTATAGTAAAAAGTGTACTGAGTTCAACTATACTGGTCAAAATCACATGCAACTATTTTCCTCTGCGTATTACCTCTCATGAATAGCCAGAATTTAAATATTTAAGCTATAAACGGTCAGTATAAAAGAACACACCTATAATCTATACGTGTTTAGTCGTGAGAATAAGAAATGATCACAATTCGTGCAGCCACTATCACATCATCTGAATCAATTCTCCAAAATGTCACCTTAACAGAAGTAGCCGCACCCCCAATATTTTATACATCTGCTCTCACTTCGTTCGGCAGTGCCTACAGCCCCTTCATTAGTCCTCAGCCACGCATCCTACTCCGAAACAGCACCACAATCCATACCAATGCAGCCGCCGCTCACGACTCTGATTAACCATAAAACAACTCATCCAATTAGATCAGGACTTTTTTATCGCAATCAAGCTTTTTGCCCATTATTATTCAAGGGACCCAAAATCTTTCCATAATACTGGTTTTTCATTTGTCATATGTCGTAGCCTTCGAGCCGCACTGACGTAGCTCTAATATGTAGCATCCATCATGTGTCGTAGCCTCCAGACCGTATATCGGTAGCTCTAACACGTATCTTCCATCTGTGATCTCTATGCACCCCAAACATGAGCCCCACCATCTCGTGACCTTCTTGACCGTCTGAATCTCAGATCTCCCATTCTAGTCCCGGTCCACCTCATCACTGGCATGATCGCCGCCATGCTCAATCTGCACATGCAAAGACCAAACCAATATTTTCCCGCACAAGTTCTTCATAACTTGACCGATATTTGTCCACACACGCTACACGCCTCACATAACGTTGATAAGCAATATTATCAATTATTCATAATCATAAATTAACCATTGTCAATTATTCATCGCCAAAATATCCTAGATCTAGTCACATGATCTAACAATTGATCATACAACCCCATATTAAATGACATATTATAATTGTCTATGTACTGTTTTAGTATTAAAGAAGAGGTATATTTAGAAAATATTGCAACAATTTTTTTTGGACTCGCTTACATGGTGGGATGACACTCCCCGAATACTTATATTGCGGGACAGATGATTAACCTCTAACAGGACCTAAGTGCACTAAAGTTAACTGCCGTTTGTGCACTAAAGTTAAACCTGAGATAGGGTTGATTAGTACTTGAATATTTCCTGCATTTTTCTCCATTATTTTCCTTCCTATTTCTATTTTACAGTTTGTGCATTCAATGTTTCTCTTTGACATCATTTAGCTAGGGTACAGACATAGTAGATGCGGCAAAAAAGATAGAAATACTGAAGCCATGTAATGGCAGGCCTTGTAATGTGGCGATATCAGGAGTATGTGTGTATACCAAATCCAATACATTATTGTACGCACAAATCATACATGCTACTGTCTAACCGACCTGACCACAATTGATATTACATAGTAACTACTCATAACCCGCAGCAACGCGCCCTGCCAGTGCCACTTCGCAGAGTTAGGTCAATCTTAGCCGCCTGCGCCCCGGCCTTGTCGCGCGTTTTGTAACAATCTGATTACTTCGCAGAGTTAGGTCAATAGGAGCCCAGGCTGTTTCAGCTACAGCAGAATGCAGGCTATAGAGAACATTTTGTAACACTGATAACTTCACAGAGTTTTGGGCCGTTTTCGGCTATAGAGTCAAAAATGTTCCTTGCTTCTGCGCATCTTCCGTTCTTGCAAAGAATAAAAAATACTTGGAAGAGCGAGGTATAAGTAACAGCATTTGGTTTGAGAATCTAGATATCTCCCACATTTACAGTCAAGCAAGTTATGTCGTATCAGTAAATGGCACGTCCATCTTGCTTTAAGAATCTAGATAGCTCCCACATTTCACTCCAATACTCCAGCACGATGCCTTAGGAACTTGAACTAAAGGTTCCACTTCTTGCATTCGTCAGGGATTTTCTTCCGGACAGCTTCAGTCGGCATGCCATCACGAGCAGTAAGCTCTGATCTCACCTTCTCAGTTAATGTTGCAGCAGCCATCATGGTCTATACACAGTTCATCTGCTTCCTTGGGTCCACTTTCTCGTACAGGGAAAGGCGCCTTGTATTGTTCTCGGTTGCATTGGACGGACAGGAAATCTGACATGTATAGGAATAAGTTGTAAGATACTACGAGCTCCTCTGCAATTCCAACAAAATATTACTAAAAGACATTATGCACAACCAGACAATAAAAAAGATTATGATATTTGCACTTTGCTTATGGAGAATATGCGCGTACCATAACTAAGTACTGCTCCAGACTATATTATCAAGCACAAAACCGTTGCTTGGAAATGATTCAACAATTGCTCGCTTCCAAAAGAAAACTATACTTTTCAGGTAGAGCCTTCACATGTTTCTGATATTTCTGATTTGAGAAAAGTGATACTAGCAAGGAAGCAGTGGATGCTTCAAGAGAGAAGTTATTCTCGTCAATTTTGGAGAGGTAAGCCCCAGCCCTGCATACATCACCTCTCTGCAATAACCTCCTAACTACAGCATTTAGCATACATGAGTCTGGTGCACAGCCACTCTTCTCCATGCCTAAAAACAGATCATCCGATTCTTCTAGCAACCCGTCTTCTATGAGATTTCCTATCATCAAGCTATAGGTCACAACATTCGGCACTAAACCATTCAATGAGATAGCACCAAACAAATCCATGGCTTCATCCTTTCTACCACATTTGAACAGTGCATCAATCATAATATTAAATGTCCTAACCTCAAGTTGAATATTCATGGAACATAAGTTCTGAAACATTCTGAATGCTTCATCAACATAATTGTTTCGACAAAGCCCTGCTAGAATTATGTTGTACGTGCAAATGTCCAATGGTGTTCCACTTTTGATCATCTCGAGATAGAGCTCCTTTGCAGCAGCCGTTCTCCCAGTCTTAAATAAACCATCCAGCATTATGCTATAAGTGACAGCATCAGGATTAATTCCCTTGTTCAACATTTCTCTCAAAAGAGCTAATGCATCCTCTGTCCTACCATCTTTACAGTAGCGAGAAAGCAAACTATTATAGGTAACTGCATCAGGTTTCAAGCCAATCAAGACCATGCCATCAAGTAATTTCATCGCTTCATCCATCTTACCATCTAAGCAGTATCCATCTACCATTGTACTATATGAAACAACATCAGGCATCACACCTACATGTACCATCAAGTCAAAGATATTTTTGGCTTCCATAAGCCTTCCATCCTTGCAAAGATTTCCCATTATTGTGGTGAAGAACACGGCATTGGGATGGATGCCCCTATTCATCATTTCAAAAATTAATTCCTCAGCCTTCTCCCATTTGTCACAGGTACACAGACCATTAACTAGGGTGCTAAAAACAATGATGTCAGGAGTTAATCCTTCATCAATCATCTGATTAAATTGAAGCATAGCATCATCCACTCTACCTACCCTGCAAAGTCCATCTATTACCGTTCCATAGGTGACTATACCAGGGCTCAATCCTTGCTGCCGCATTTTGTGAAATATAAGCATTGCCTCATCAACCATTTCATATTTGGCATATGCACTTATCAATATGCTGAAGATATGATGATCAAGTGGAATACCATTCTGTGCCATCAAATCTAGAAGAGCATGCATATCAACAAGCGCTCCTTCAGCAGCATATCCATGAAGCAGAATGCTGTAGGTAGTAACATCAGGTTTCGGGCCCTTTTCGACCATAGAGTCAAAAATCTTTCTTGCTTCTGCGCATTTACCATTCTTGCAAAGATAGTCCATCAGCAAGGTATAAGTAACAGCATCTGGTTCAGGACCATCTCTAGACATTTTCTTGACAATTCTAACCGCCTCTGCCAACTGTCCTGAAGAGCAATATCCATGCACAAGACTATTATATGTGGCGTGGTCCGGCATAACATCATCTTTAATCATCCTGTTAAGGAACATCTTCGCCTTGTCCATTGCCTGAGCTTTGCACATGCCATCAATGATTGAGTTGTAAGTCACAACATTTGGTGAAATCCCCCGATCCAGCATTTCACGAAATAGGCTGTAAGCTTTGTCCACCTCACCCTCTTTAAAATAGCCACTGATGACGGTGTTATACGATACCACATCAGGTGGGCAGCCGCTACCATCTTGAACCATCATGTGGATTAGTTCGAGCGCCTCTTGACATTTCTTCTCGTCGCAGAGCCCCTTGAGAAGAGTGTTGTAGGAGAAGACATCGGGCGTGCAGCCGAGCTCGGGCATTCTGCGGACCAGTATGTCCATGGCCTCGCCCGTCCTCTTCTTGGCACAGAGGTCCTTGAGAAGTTGATTGAAGGCAATGACACTCACCCCGCTGCATCCCGACTTAATGATGTGGCCGAAGGCGGCGAAACCGAGGTCCAGGCGGCCCACGCGGCAGCAACAGCCGATGAGGATGCCGTAGGTGTATATGTCGGGTGGCACCTTGTTGGCGCCGGCTCGGGCCATGCGGTTGAAGAGGGAGACGGCGAGCGCGGGGCCATAGCACACGCTGGAGAAGGAGGAGGGCGAGGCGCGAGAGACGGCGATGAGGAGCTGGTTGAAGGCGTAGACTGACGCGGGCCTGGCTTGCGGGAGCAATTCGTCGAATAGCTGGAGTGCGTCGCTGGGGCCGAGGCTTCCTGAGCGGGCGCGGTCCCCGATGGTCCGCTCCAGCTCCGAGCATGGGTGGCGGCCGGGGCGCAGCCAGCGGGACATGTCCGGCTCGGCGGAGAGCCCGCGGGACACGGCCGGAGTCCCACACAGGGCGTAGCACTTTCAGCGGTGGGAACAGCAGCTCCTCGCGGCAGAGGAGGGTTCCGCCTCTGCCAGGGCAGGGAGATGAACCCTAGTGGCGCAGGAGGCTTCGATCGGTCGCCATGAAATGCGTTCCTTGATCGGGAGAGGAGAGGAATCGAACCGAATGCATCCCGTCGTTAGGTGGTTGGAGAGGCGGAGAGTGAAGGACTCGAGGCAAACGAGGGGAAAACACAGAATCAATATGCTCAAGTGTGCACGACATCCCGTCGTAGTTACAGCACGCCTAACTTCTGGCACACCTGACAGCACCCCTGATACAGGGGTGTTTATATTCACTTTTGTTTCTAGCTTCAGCTCAATGAAACCAAAAATCAATATAAACATCTAATTTTGTAGAATAGTTTATTTACTCCTCTTGCTCTCGTAAGACAGAGGGTCATAAAAGTATCACGCATCTCACTCATCTCGCTCCCGTCTCGTATGCGTATTTCTTCCTCACTTTTCTCAATGTTCGCCCTCTCTTTCTAAAAACCATTACTATTTATTTTCAACTAAAAATATCAGCCGCAGCCAATAGAAACACCACCCAGGTTACCGTAGCAGTATGGCACTGTTTCATTCCAAAAAGTTTCTTTCATGTGGAAAGCTCTGCTGCTACATCCTTCTCATGATTTGCCTGACTTGTTCCATTATGTGAAAATAATGGTAGAACGGGCCAGACTGCTCCATATATGCTTGAAAGAGTGACAGAACATGGATACCGGTAGGAAACAGTGCCTTCAGGACTAATAGGTGGTATACCACTGTGTCCACATGGAAAGAGTTCCCAAGAGACTGGTACCTCTCTATCCCGCTTACACCTCTATAGGGGTGGAAACGGATCAGATACGATCGAATAGTCTCAAATACGAATACGAATCCATATTTTTAAAATAAATACGAATACGAATTTGAATATTCTCAAATACGGATACGAATCCATATTTTTAAAATGAATACAAATACGAATTCGAATATTCTCAAATACGGATACGAATATTCTCGAATACGAATACAGATATTTTCAAATACGGATTTTCTCGGATACCAATATCGGATAAAATGAATTCCTAGCGGTTTTGCCGATTTTCCACCGGTTACCGGTTTTAAACTGCCTAATTCAAATTTTGAATCACAAAATTCGTACGAATTTTTCATGGGTTCTAGAAACGGATCGAATACGAATCGAACAGTCTCGAATACGAACACGGATACAAATATTCTCGAATACGAATGCGAATACGAATATTCTTAAATACGGATATGAATATTCTCGAATATGAATATAAACATTTTCGAATACAGATTTTGCGTACCACATTCACGTTTTCTCGAATACGAATATCGGATAAAACGAATTATCCATTACCGTTTTCCACCCCTACACCTCTAGTGTGATCTCTTGAGAAACCCAACAGAGACTCCACCTCGCGAGGCTTCAGTGTAGCAACTCTATTCAAACTGACCCAGATGAGGTTCCATTTCTTGCATTCATCTAGGATTTTGGTCCAGACAGCTTCAGTCGGTGTGCCATCACAAGTATTTTGCTCTAATCTTACCTTCTTAATTGATGTTGAAGTAGCCAACATGGTCTGTACACAATTCAGCTGCATCCTTGGATCCCATGGCTGCCACCACTTGTTCGAGGAAAGGCATCATGTATTGTTCTTGGTTGCGATGGAAGGAGAGGAAATCTGCCATGTATAGGAAGGTTGTGAATGTAACATCTCTTTCTTGTCGCAGCATAGAAATATCTTGAATGCACAAACTTAGGCTCTGTGTTATAGAGAAATTGAGACATCTTGTCCTAAAGACCTTTTGGGACACATGCCACATTCTCAAAGTAGAAGTAGGGCAGTTCTTCAGCTATATCAGGAAGTGTTTTATTACATATGTGTATCGGTTCACTTGGAAGACCAAAACAAACCATTGGTCCACTACCAAAGGCCCTCTAAGAATGTCCCTATCCCAACTGTTTATTACAGCCCCATTTTTTGTCACTTAAATGATCAATGATGTTCTTCCTTTTGACACCTCTGGAAGTTTCAAGGCCCCTAGGCTGAGATACATTGTGAAAAAGAATAAGTGAAACTTTAGGGGGGAAACACTAGTAATGGGATGCATGAGTGACTATATCATCTTACGGTACCAATAGCAGACAAACAAATCACAGGGATATGTTCGCACAACACAACAAGGAGCTCGAAAGATTCATTTCTTCAATCAATTAGAGCATAGGATTATCATAGGCAAGCATAACATGGAAAAAAGCTACCTCATCAGTTGAAAGCTCCACATCAGAAAAGTCTTCGTCATATACACCGACCTTTTTAGCTATCTGTGCAGCATATATTGCATTAGCTAGTATTGAAATTGGTTCATGTCAACTTAGCACAAGTTTTAACAACATTATAAGTACATCAACAACTTCTTGGTCAGGTAATGAATGAGGTACAAGTACAATGTAAACGAATTCACTTTGTATTTCAACACTGTTCTGCGAACAACTACAACAACTTTAATAAAAGCAACCTTTGAATAAGGTTGTAGTCACATCTACAAGAGATTATGTAGCCTAGTTCATATTGGTTTCTGATTTCTTCAAAACAGAAGCCAATATGAATACCCCCTTATACTCTTCTTCTTCATCCTCCCCTCCTTCCTCTTTTATCTTTTCTTCTTGCCCCGACCATGGTGGCGCATGTTTAAGCCTTTTTCTCCTCTCTTATTTCAGCACTTGCGAGGGTTGGGTCGTATCTCACTGGTAGATGCCCATGTGCACCCTCCACTCCTCTCTTCCCTTGACCGCATCTACTACTCCCTCCACCACATCGCTACTACCGCTCCCTATGCCATCTCCGCACTGCCTCTGTGCCACACCAAATCACCACCAATTCGCATCGCCTCCTATCTAGGGTGGGCAACAGGGACATTCCTCACCGAGGAGTGGTGGAATGTCCCCATTCTCTATTAATTCCCTATTCCCCGTCCCCACCCCCGATTACATGTCTGGGGAAGGATTCCTCCCGTTCCCCACCCCGACGGCCGGTGGGGAACGGGGCCCCAATGGGAACCATTCTCCAATAATGAGTTGCCACTTGTAGTGTACAAAGAATTACAATCAACGATAATATGACAACTAGATCAACAAAAGTTGCATGAATTCACCACAACAAATGTACAATAAATGCATCACATAATTCAAACAAGTGTTTATGTCTCAAGTTAGGATTTATAAGGTATTAATAAGATATCATATGAGATACATGGCATGGTATACATTGATCCGTGTCCCCAATAAGGAACAGGTATGGGGGTGAGGGGAACGTTCACATCCCTGCCATCCACGATGTTAGACAAATGACACTGCTTTGTCTCAACCAACTGGACTGAGTCCTATGGATCAAACATTATCGTTTATTATAACATATATAGTGTTGTAACCTTTGTGACCTATTCTAGCACCTGTGCTAGTGGGCACGTGTGATGTAATCTCTCTCTCTCTCTCTCTCTTCCCTCTCACGTAAGCTGTATAAACACCGATACTGATGGATGGAAGAGGTGTGCTGAGTTTACACAATTTATCTTGGTATCAAAGCATAGTCTTCGATCCCCATCTTCCAATCTCTGCTCCCATTCTCCACTAACGCCATAAGCGACACTTCCTCCGTTGTCATTGACAGCACCGCGCTGACAACCCAAAACAACACCATGCCCTGGCGGCCCTCTCCTCCACCGTGCCCATTCTCAGCACTGGATCCAGTAGCATTGTTCACTCCTACACCATGTATGCGTCCATGAACATGATCAATATCAAGAGTCTAATCACCTTCACTCTTGGTGTGGCTGAGAACAACTATCAGAAGTGGCGGCACTTCATGTACATGGTGCTCGGACACTTTGAGGTGTGCCACCATGTCGACAAAGACAATGAGCTTGAGCACAACGACGAGGAGTGGCCTGCATTGACATCACCATCACTGTGTGGATTATGCCACCATCAGTGGTGAACTACTTGACATCATCATGATCCTGAGCCACACGGCCTACGACGCCTAGATTTTGCTAGCTCAGTTCTTCACCAACAACAAAAGAGCCCGAGCCATACACCTCGACTCCAACCCTAAGCTACATGGACCAACCCATCACCGATGAAACTATCACCTTCTAGATGATCTGTGACCTCAGCAAGTAGTTCCAAATCATGGTGTCGGTGCTCCCTATGTAGGACCCCTTTCTGACTTTTGTTCAGGCACGTTCTTGCCTCAACAACAAGGATCACACAGAATCCTCTTCCGCCCTTGTCATCAGTGGCGGCACTAGCTTTCATCCAGTGGCGCCAACCATGGTAACCATTGTGATCGTGCCTAGGGCGGTTACAGCGGCAACGGCAACCAGCCTAGTGGCAGCTACGTGACCAACAACAACACCAACACTCGTGGACGCGGCAAGGAGGCCTGGCTATGGTCACGGATGTGACGGTGGCCATGGTAGTGGCACACAACAATGGTGGCTGCGGTGCCACAACTCCTCAACAGCAACCCTAGATAGGGTTCTTTGCATCGTGGGGCCCACCTTGGCCCACTTAGTGGCGTGACTCATGGGATGCGCCCACTGCTCCTAGCATCCTAAGCCCTCATCCAGGGGCATCCACTCAGACATTCTCGGTAATGTTCTCCCACTAGCCCGGTGTGCCTCTAACACAGCAACCTCTGACCACACCATTCTCTTGGGACCAAAATGTGATGTTGAATAATGCTTTCAGCAACTCCTCGCTGTAGCACCCCAACAACAGCCTTAACTAGTACATGGACTGCAGGGCATCTTCACACATCACCAGCGACGACGGCACTCTCTCTATGTCTTATTCTAATTCAAAGCTTAACCCTTAACTCTTCAAAGCATATCGTTGTAGGCAATGTGTCCATTCTTTCTGTCACAGGCATTGGCTCCACCTCCCTACACAATTCTAGTTATCCCTTTCATCTTAACAATGTCTTAATTTCTCCATCTGTTGTGAAGAACCTTATTCTTGTGCGTTGTTCTACCAATTATAATTCTTGCTCAATTGAATCTGATCCATGCAATTTCTCTGTGAAGGATCTGGCCACCAAGAGAATTCTCAGGAGATCCAATAGTGCGGGTGATCTTTATCCCTTCTTCGGTGGCACGACACATGCTCTCCTCAGAAAGGCTATTCCGATAAGCTGCTTTGGAAAGGCAGTGGATAAACCGCCTTGTTTGTTTGTTGCTAGAATAATTCTCAAATTATTACGTCATTATATTCCTTAAATATACCACTTATCGATAAGAGGTAAATACGGCAGGATGGTCGTAAGCTCTTCTACAACAATATAGTCATCTACGACAATATAGTTGTAAGCTCTTCTACGACCATATAGTCGTCTACGATAATATAGTCATAAGCTCTTCTAAGACCATATAGTCGCTCTTCTACGACCACATGGTCGTAAGTCTTACTGTGATAATCCCTTGGTTGTAAGTCTTTCTACGACCATGTAGTCATAAGTCTTACTGCGACTACCCATTGGTCGTAAGTCCTTCTACGACCAAATAGACGTAAGTCCTACTGCGACCACTCTATGGTCGTGGGAATTCCTATGACAAATTTATCTCCAACCAACCTGTCTACGAGAATGAACTACATTATCAGTTCGTCTGACAAGACAGTTAGAACGTGCGTTTATCTACTAACCACACACGATCTCTCTCTGACAACAACCGCTACATGGTAAACAGCATTTTACGTTTCTCTAATAGTAACTTCCATCATACTGTTATCATCCGAAGCGTTAAGGCGTCTTCTAGCGCGGGACAACGACCGTCACTTCACTAGTTATATAAAGGTTGAGGGCTGGCCATTCGCATGATTCTCTGTTGTAATTCTTTTTCTAGCAATTACATAGGACATAGGGTTATTATTATCTCAGGAGAAGACCCGAATTTGGATAAAGATTCTCATGTCTTTACTCTACATGTGCATACTCTCGGTGTTTTTTCAAGACTAGGTCAATAGAAAAATTATAGTAAAAAGTGTACTGAGTTCAACTGTACTGGCCAAAATCGTATGCAACTATTTTCCTCTGCGTACTACCTCTCATGAATAGCCAGAATTTAAATATTTAAGCCATAAGCGATCAGTATTAAATGATCTAACAATTGATCATACAACCCCATATTAAATGACATATTATAATTGTCTATGCACTGTTTTAGTATTAAAGAAGAGGTATATTTAGAAAATATTGCAACAATTTTTTTTGGACTCGCTTACATGGTGGGATGACACTCCCCGAGTACTTATATTGCGGGACAGAGGATTAACCTCTAACAGGACCTAAGTGCACTAAAGTTAATTGCCGTTTGTGCACTAAAGTTAAACCTGATATAGGGTTGATTAGTACTTGAATATTTCCTGCATTTTTCTCCATTATTTTCCTTCCTATTTCTATTTTACAGTTTGTGCATTCAATGTTTCTCTTTGACATCATTTAGCTAGGGTACAGACATAGTAGATGCGGCAAAAAAGATAGAAATACTGAAGCCATGCAATGGCAGGCCTTGTGATGTGGCGATATCAGGAGTATGTGTGTACGCACAAATCATACATGCTACTGTCTAACCGACCTGACCACAATTGATATTACATAGTAACTACTCATAACCCGCAGCAACGCGCCCTGCCAGTGCCACTCCGCAGAGTTAGGTCAATCTTAGCCGCCTGCGCCCCGGCCTTGTCGCGCGTTTTGTAACAATCTGATTACTTCGCAGAGTTAGGTCAATAGGAGCCCAGGCTGTTTCAGCTACAGCAGAATGCAGGCTATAGAGAACATTTTGTAACACTGATAACTTCACAGAGTTTTGGGCCGTTTTCGGCTATAGAGTCAAAAATCTTTCTTGCTTCTGCGCATCTTCCGTTCTTGCAAAGATAGTCTATCAGCGAGGTATAAGTAACAGCATTTGGTTTGAGAATCTAGATATCTCCCACATTTACAGTCAAGCAAGTTATGTCGTATCAGTAAATGGCACGTCCATCTTGCTTTAAGAATCTAGATAGCTCCCACATTTCACTCCAATACTCCAGCACGATGCCTTAGGAACTTGAACTAAAGGTTCCACTTCTTGCATTCGTCAGGGATTTTCTTCCGGACAGCTTCAGTCGGCATGCCATCACGAGCAGTAAGCTCTGATCTCACCTTCTCAGTTGATGTTGCAGCGGCCATCATGGTCTATACACAGTTCATCTGCTTCCTTGGGTCCACTTTCTCGTACAGGGAAAGGCGCCTTGTATTGTTCTTGGTTGCATTGGACGGACAGGAAATCTGACATGTACAGGAATAAGTTGTAAGATACTACGAGCTCCTCTGCAATTCCAACAAAATATTACTAAAAGACATTATGCACAACCAGACAATAAAAAAGATTATGATATTTGCACTTTGCTTATGGAGAATATGCGCGTACCATAACTAAGTACTGCTCCAGACTATATTATCAAGCACAAAACCGTTGCTTGGAAATGATTCAACAATTGCTCGCTTCCAAAAGAAAACTATACTTTTCAGGTAGAGCCTTCACATGTTTCTGATATTTCTGATTTGAGAAAAGTGATACTAGCAAGGAAGCAGTGGATGCTTCAAGAGAAGTTATTCTCGTCAATTTTGGAGAGGTAAGCCCCAGCCCTGCATACATCACCTCTCTGCAATAACCTCCTAACTACAGCATTTAGCATACATGAGTCTGGTGCACAGCCACTCTTCTCCATGCCTAAAAACAGATCATCCGATTCTTCTAGCAACCCGTCTTCTATGAGATTTCCTATCATCAAGCTATAGGTCACAACATTCGGCACTAAACCATTCAATGAGATAGCACCAAACAAATCCATGGCTTCATCCTTTCTACCACATTTGAACAGTGCATCAATCATAATATTAAATGTCCTAACCTCAAGTTGAATATTCATGGAACATAAGTTCTGTAACATTCTGAATGCTTCATCAACATAATTGTTTCGACAAAGCCCTGCTAGAATTATGTTGTACGTGCCAATTTCCAATGGTGTTCCACTTTTGATCATCTCGAGATAGAGCTCCTTTGCAGCAGCTGTTCTCCCAGTCTTAAATAAACCCTCCAGTATTATGCTATAAGTGATAGCACTAGGATTAATTCCCTTGCCCAACATTTCTCTGAAAAGAGCTGATGCATCCTCTGTCCTACCATCTTTACAGTAGCCATCAAGCAAAGTATTATAGGTAATTGCATCAGGTTTCAAGCCAATCAAGACCATGCCATCAAGTAATTTCATCGCTTCATCCATCTTACCATCTAAGCAGTATCCATCTATCATTATACTATATGAAACAACATCAGGCATCACACCTACATGTACCATGAAGTCAAAGATATTTTTGGCTTCCATAAGCCTTCCATCCTTGCAAAGATTTCCCATTATTGTGTTGAAGAACACGGCATTGGGATGGATGCCCCTATTCATCATCACAAAAGCTAATTCCTCAGCCTTCTCCCATTTGTCACAGGTACACAGACCATTAACTAGGGTGATAAAAACTATGATATCAGGAGTTAATCCTTCATCAATCATCTGATTAAATTGAAGCATAGCATCATCCACTCTACCTACCCTGCAAAGTGCATCTATTACAGTTGCATAGCTGACTATGTCAGGGCCCAGTCCTTGCTGCCGCATTTTGTTAAATATATGAATTGCCTTATCCACCATTTCATATTTTCCATATGCACATATCAATATGTTGAAGATATGATGATTAAGTGGAATACCATTCTGTGCCATCAAATCTAGGAGAGCATGCATATCAACAAGCGCTCCTTCAGTAGCGTACCCATGAAGCAGAATGCCGTAGGTAGTAACATCAGATTTCAGGCCCTTCTCGACCATAGAGTCAAAAATCTTTCTTGCTTCTGCGTATCTTCCGTTCTTGCAATGATAGTCCATCAGCAAGTTATAAGTAACAACATCTGGTTCAGGACCATCTCTGGACATTTTCTTGAAAATTCTAACCACCTCTGCCAACTGTCCCGAAGAGCAATATCCATACAAAAGAATATTATATGTGGTGCAGTCCGGCATAACATCATCTTTAATCATCCTGTTAAGAAACATCTTGGCCTTGTCCATTGCCTGAGCTTTGCACGTGCTATCAATGATTGAGTTGTAAGTCACAACATCTGGTGAAATCCCCCGATCCAGCATTTCACGAAATAGGCCGTAAGCTTTGTCCCCCTCACCCTCTTTGGAATAACCACTGATGACGGTGTTATACGATACCACATCAGGTGGGCAGCCGCTACCATCTTGAACCATCAAGTGGATTAGTTCGAGCGCCTCTTGACATTTCTTCTCGTCGCAGAGCCCCTTGAGAAGAGTGTTGTAGGAGAAGACATCGGGCGTGCAGCCGAGCTCGGGCATTCTGCGGACCAGTACGTCCATGGCCTCGCCCGTCCTCTTCTTGGCACAGAGGCCCTTGAGAAGTTGATTGATGACGATGGCGTTCACCCTGCATCCCGACTTAATGACGTGGCCAAAGGCGGCGAAACCGAGGTCCAGGCGGCCCGCGCGGCAGCAACCGCCGATGAGGATGCCGTAGGTGCATATGTCGGGTGTTACCTTGTTGGCGCCGGCCATGCGGTTGAAGAGGGAGACGGCAAGCGCGGGGCCATAGCACACGCTGGAGGAGGAGGAGGCCGGGGCGCGAGAGACGGCGGTGAGGAGGTGGTTGAAGGCGTAGACCGACGCGGGCCTGGCTTGCGGGAGCAATTCGTCGAATAGCTGGAGTGCGTCGCCGGGGCCGAGGCTTCCCGAGCGGGCGCGGTCCCCGATTGTCCGCTCCAGCTCCGAGCATGGGTGGCGACCGGGGCGCAGCCATCGAGACATGTCCGCCGCGGCGGAGAGCCCGCGGGACACGGCCGGAGTCCCACACGGGGCGTAGCACTTTCAGCGGTGGGAACAGCAGCTCCTCGCGGCAGAGTAGGTTGGAGATGACGATGAGGGGTGAAACAGGAGGGAGAGGGGGAGAGTGAAGGACTCGAGGCAAACGAGGATCAATATGCTCAAGTGTGCAACAACAGCCCGTCGTAGTTACAGCACGCCTAACTTCTGGCACACCTGACAGCACCCCTGATACAAGTCTAATATGCATCATCCATTACGTGTCGTAACCTCCAGATCGCATATCAGTAGCTCTAACACGTATCTTTCATCTCTGATCTCTATGCACCCTAAGCATGAGCCCCGCCATCTCGTGACCTTCTTGACCGTCTGAATCTCGGATCTCCCATCCTAGTCCCGGTCCACCTCATCACTGGCATGATCGCCGCCATGCTCAACCTGCACATACAAAGACCAAACCAATATTTTTCCCGGTACAAGTTCTTCATAACTTGACCGATATTTATTCACATACGCTACACGCCTCACATAACGTTGATAAGCAATATTGTCAATTATTCATAATCATAAATTAACCATTGTCAATTATTCATCGCCAAAATATCTTAGATCTAGTCACATGATCTAACAATTGATCATACGACTCCATATTAAATGACATATTATAACTGTCTATGTACTTTTTTAGTATTAAAGAAGAGGTATATCTAGAAAATATTGCAACAATTTTTTTTTGGACTCGCTTACATGGTGGGATGACACTCCTCGAATACTTATATTGCGGGACAGATGATTAACCTCTAACAGGACCTAAGTGCACTAAAGTTAATTGCCGTTTCAATTTCTCCCGCTGTAGAGGATATGGTAACTTCGCGTAGACGGCTTGATTTCTATCAATAACTGATAAACCTGAGATAGGGTTGATTAGTACTTGAATATTTCCTGCATTTTTCTCCATTATTTTCCTTCCTATTTCTATTTTACAGTTTGTGCATTCAATATTTCTCTTTGACATCATTTAGCTAGGGTACAGACATAGTAGATGCGGCAAAAAAGATAGAAATACTGAAGCCATGTAATGGCAGGCCTTGTAATGTGGCGATATCAGGAGTATTTGTGTATACCAAATCCAATACATTATTGTACGCACAAATCATACATGCTACTGTCTAACCGACCTGACCACAATTGATATTACACCACCCGAACTCGCAAGCAGTATGCCAGTATACCAGAGAATGTAATTCACAAGGGCACGATACAGAGAAAAAGAAGCAAACAAATAGTTGCCGCGATAAAAAGTTGATCTCTCATTGAGGCCTGTAGTAGTTGCTCTGGTGAGGAGGGTAAGCCCCCGGGGCATTGTACGGTGGCTGAGGATATGGCTGCGGCGGCTGCGGCTGCGGCTGATGTGCATTGTAGTATGGTCCACGCCATCCAGGATATGCTTGTTGACCATAGCCATGACTGGGAGGTGGCTGATGTGGCGGCTGCTGGTACTGACCGGAGTGTGGTGCACCGTATGGCGGCTGTTGCGGTGGCGCGCCATAGGAGGGGTATGGCTGCGAGTATGCAGGCCTTGGCTCTGGTTGAGAGTACCCAGGCCTTGAATCCCCTCCAGGTGGAGCAGCATAGGGGGGCTGAGCATGAGGAGCATGTGGTTGTGGTGATGGACTGTTCTGATCTGGTGGAATAGAAGTGCCCCTCGGCATGGTCGTGTGGCTGGAAGATGAGAAGTTGAAACCCGCTAGCTTTCTCTGCACATCTTCTATCATTTCACGGCATTGAATGTTTCGGGTCATTATGAAGTCACTGCACTGCTGTTTTATTTTTCCTATTGCCTCCTGCACAAAAGGATCATTCAAGTATATAATCACTTATTCAATAGTCCTACCAAGTGGTGTCACCAGCATTTATAGTTTCACTACAGTGGAACCAATATGCGATGGAGATGCACACATACGGCATACCTGTAAAGTCACATAAAAATTTAGGCCCTCATTTATGTTCTTCTTAGTATCCCGGTACTTAGCAACAGCAGCAGCAATTTGTTTGTAACATTTATCACGAGCAGCTGAAAAATAATTTTCACAAATCAGCACTACACAGTACATTTTTTACAGGCCTAACAAAAGATGCACGTAATAACTGTGATATCAGGCATGTTCTTTTTAGCTTTGGTTTATGGTTTATAGCTGTGGCTTATAGTTTTTAGACTGTTCGTGATAGAGGGTACAGAGTAACAGAAATTCACGTGCGGTTTTAGCTGATATAAATGAAATTGGTACACTATTTACTATAATCAACTTATAGACTCCGTCTTTAAAAGACATTATGTTTAAAAGTTAGTTACTGTAGAAAAACTGAAAAGCAGCTTTTAAAAGCTAAAAAGAAGAGGCACTTTCAATGAAATGATTTAAAAGTTAAAATTAAGAACCTTTGCAGCTAAAACTATAAAGCAGTGCCAGCATAAGTGATTCTTCACATCGTATGTCAAACTTGAGAATAGGAGTAAACAGAAGCAGATTCATTGAAGCAACTTTAATGAAAATGATGCCCAGGAGGGAAAAGCATGCATAGAAGCAACAGCTAGCCTGATATTTGAAGTATATATCGTGAAAGGCAGCAGAACACCACATGGACAACTAAAGCAGATAAATTGCTGAAATTGGTACAGATATGTCCAAAGCAACAACTGTCCAACCCCAACACCATCGTGCAAGGTAACAGAAATAGTTACATCATAACCAAATCGCTTGCTGGTACACCACTCTCTAAATTAGGAGAAGTCTAGGATGTCATTGTAATTGTTGGATTCGAGAATGGCTATAAAACCAGCTTCACTAAGTGCATGATATCTACCATCCATTTGATGAACAAATCTAAAGGGTTACCTTTGTAATCCTCCAGGTTGAATACAGCAGCAAATTGCTCATTTTGTGCCTGTACAAGGGTCCAAAATATAAGTAGTCTTAGACTTATACAGAGGAAGAAATAACATGGAAATACAGCATAGTTGACTCTTCGAAATAATTGTCAAATGTATTTGTTTCTTTGCTAGGATCCACTCATTTTAATTGAAAACCATTGATGCTACTAGTTACTTATTTTCAATATGCATACATTATTAATGAGATATCCAAATCTAAATTTTAGCATAAATGATGTTTACCACAAACTTCTAGAACAAAGAAAGTCCAAAGTGGACTGCAATAATATTAATCAGGAACGGTGGCTTACCTGTATTTGTAGCAATAACTGTTCTTGAGCCACAATGTTATCAGCAATTTCAGCACAGATTGGATCGTATTTTTCAATCTCCTTCTTAAAAAGATCATCGTGTGATCCAACACCAGCCATCAACTTCGGCAGTATATCATCCTGGTACAAATGAATCTATGTATGAATGCACAAAATCAATGTATGTGGCGACGCCACAGGGAGTATGTACCGCTGTTTTCTTAAGTAAAATGAAAGATAGAGATTGAATTCAGCCATTGCAAGAACCAACAAACTTGAAAAGCAAAGTAGCAAGACCACCCTGAAATCTTGAAAGTGGAAGTTGAAAGGGCAGCACATAGCAGAAAATGACTCATGGCAACAACAGTAGCACAATACAAGCAAAGAGCTCATAGCAGCTTATCACAAATTAGTATTAGCACAGCTTAACAAGCACGATTTGTCCACCGAGAAGATAACTGGGCACATTGCTTGTAAATTATTTTTTTTATCGGGCCTATAGCAGTCTATGTACACATTTATCAGAAAAAGTTTCACAATAGGAAAGGACTGTACCTTTCTCTTCATTTCTTTAAGCATGTCTTCAAGACCTGCCCTTTGTGCTCCTAGAGATTCCAGTTGCCTCTGTGTCGACACATCAAAATTAGTTGCCCTAAGTTCAAAACAAGTGAGCCCTGCTAAATGTTCGTCAGCTAAGACAAAATAATAGGCATACCAAGCTTTGTTTAAGGGCTCCAACAATAGCATCTTCATTCCCATCCAAGGACATAATAGGCCTTGAAATACTTGGAAGTGCAGACTCTATCTGCAACATATAACAGCAAGGTGTAGCTATCCAGAGATAGTGATAAAAAAACAGGTTTGGGGGTTCATTGTGAAGCAGATATAAAAGGGCAATGTTCTTAAATCTTAAGAATATTTTTTAGTTTAATGTAATGTCTAACTCTTACCGGTCTTCTGTCAAGAACAGACATCAAGGGATAGTTCTCCTTAAGACCTCGCTCAATCTGAGAATTACTATCGGCAGCTTGCTTAAGATTAGCGGCAAACAGATTCAATTTATCTTGAATATTTTTTGTTAGGGTGCTTGATTGAGGCCTAGTCCAACGACTCCCAAATTGTGTCCGAAATTGGGCATCTTCACTCGCCTCATTCTGCAGCAGCTCCTCAGTCTGAGTGAGTAGTTCCTGATTGACCCTGCTCAAATCCCTAAGCTGCTGCAACTCAGCTTCCAAACCAGCAGGGCCACCGCTTATCTGCACAGCCTCAACATCCTCCTTCAGATCTAAAGGTAAGCTGATATTACCTTCCAATGAATGAATAGAATCAGGCAAGTCCATTTCCTTCAGCCTGACTCTTGTGATCTCACTTGCTTGCTGCAATTTCTCCGCCTGGGTCCGGATGATGTCATCTACCATCTCTGTGTACTTAGAAAGCGCTTTCATGCTGCCATCGGGCACAAGTGATGAAAAAAGCTTCTCTTTGGTAGCATCTAGAGCTTCAGCCAAAGAAGTAGGCTTTACAAGGGATGCTGCAGGGAGCGCTCCCAAAGAACCAGCCTCTGGAACCCGCATCAGATAAACACGATCATTCTCCTTCATAGCCCTCTCCAAGTTGGTCTTCATGTTACTCTCCAGTTTATTGACTGAATCCAGAAGTGGGGCAGCAACTCCCTTGGCCGCCTTCTTGGCATCTGCCAAGGCGCTCATTCCAATCTTTAGACGTGCGATTTCCTGAGCAATTTCTTCTTTCTCGTGAAGATCCAATGAATACCTATAGCAAGCATCAGCATAGAATTGAGCTGCCTTCAGCTGGACATGAGACACCCATGTCTTATCAAACTGCTGACTAAGAGGAGGTGCACTCAGAGCTGCATAGGCTTCTTCATAGAATATGCCGGCCTGAAAAGGTACATGTAAATGTCATTACCAGAATTAGGCAAATAGCACATTGACAGCAAAGTTACACAAAAGCAGAGAAATGTTATATCATGAGTAAGGATGTGTTGAATTAACAGTAATAACACATTGACAGCAAAGTTACACAAAAGCGGAGAAATGTGATATCAGGAGTAAGGATGTGTTGAATTAACAGTAATAAAGCATCAATCATGCAAACTGTACCTAATTAATCAAATCAATAGCAAGAAATAATCTCACTGCCACTAGGGACACACAGAAACGCCAGCAAATCAATCATACTGAAAGTTACACTCAAGAACGCCCCCAATAGTCACTACCAATTGTCTCCGCCCCCAATAGTCACTACCACTTGTCTCCGAAATGTTTTTTCAACCAAAAATGTAATCACCACATGGAGCATCAGGTTTATCATGATATCAGGATAAACAGACTTCCCTAAAGTGGTTTTCAGTATGTCAAAACTCACTTACTGTCAACACGCTAGACAAATTCCCAAAATTACAACATTCTATCTCAACTTCACTTATGGTTGGTAATGATACCATCGCTGTTCAAACGACTCCCAAACCATTCCGAGCTCCCTACTATATCAATCTAAATAAGATCCCTTAACACATTGCTATCATCATAAGTTCGTAGCAGCAAAACAACCCGACCAATAGCCAGTAAGCACGCACCTGCCGCGCCACCTTGGAGCATAGCGCGGGTGGCTTCCCGCCGGCTATCACCTTCTCGAAGAAGCACTCCTGTGCCTGCGCGAGCATGAGCTTCTCCAGCATCCCGGCACACTCGGGCGTGACATCGACCGTGGTGGCTCCCGCGGCGACGGCCTTGGCAGCGACCCCGCTCTCCCTGAGCCACGCGAACGCGCCCGCGGCGCTCTGGAACGCGCCGCACGCCGTCCTGATCCCGACATCGGTGGCGCGGTCCGCGGCGAGCGCGATCTGCGAGTAGACGGCGCCGAGGTTGAAGAGCACGGCGGCCTTCTCGAGGTGGATGGAGGCGAGGCTGGACTTCTTGTTGTTCTTGAAGGCGTCCTGCCAGGTGAAGGAGAGGGAGTGGACGTGGCCGTGGTTGGCGGAGATGGGGAAGCGGGGCTCGACGAGGGCGAGCGCGCGGGAGTAGGCGAGGAGCGCGTCGCGGCGCTGCTCGAGGGAGGAGGGGTCGGGGAGGGAGGTCTGCTCGAGCGCGGCAGCGCGGAGGTCGCGCACGGCGCAGAGGTCGTCGTCGGCCGCGGCCGCCTCGCGCTCCGAGTAGGTGGAGGCGACGTAGAGGCGCAGCGGGCGATAGAGGTCGACGGCGGTCGTCTTCTTCTCGTGGATCGCCAGCATCACGTTCGCCGCCATCGGGACGCGGTGGCCGGAGGGGAGGAGGAGGGGGGGGGGTGCTTCGAGGCGAAGGAAATTTAGGGGAGTCGGAAGTAGTCGCGTTGGAGAGTACTAGTCCGGGTAGATGACATAGTCGGGGACGCTGGATGCTTTGAGATTCGTGCGCGAGCGGGCCGCGCGCAGGCACGGTCTGGGTCGGAAGTCGGAACGGAGTCGCGGTTGAGTTCGACTTCTACCTTCGCCATACTGTCATCCGATTTGTCTGACTTTATGCATGTTCTTGTGTTTTTCCGCTGGAGAACACAGAAACTGATGCATCGTAAACAGGATATGTACAAAAGATCCCGATGCAAAGTCAACATTGTAAACATTTGAAAAGTGTACGTATTTGTTCTACAGTGCATGTATGCCAATACGCAAGTATTTTGGTACAGCTACAAGTTCTATGCAAAAGTCCTGCGTATTTTGTATCTGTGTATACAAGTACCTGTGTGTACCTTTGTTCAGAATTTGAAATTCGAATCTGTGAAAGTACTGTATGTCCAATCAACCTCCAAATACAAAACAAATACAACGTTAAATGAAAATCATACACAAATGCATGCAAGATAAGGCACGAACCTTAAAGCAATGTGGATGGCAGGGATTTATAAGTCCCGTTGATTTCGGCTTGAGTTTCAGAGTTCTAACTTATTTTTCACTATTTATAAATTTTGTTTTTTCTGATTTTTTGGCTTTTTGAGCTTTTTTACCAGTTCTTTTTTCCGTATTCATTTGTATTTTCCATAATGGGTCTAGCCTGCTTTTTATTTTTAAATTTTTTAATTTAATTAAGCCAAATAAGCCACATTCAGTTATAGTACAATTTCAACCAACTACATTGCAATTCAAGCCAAAAGCCACAATTTTTCAGCCCAAATAGGACCTTCTACTTTACACGTATCAATAATTGGTTGGATTGTTATACAAGCATGTGTATACCACAATGATACAATAAAAGTTCTCCTGATATGGACGTGAGCAACATCCTATAGCTGACAGCCTGCCTCCTCCATGGCCCTAGCCCCCTAACTCCAAGAACTCTAAAAATTAGTACTATGTGTGATGGGACCAAAGTAGGCTTGCCAAGTGACGACAATCTGAAACATTAAAACAAACATTAATCTCTACTACTTAAAAGAACTAGTTGATAGATGATACATTCTTTTCTCTCCCTCTCTCTCCTCGAAGAAACAATTCGATTGAGGCCCTATTCGCTCCGACTCCTCTTTCCTCCCACCCTCCTCACGCATTTTGCCGCCACCCCCCGGTTCTCTCCGACTCCCCCAACCCCCATCCCACACCGCTCTCCATCCCGCTTCCCATGCCACATCCCAGTCCTACCCCACCACTCCGAATGTCGTGCGCCGCCGCCACCACCTCCGGCTATCTCCAAGACCTTCGCCACCTCCTCCTATCACCTCTCACCTCGTCACTCGCCGCCGTCTCCCACACCGCCTCTCCCCCGTGCTGCGCCGCCGCATCTCCCTGCCCTATGCGGTCGTCGCCTCCTCGGATGTCGAATCCGAGCCTTTCTCACCTCCGGTCAACGAGGACAGCCAGAAACGGAATCTAAACACCCCGATGACGGTTTTAGAGGTGATTTTGCCACCAAAGCGTATGATGTGGCGAATACATGACAGAGAATCAACAAATTAAATATATTAAAAACATTCCTCCTTGCGTCACCCACGCAGCCCGTTAGCATGCTACATGCACGCATCGCCTCGCCACTGCTGGCACGCCACCACCACCGTGGCCATGCCACCGTCCATGTCAACGTCATCCTCGCTTGACTGCCGCCCCAATGACCCACTATCACATGTCACCTCAACCACGCTTTGCACTGTAGCCACAGCCCGTCTCACGCGTCACCTTGACCACGCTCTCTCCCACATCGCTTCACCCAACTACGCCCACTCCTCGTGCTACCACTGCGTCGCCGCACACAGCAACAGTCGTCCTCCTCACCGCTCGCCTTCAAATCAAGCTGAGAACCACATAAAACTCCATTTCCATCATCAACCGAGCTCTTACCGTCGTCCCTAAGCTCCACCTCTCAACCCGGTGATCTTTCTTGACATCTGTCCATGTTACATCATGTTCTACTCGTTGATGAACTTATAACCCAAATTAATTTGACTTCTATTCATGCAATGCACATCACCACCACTGCCCCTGCCGTGTTTGGCTAGAGGAGAGAGAGAGGATGAGAAGGAGGAAGGCCATGTAGCCTCACGGTTGAGTCTAATCGAGTGAGTGTTGAGTCCGACCGAGCCACTTTAAAGTTGACTGAGTCAAACCCAAACCTAGGTAGAGTCAAACAGGTTGTCACGTCACCGTCACATCATATGCCACGGCAGAAAAACAACCTCCAAAACAGCGCGAGGGTATTTAGACGGTTTTATATAGTTTAGTGGCGCAATATCTCCAAAACAGAACAAGGGTATTTAGATGGTTTTATATAGTTTAGTGACGCAGCACCTGGTTTTGCACTTAAGGAGTTGCCACGTCACCGTCACATCATACGGAAAATCACCACTAAAAACGTACAAGGGTATTTTGACGGTTTTTGCATATTTTAGAGGAACAGTGCCTGGTGCTGCACTCGAGGGGTTAAGTAGAATAAGCACAACATTTGAGTGGCCAAGGACTTTTTCCTTAATTTCAGGTGGGAACTTCCCCATTGTCGATTCCTAAAAAAATCTGGCCAATCAATTAACTATGAATATATGATTAGATAGAGGTATTTATGTAACTCTAAGAAAGGAAAATAGCGTATTTGTCTCTATAAGTATACACTCAGATAAAAGTGTTTATATAACAAACCTTCATGAGTATGTGTGTGTATTAGGGTGCCATGGGGGACGGAATACTCTTTTCCAGATAATATATATAACACAAACTTCTAACACACAAGCACAAATTCCCATTTCTATCTCCATAGTGTGTAAGGCTTCGGATAGCCCCTCAGCAGCCTTCTTGCAGCCCCTTCATCTATTGTTTTGGTCCGTAACCACAACAATCACCGTTGAGAATTGGACAGTTAGACTTTGGGTCTTGAACACAATACAGTAAGTTAGTGGCACCAATCTCAAGGGTAGCAGTGCAGCACGATCAAACAGACATGACACAAGAGCGGCCTATGGGTCAACCATGTTTTGAAAGATTTGCTGGAAGTTAGGAAAACAAGATCCCAGGCCGTAAATCTAGAAAAGCATCATAGAAGACTGCGATTACAGATGGTTCCGAGGAATATGGTGTATGTGCACCGGGTGCCAAGCGTGACGCTGATCAAGGCAGCGGTGCCTGCTGAATCACCGTGTCCAGTAGTTTTTGTGTGGTGTTTTTTTTTCCGGATGAATTAAACATGAAACTGCAAACAGGTGGCATTGTCGCTTATCGTTGTCAGCCTTGCGTCTTCAGATCGTTGCAGTGAAGGCCACGCAGCATCTATCTGTTATTCTCGTTTGATTTTCACGCGGTTTCTCAAATCAGAGATCATGGCTTCTCAGCAACCAATGAACAAATACACAAGATCGCATAAGCCTCAATCTTAACAACAACCTCCATCACAGGCGCAAATTAACGCCGATGATCCTCTGGTCGCTCAGACAGCTACCTGTTCGCCGTCGCCGTGGCGGCGGCGTCCGATCCCTGCAGGAGGATCTTGTCCACGGGGGTGGGCCGCACGAGCGGCTGCGGCAGCGCGGGCAGCTCGGCGAGCGCGTCGGCGGCCGGCACGCGCATGTAGTAGATCCTGCAGTTGTCCTGCTCGGCGCTGCACAGCTCGGCCTCCGTCTCCTTCCGCAGCCACTTCACGGCGTCCTGCACCGCCGCGGCCGCCTTCTTGATCGGCCTCTTGGCGCTCTCCAGGGAGGCCAGTCCGAGCCGCAGCCGCGTGATCGCCTCGCCGACGTCGCCCTGCTCGCGCAGCGCCTGCGCGTACCGGAGGCACGCCTCCGCGCGGAAGTAGGCGGCCTTCGCCTGCACGTGCGGCGCCCACGACTTGTCGATCTGCTGCAGGTAGGCGCTCTCCAGCGCGATGTGCACTTGGCCGTAGTCCAGGCTCACCTGCAAGTTAAAAAATTAGAAAAAAAATTTCTTGGCATGTTGGGTTGTTGGGGAAGAACAGGTAATTAATCTGCTCGTGCAAATTTATATTGGCTATTGATTGTACACTGTGGTTCGCAGAGAATTTTCCTTGAGCTTGACAGGAAAGTGGTTATTTCAGGAAGAAATTGGTCTGTTTATATTAGCTTTTAAAAGCTATTTTTCTTTAATATTCTACAGTATCTATCTTTAAAATATAGTATCTTTTTAATATAGTGTTTACTAGTTGATTATGTTGCCCAGGCCACACTAATCGGGGGAAGAAGCGTAGGGGGAGAGCAAAGAGAAGAATGAGCGAAAACAGAGGAGAGATTGTTTCGACTTTGCTCTGTATTCACTCTGATTTTCCCTAAAATCTCACACTCCTCCCAAAATACACTGCACAAAGATTACATGATATATATAGACAATCGGGCTTCGCCGCGAGCCCTAGCCCTCAATTGCCCCGCCGCTCGCCCATGCTCTGCTCTGACCACTACAGTGCCTACCGCAACTGCTGCCCAATCTGAGTCGTGCGCTGACGACAGCTACAGTGCTTACCGCCACTGTTGTCCATACGAGCAGAGCTATCGACAGCTACAGTGCTCACCGCAACTGCTGCCCAATGCGAGCAGAGCACTGTCGATAGCTACAGTAGTCACGGTACGACCACGACCACTGTTTCATCTTTGACTTGTCTGCGGCACTGGAGCTTCGACCACGCAATCACTGCACTACGACCATGGTCACACAGGAGCTTCGACTATTGTAGACACAGGCGCCATGACCCCTGCGTTTACGACCACCTTATTGGTCGTAACGACTACGCATAACCTGGTCGTAACCGACCACGCACACCGTTGTCATCTACAACTCCACACATACTGGTCGTCTACGACCACATTGGTAGTAACCGACCACTCACACAAGCGTCATGTGCTGGTCGTTACGACCACACACAACGTAGTCGTAACCGACCACTTCACACAGGCTCTACGGCACTGGTCGTTACGACCACACACAACGTGGTCGTAACCGACTACGCACACAACAGCCTGGTCGTTACGACCACGTACAACGTGTCGTAACCGACCATCGACCATGGTAGCTACGACTACCGACCATCGACCACGGTAGCTCCGACTACCAACTATCGACCACGGTAGTTCCGACTACCGATCATCGACCGCGGCGGCTACGACTACCGACCATCGACTTCAACCACGCCTTCAACCACCGCATCGACCATGGCTTGTCGACTGCGTCTTCGACCATGGCATCGACCACGGCTTGCGCCTTTGATCATGGCTTGTCGACTACGCCTTCAACCATGGCATCGACCACAGCTTGTCGATTGCGCGACTATGGCATGGATCACGGCTTGTCAACTATTGGCTTCAACCACTGTATAGTACAGAACACACGACGACACGATAACGACCACACAGTACTCGAACACATCGAATACTTCGACTACTACAAACACTGAACAGTAGCTACGACTACCGAGTACAGGCACGACCACTCAACAACAACAAGATTATTTCCAACAGATTGTAGCACACACTGTAGCGATTTTTATTTATATCGATTAAAATCGCACATGAATCTCTCTGTATGTTTCTCTATAAATTGTTACTATTTAAAAGTTAAAGCCAAAAGTTTATATAAACAGATCCTGAGAACTTGACCAGGTACTTAATTTAATGTAAACCGCGGCTATGCAGATTAAGTTCATTAAGTAATTGCAATCAATGGGATAAAAATATTAAGCAAGTAGTCTAGGTTGAAGAGTAGTAGTACGTAGACTTGCAAGAGCACGCACCTGCTGGGCGACCTTGGAGCACAGCGCCGGCGGCTTGCCGCCGGTGACAGCGAGCTCGAAGTAGCACTCGAGCGCCTGCACGAGCATCAGCCTCTCGAACAAGATGCACGCGGACGACAAGTGGCACAGCTGGTCGCTCGCCGCGTCCGCGTGGCCGCCCGACACGGCCGCGCCAAGGGCGCCGGCCGCGTCGCAGAGGGCGGCGCACGAGCGCCGTATCCCGTCCGCCCCGCGCCTGTCCTCCGCCGCCGCCGCGCGAGACTCCTCCGCGGCCAGCGCGAACATCGCCACCGCCCGCTCGGTCGCAAGCGACGTGGTGTGCGACTGCCGCCCGCGCGCCCCGGCGGCGTCGCGCCACGCGAAGCCCAGCTGCTTCTGGGGGGCCGTCAACGTCGCCCGCTTGACCGCCGCGTCGAATCGCGGCGTGACCGCGTCGAGCTCGCGGAGGTACGCGCGGAGGTCGGCGGCGACCTGCTCCCGGCCGCCGCCGGCCTTGGGCGCCCTCTCCGAGGACAAGACGACGAGGCGGCGGCTGCGCATGAAGGCCTCCAGGTCCCTGTCCATCTCCGCGGCCGAGGTGTCGTCCGCGAAGCGCTGCGGCCTCTTTCCCGGGAACGACAGCATCGGCATCGGCGCCGGCGCCGGCGCCTGGGCCGCACGCCGGAACGGGGACTGCATGGCGTGGCGTACGTCGATCGAGAGAGAGCTGGACGTGACTGAGTAATCAATCCGCTTGTGTTTGCAACTTTGCACTGATCGCAATGACTATAGTGATGTTTTGTGAAGGAAAGGAGTTGGGTTGGATTAATCGCAGGATCGTGCTCCGAAGCAACTCACGAGATCGTTTAAGTACGAGACGGAGGTGGATTAGCCTAAGCTAATCATTGCCGGGCCCACACGGTTCAGTTAGGGCTTGGGCGTGTACGGCCTGTTCTGTTCTTGCAATGTCAACGGATGGAATTTCCACTATGCTAGTTTATTTAAGCACAAATGCTGAGTTAAGAAAAAAAAAAGGTTTACTTACAAACGCTTGATTACTAGTTTGAGAAACGGGGAATGATTAGCGATTGATAAATCCTGCAATGATGTGTAGACTTAGTAGCTCTCCACTATCGATTTATACTTGATCTACTTCACCAATCTATCTCTGGTCAACACACTCGAGCAAAATCTGTACACATTTTTTTTACAGAAGTTCTGAAGCGTAGCAGATGCCATTGAGGATTGCCTAATTTGCAACGGCAAAAGAAAAAAAAAGACCCTAATTTCCAGGTGTCTTCGTGGAATGTACTTGATAGTTAGCTCACCACACAATCTGCCGGAAAGAGCATATATAAATAAATAAGGAAACGCAGGGAAATGACAGCAAAGAAAAAAACTTTGTTTTTTTCTCAACTAGAACAAAATTTTTCGTGCAGAAGCAGGTGTTTTTCATGATTGAAAGCATATCACACCATCGAAGTCTTTGCAAAGTCGTACCTAGCTTGACTAATGCTTCGCCTTCTTCTTGGGATATGGCTTCCTTTTCGTTTTCGAGGGTGCCTTATCTGAAGGTTGGTGCTTGTTCCGTTTCTTTGATTTCTCTTTCTTCTGCTTCTTCCACTCGCTGTCTGGGTCTATGAAGTCTTCGTCGCTGTCATCTTCAACCGGAAGGGAGCCATCCTCGTCTGATTCCTGGTTATTGTTCTCATCCTCCTCTTCCTCATCTGAACTCAGGATCAAATCCTCAACCACATCCTCCTCTGTAGCAACATTATCGTGGTCACGGGCTCGCTTCTTGTTCTTCTCCTTTGCAGTTCTGCACCCAAAACAAGACAACAATATGCTTCCGCACCAAGGAAAGCAACTGAAAAAAAAGCAGAGAGAAAGGTTAGAACGTACTTGGTTTTCTTCTTCTCAGTCAACCAGTTCTTACTGAAAGCAATGGTGTCTCCACCATCATCCTGTTGCTTCTGCACTTCTGATAACCGCCGTGAAAAGGTTGAGGATTCTGCCCCCACAATAACGCTGGTAGGGAAAGAATGATTTAGTAATGCTATTAATCAATATGTACTCAAAAGATGGAGCATAATGCATGTGTTCCTATGACTCGCACCAGTGGCGGAACCAGGTCTCAGACTACCTGAGCTGTAGCCTGAGGTCTGGCAAAATCATTAAAAAAAAATAGAGTTAGTCTAAGAGTCGGTCCAAGAGCAGCTAGCTCAGTCCGGGGCTTAGATTTCGTCCCTAACTCGGACAGACTACTGAAATAAAGTTACTCGATGATAAAATATATAGTATTTATGGTATTATAAAGCGACTGCTAAACTTAGCTGAACATGGATGAAACCAACCTTGTCTCGTCCAGAGCGTCCATCCTGTTCTGCGCTCTCTGATGCAGAGTAGCAACATATGTTGAGAGAGGACTTGACCGTTCTTCCTTCTCAGCCTGTTGGGGAAATGAATATTATATGTTTTAACAAAATGACACAAGAATAAAAGTATAAATAAACAGTGCACAAACAGCAAAATTCTACAGGACCATCCGTACCTGTAGAAATGAATCCACGGCTGGATCATTAGGACAAAATCCAATTCCAGCACGATTTGGGCTTATAGAGTCAACATTGGCCTCTATCTGGAATTAGAAACGATGATATAAATTAGCATACATGCATTGGATCGAGTACTGTAGTTAAAGTTCTTTGACACATGCTTAGCAAACCTGACGGATAAGATCCTTCATCTCTCTCCGAAATCTGTCAGCCTTAATGGTTTTGCAAAAGCTTCGAAGGCGAACAAGTGGTAGAAAGGACATCTCGAAGAAGGCAACGGAGTAGCTCCACTGGGCCAGATGCTTGGCCAGCTCATCAACCACAGAATAAATGCACGCTTCTTGAAAGGCACGTGTCTTCCATGGTTGTCACGGCGTCGTCTAGCCGGCGTCAAGTTGTCCTAGCGTCGGAAAGAAGACGCCGGAGAGGATCGTCTCGCCTTGGCCCGAACCCTAGCTTCACCGTCAGGTACACCGTCCGCCTCCCTCCGTCTCGCCGCGCCGCCTTCTTCCCTCCCGCCGCCGTCTTCCTCCCGTGCTCCGGCCACCTCCCTCTAGCGTGCTCCCGCCGACAGATATGATAGAATCGATATATGTCAGCTACTAAGCACATATCAGTTTTTACAACACTTAGGGTGCAACTCCGCCTGCTTGCAGACTCAATTTAAAAGTACCTAAAGCACTAACAAGACGAATCTACAATCCAAACCTAGCATTAATAACTAACCAGGCAGGCAGCTAAGGCCCCCAAAAAATGCTAAATAAACTTAACGAACATTACTTATGAGCCAGAGCACAAGCTTGAATCCGCAAGAACAATCAAGCATCCACTTACTATGCTAATTATAATTACCAACCAGTAACTAGTAGTGGATTATATAAAAAAATAAGATTCCAGTGGAAATGGCCGACATTGCTGACGTTGCTGCTGGAGCCACTCGTCGCTTTCACACCGGGCGCGGCGGCAATGGCCGTGCCAACGCAGGCATCAGCGTGACCGCTCCCGATGACCCGATCGGCACTACCCGTGCCGACCGCCGCGCCAGCAGTGGGGGTGACCGTTGCGGTACGAGCGTCGACATCGGCAGCCGCAGCGCCGGCATTGCCATCCGCGCCAGCCGTCGATGCAGAAGCCCTAGCGTTGACGAGCGTCGCCATCGTGCTTCTCTTCTTCCTTGCCGCTGATGATGAAGCTTTCTTAGGTGCCATCCTTCTTCGAATCTTGAGGCTTGCTCAGTCGTCCCCACGGACGGCGCCAACTGTTATGGTTACTGACCAAACAGTAAAATGAGAGTGTAGTAGTGGGGATGAGAGATGAACAATGCTTGGCCTTTCCCCATGCTCAGGGTAGCCATATATATATATTCACATGGAGAGTATTTTACAATCACGATCTTACATTTAAGTACCTCTTGTAAGGGTATTTATGTCATTACACATGTCCTATTTTGGGTTTTACAACCCTTTAGCAGGCCGGCTGGGCTTAGGTGGGGTCACCCCTACAACAGTAGTTCTATACGAAACTGTTGTCTGAACAATGCCATAAATAGTAGCCGAAGTTTAGACCCATCCCAAACAGTGATGGCCAGAGAGCTGTTTAGAACGTGTTGTTTTTTGACGTCGCCTTTTCCTTTCTTCTTTTGTATTATCCGTAGGAATATAACGGTGTTTTAAAAAAATGTTTTATATTTTTCTTTATTTTTAATTAAATATCTTATAAAAACTAACAGACGCTATAGTACCATTTCAGCCAAAAATCACATCACTTTAGAACGGGGCCTAATTTAGTGATTACCCACTTTAGTTATAAATATATGTTGTTTTGGACATCAGCACGGTCTCCAAAATACAACTTTAACTACTAATCTATATTGCAATATATTTATAAAACCTGATAAATTATAATATTATAAAAGTACTTTTCGAGACAAATCTATATATTATTTTTATATATCCAACCTAAATATTAAAAAAATACTGGTAGTCAAAGTTTCGTAAATTTAACTACACACATTCTAAAATGATACTAAAAGGGGGTACTTCAGTTCAATTCAACCATGGCAGGATATGATAGCATGCTCATATTTGATTTTATTCCATGGCTTCTTACTTGAAGAAGGTATCCGACTTTACTTGAAGAAGAAGGTGAAACCAATATAAATACTCGGGTTTTCGAAACAATTTTTCTACTTTTTTTATTACAGTAATAAAACAGATGTCACGGATATATGATGCATCTCATTGCGTCCGGTGCCGCAAAGCAAGCCTGTTTACGATCGACACGGCGCTGTATTTTACCGCTGGTGAAACAGTAACCCGGCCACTTGCCAAGAGCTGAATTTTGACTTTTCACTGCTCGCCTCTTCTTATTCCCCTTGATGATCTACCAGCATCGATTATGACCTAGCCGCTCTCCTCCTCCCCTTTTGTCCCGCGCCAGAGGCAAAATCCGAAGCCCCGCGACAAGACGGTCGCACTAATCTGAAATCCCGGACCAGAGCCGCCGTTAATTGTGAGTTCGCGACGCCAACCCCCATGGCTGGCTCCACCACGGTGCTGGCCATCATCCTGCTCGTTGACGTCGTCGCCTTCGGTCTCGCCATCGGCGCCGAGCAGAGACGCCCAACGGTGCGCCCGATCCACCCCGCGATTCCCTTTAATTCCTTTTTGAAAAAGAGTCTCCGCCGCCGGCGCGTGGCTAGTACTGTACCTGTACTGACGCTGCTGCTGTTCTTGTTCTTGCCGTCGACTCCGCCAGGCGAGGCTGGTGCCGGACGCGAGGAACGAGTGGACCTACTGCGTGTACCGGCCGGACGCGGCCACGGGGCTGGGCGGCGCCGCGCTCGCGCTGCTGCTCGTGGGCCAGGCGGTGGCCGCCGTCGCCAGCCGCTGCTTCTGCTGCGGCGCCGCGCTCCGCCCCGGCGGCGCCCGCGCCTGCGCCCTAATCCTCTTCCTCTCCTCCTGGTATTGCTCATCGATCCCCATCTCCTTCCCCTCCTCTGCTCACCTCGCCACCTTGACCTCCACGTGAGGCTGACGCGCGGGCCCCGCAAGTCGGGATCTTTCTTTTCTTCGTGTATGCTTTCTTGATTTTTATTTAGTTTGGAAATCTTAGCTGTCCATGTTGGGGTTACCGAAAAGTCAGAGAGCTGTGTGTAGGAAAGCGTGTCGGATCAACGACTTATTCCACCGCAAACCTACTCCATTGGTTAGCGAGGGATACACGAAATTACTCGTTGGGTCAATGCGATTCATGTTGAAACGGTTATTTTACCAGTGATGTAGTAATAGTCTCCAGGGCTTTCTCAAGAAAGAGCAAAGGTCAAAGGTGACTCCTTTGGGATACTGTAGCTTCTACTTTCTAGGATGCTCGCATCATACTTTTGGAACGATTTTACATCACCTAACAACTGTTCAAGAAGCATCAAAATGTATGTTGTGCTTTTCACTGACGAAATTTGTTAATGTTGCTAGTCAGCAGGTAGTTGTTTTTTAGATGACCGCTCAGCTACAATTTTATTAAGAGCCACAATGTTTTTCAGGAATTTTTTGGTGGTTCACGTTATGTTGAATTATGTTTTACCAGCTTGTAGGGTTCCCAAACGAATTTTGCCAATAAAAAATGGTTTTTTCTGATTAAGAATGTGATTTCATAAGTTTATTTGGTAATTTTAATTCTGTATAACCTTAACTGAAAACTTATATGGTTGATTCCACGTATTTAGCATTTGTCTTACACACAGCTTTATGGACTAGCACATGGGGGCATAATTATAGGAATGCATGTATAGTGTAGGCTCCGGTGGAATCCAAAGTGTGATGAGAGGTATCTTTAAGAAAGAAACATGCTGAAGTTGTTTGGCAATATGTGAATTTACTGGTTGTTGGAAATGGTCTTGCATTTTGTGCACTTACCTTTGGTCATTTGTTAGTGCTTATGCTGAATTGGTCAGAATGAAGAGGTCATGTGCACATTTTATCATTTAACAATCTAACCGATCCATAGGCTCAGCTAAGTTTTACTGGTGCTGAAAAAAGAGTGGACCAGCTGGCTATGTCAATGTCATACTCGTTCAATTAATCAATGAGTGGCTATTGGTTAAGACTACTGTGTTCTGGTTTGTTCGGTTGGCTTATCTCTTGATATTATTCTGAGTTCGATCTAGCAATATAACCATTTTTAACCAACTGCTTGCACAAGACACATGCTAATTAAAATAAGAAGAAACATGTCCTAGATATGCCTGCATGATCTCCAAACCAGTGAAATTTGTATCGGCGAAATTTCGCCGATAACTGCCGGTAATCGGCCTTATCGGCGGGGACCAGTGAAATTTTATATCGGCCAAGAAATTCAGATTCAACAAAATTCATCCAAAATTTCAAAAAAATCAAATTTCAATTCAAATTTTTTGGCCAAAAAATTCTGAAATTTCCGGTAACCGCCGGTTATTAGCCATATCGCTGATCTCAGATAAAAATTTCCCTACTTCAAACTACCCGTCTCGAGGTTGTGTCAACATTTGTTTATCCTTACAGTGATGTTTGCTTATTTGTTTTGGAAACAAATAAAGCATTTAAATAACTGTTTCCAACCAATCAGGCGTGCATTGTGGACCTGTGGGACAAATTCATGGTCTTCAGATACAAATATCCCAATGCATATTTTCTCATTGTTGGACACGTGTGAGGTTGATGCTGATATGACAGTATGAACTGATTTTAGCTCATCAGTGTTATAATAGGAGAATGCATTAGGGTGCAAGTACATATATATGCCTCATGATGGATCAGAAACACAGAATCTTAGGAATAGCCTAACCCTGTCCCTGGCCTTCTGATATGTCAGCCTTAATGAATTTGTTTAGGTAGCATTTGCAAATGTGAATTGGTGCAGGGGAGAGGTTAGTTTCTGGAATCAGTAGGTTCAGATTTCAGAATGACCATAGTAGATTTGTTTTGCTTACAAACATAAATTAACAATTGATCGGTTTTCAGTCAATTTGTTGCAGAACCAGGTTGATCTGTGAAAACTTTTCCTTATCTCCAGCAATATTATGATTTTTTTTATATTCTGCAAAACTTGGCCAAAAATGTCTGACCTTGATAACTTGGCCTACAAACAATCTTAACTGTAAGTCCCCAATTATCTGCCTTATTCAAAAAACAAGGTTTTAGCCAAGAATCCTGGATACAACTGGCATTTGAAACATTGTTCCATTTACATATCTTACTGTCTACTTTTCTTATATTTCTACACCTACTGATGCAAGAAGCTACTCTAAATTATGGGGATTCTGACTTCCTGAGGAAATGTGTAATTTGTTTACCTGTTTATTGGAGCATATGTGCACAACTTTTACCAATTAATTTTACTACTATGTATATCTATTGATCGGACTGTTACAGTGAGTGCACGAATATTTTCTTGTCTTTCCCAAAAGTAGAAACAGAAAATGCAAGTAGCATGATCTCTTCAAATGCTTGTATTAATACTTACATAGAATAAACTCTCTTGAATAGTTGAATTGCCTAACTAAGCAGCCAGTAGCATTTCATCCGTAACAGTACAGCACAGAGTGGACACTGAGCTTTTTGCCTCTTCTGTACAGGTTGACATTTCTCATCGCGGAGGCATGCTTGCTGGCTGGGCTGGTGCAATCCGCCTACCACACCGGCTACCGCACAGTAATCTTCGAAAACCCACCAGACTGCGAGACGGTGCGAAGGGGAACGTTCGGAGCCGGTGCGGCCTTCGCCTTGATCACCTGCGTGCTCACCGGAGCCTACTACTACTTCTTCTCCAAGGCGCGCGTGTCCTACCCCCGCCGGGAAGCCACCATCGGCATGAGCCCATATAGCTGAAGACCACCACTCAGGTCTCTGCTAATCTGCTATAATGCATTTCAAAGGAACAAATCACACTGTAATACTGTAACAGTTTTGATAACTATGTTGTATGTTTTTTAGCTTTTGCACGTGTGTGTCGAACTCCTTATGCAAGGGGTGTTTTGCTGTGCCTACCATCGCTTCCTTTCTCATTACTCATTTGCAGTGGTTTTTCTAGCTGTGTATATACACATGGAAAAGATTGTGAAAATGTAGAATATAGTGCATGATATAGGGCTATAGGATATATACTTTTTTTTAAAAAAAAGATCCCATAGGCTATGTACAGTGACCATTACCTCGATTAAGTAGTAGTTGAAGGACCATGAAACTGCTTGACATAGATTGGCAGATATCCACACATATATCAGAGTGAAAATACCCTCAAAGCTTTGCTTTATCCAAACTCCCATAATAACTAGTACTTAAGCAAGCACACAGTAGTGAAAATACCCTCAAAGCTTTGCCCTAATTGAAAGGCAACAAAAAACCCATAATACGTGCACAGAACAGATATAGGAAACACCATGTGTAGCGAAACGAGCTACAGTAGTACACTAGTACGTATGTATTACACGCATACGTATGTACGCATATAACTAGGTATTACACGCATACGTATGTACGCATATAACTAAGTATGTAGGGGTATTAGAGTATATACTGATACTGTGATACAGGCACTATACTGCTTAGCAAGCCCCATCAAGACCGTGCATGTCATCTTGCTGCCACCAGTCCCAGTACTGCACGCCGCCGCAGTTGGCGTCCGGCGCCCTCCCTCCAACTGCGCCGACATCGCCGGCGCCCTGCGGTGGCGCCGTGGCAGCGGCCATTTGCTGCCACGCGCTCAGGTCAATGCTGTAGCCGCCTCCGCCGACGGCCGTGGCCGGCTGGAACAGCATCTGCCTGAAGATGTCCGGGAACGCGTCGACGGCGCCGCCTTCGCTGCCGTCCTGGGCAGCCGCCGCGGCAGTAGACGCTTTGGCGCCGCCCTTGCCGCCGCCGCGCTTGTTCTTGCGGCCGCCGCCGATGGGTACGTCGCGGAGCGTGCCGCCCTCGGTCCAGTGGCGGCGGCACGCCTTGCAGAGGTACCGCGGCTGCGTGCGGCTGTAGTTGTTGTAGTAGCAGAACTTGGTGTTCGCCGACCCGCACCGCGGGCACTGCCGCGGCGGCGGCCTCGGCAACGGCGGGTGCCCCGCGTGCCTGCTGCTGCCCTGCCTCGGCGCAGCCGCGGCCGCATTCACCGCGTCAACTCCACTTGTCTGCACACCGACGCCGACTCCATTAGCAATGTATCCCTGTCCCTGCAGCCAAGAACACCGCATGCACGCACGTACATTAGACGTCTACTCTCATCCACACCATATATCACATGTATCTGTCGATTTTCGAAGCTTTCTACCATGAGGGAAGGAGGCGGCGGCCTATGGATCAGGTAAGAGAGGGGCGACGAAGCGGAAGAGGAAGACGAGGCCAGAAAGGACGACGACATGGTTGCCCGGGCGGCGCGGCGAGGGCCAGGGTAGCTTCTTATTGCTGGCTGCGGAGTGGCCGGCGTAGCGCTTGCTGCGTGGGGAGTACCACGGTGAAGCTCTGCGCATGTCGCTGTCGCACCGGTGAGCCGCCCCCGTCCCGGACCTACTCCTCGATCAGCTCCTTCCCCCTTCTGATCAGCCTTAATCACTACGTATCACAACATATAACTAATTAAGCAAGTTTGAGCTAGTGGCTGCAGCGAGTTAGTCTGACTAAGCTAGCTAGGTGCAGAGAACAAGAGCCAAGCGCATATCCATGGAGGCGTTTCAGTGCTCGTGTTGGTGTCGGTTATATAGGCGCGGCCACCGAGGTGTCTTGCATTATTAGGTGAGAAAGGTAGGTTTGCTTAGGGGTTAAGGTCATAGTGGAGCGAACGGAGATCAAGCTCGCGCAAACGGGAAAGCGTGCACGAGCAAACGTGGACTGCCGATCGATCGGCTAGTAACTACTGAGGTGTGGAGTGGTCTCACCACACCGCACTTTTGGCCACCACGGTGCACGGGACGGCCAGGTCAGGTGTGCGTTGGAAGAGAAACTTAAGGCCCGGTTTTACACAGTTTTTGATTTTTAGAAGTTGTTTATGAACGGAGCAAATTTTTAAGGTGATTTTTATAAGCGTTTGTATGAGTTACTAAAGCCGTTTTAAATACAGTGCTTTCTTAACGTTGTTGTCTCTTATTCTCTTAATCTCTTGTATAATCGGTTAAAAACCAAAAGCTAAAATACTTTTGAACAAAACCTTAACAACTCGTCTATCGCATAATCTCTTTGTCTCTGGTGAGTATTCTCATTCTATGAGAGACCGTGCTTAGGTTATCAAATACTAAAGCTCAATTCGAAATGTAGCAATTTAACATCGAACGATTTTTACTTGAAAAAATCGTGCGTTTGCTATATCAGAAGAGCTAGAATCGCTCGACACTTGCTTGTACAGTCCACACTACTAATCTCTCTTACAATCAGTTAAAAACCAAAAGCTACAATGTTTTTGAACAAAACTTTGACAACTCGTTTGTCGCATAATCTCTGTGTCTCTGGTGAGTATTCTTATTTGTGAGAGACCGTGCTTGGGTTATCAAATACTAAAGCTCCATTCGAAATGTAGCAATTTAACATCGAACGATTTATTTGAAAAAAACCGTGCGTTTGCTAACAGAAGAGACAGGCTCGCTCGACGCTTGCTTGTACAGTCCCCACACATGACACAAGTGCATCGTTTTCTTGCGGTAGAAGAAAGGGCAGCTCACAATTCCACCATGGTGTATAATTTACTCGGGTGGTGGGCGGCGACGACGACAGAAACCGGCGAGGAGGGGGCGGTCGGTGCACAAAGTGCGCGCGGTGAGTAGGACGGAAAACAACAGCGAGTTTGTCGCGAGCTCGATCGCCGGCCGAGCAAGCTAAGCTCGTCGCCTCAAATCCTCCACTTGATCAGTGCACGGTTACTTTGCAGATGCGCGTGGTTGGTTTGGTTGCCTTTGCTTGCCCCGTCTTTTGCCCTCCTGGCCCTGGGGAGGCAATGCAGCCTAGGATGGGTGTTTAGCCGGACAGGGTCTGCTTGTTTTGAAGCCTAATCTTGTTCCGTCTAATCTTAGATGTGCTATAGATTTTTAGACAGGTGTTTGGGTATTGCTGTTAGAAATAATCTTGACTTAGAGTTTATGTTGTAGTAGAGTCTGTCTCTAAGTATAACTCAAATTGAAGTTGAGTCCAACTTGAAGTCCGAATAAGCATGCAAGTATGAGTTTTTTATCCCTATTTATTGGAGAGACTTGTACCTAATTTGACTTGTACCTAATTTTGTAAGCTAGAGAGAAAAAGAAAATAAAGAGGGGAAGCAAATAAGAGAATAAAGAAATTTAGAAATTTCCTCTGCGTTCTCTCAGATTATTTACGATATGTATATTTTCTCCTTGGTCAAAATGTAACAGTTGCCATAACTGTGACTTGTCATATTTTCTTAACCCTATGATCCACACGTTGTAGATTTAATTTTTTATCAAACTTTTGTCATACTTGTAGTGCTGATTTTTGTTGCCACAAAATATGTGACTTACTACACTTGCCTAAAATTAGTTATGGCAGAGTTAGTCGTAAACTAAACAGGCTGCAAAGCCATGTTGGGCAGTGGGGCTAAAATTCTCGTGGAAATGGGGAATAATGTAGCACATCATCCTACAAAAATTCTACCCGGAATACACCATGTGGAGGAAGCGGGAAAAAGAAAAATAATTTTTCCCGAGGAACTACAAAAGCTTTTGATTTCTGGCGAAAATTGCATCATAGCGGCTATTAGTTTTTTTTATAAAAAATAAGAAAAAATAGGGAAAATTGAGAAAAAATTTTAAAAACCGTTATATCATCGTAAGCGATGCAAAGGAATAAAGGAGAAAAACAAAAAAAACTAAATAAGCTAAAATAAGTCAAAATTAGAAGCTGATGGGTTCAAATAAGCTAAAAGCTAAAAAATTCAGAACCTGAAACCGTTTGGAGCATACATAAATTGTGCGACATATAAGGATACCATTTTGGCTTTTCCAAGATCGTATAAATTTGCCAAGGATGAGCAGTGGCTCGGTGGTGGAGCCAGTGTGTTTATTCCCACCCAGCATCTATATACTCCTTTCGTTGTTTTTATAGGACATATTTTGACCGGGCATATAGATTAAGTAAGCTCTGGTGATCATTTTGGCTTATTTTTGGTGGCTTATGGCTGAAAAGCACTGTAGCTGGCTGAAAAAACACTGTAGCTGACAGAGGCTTATTTAACATAATTAAATTTAAAAAATTAAAAAATATAAAAAATATGTTAGCCCATCACAAAAACGCAAACGAATACGGCAAAAAAAGAACCGGCAAAAAAGCTCAAAAAAAAGCCAAAAGTTCAGAAAAAGACGAAATTATGAATAGTAAAAAATAAACCAGAAGCCAGAAGCTTAAGCCGAAACGAGCGGGGCATAAGATTTGAGAGAGTCATCAAAGAGAATAACTAAAATACTCTTCGATTAAAGGCTTTGAAAATGAGTCTAGTTTGTGTGGTTAGTTATGCATAAATGATTGGGAAAGAGAAGGGAATAAATAAGGGTAAAAGACATAATATAACATTAAAAATGCATGCACACCTTATAATTTTCAATAAGAATGCAAACCAAATAGGCCTTATAAAAATCAACAGAGGGAGTATGTTTGATCCCTAATATCGAACGATCTGCCTTATTTAATCAAAATATATACTCGTGTGTCATGTGCGTCCCTTCACGTACTTTAAAAACATACAATTTTGCCTATAAAGGTAACATATCAGGTGAAACCCAGGTGATTATTAAGAAATTGATCTACTTTCTTGGAGGTGCTTATTAAGTAGAATTTTTTCACGATTAATATGGGACTATCTAGCCTCTCAGAGTGAATATGATCTTTTTTCTCTCTTTTAATCACAAAATATAACATATATATTGGCATAATTAGAAAGCTTAAGCAAAAGCATATTCACATTAAACCATTTTCCATTGGCATTTTATTAATATTTTGGGTTTGACCAATGGCATGGAGCCAATTTTCCCTTTGTTTAAAACCCCATCGGTTTGGTGCATCCGCATTCAGAGTGGGTCCGATACCACACAGACCCAGCTCACATTACAATCAAAGGTATATGGGAGATCGTTCTTCTTAGGAATCTATTCTATATTCTAAACAGTTGTGTTTTTTTGTTTTAACTGAAATGGTGCTGTAACGACTGTTACCTTTTCCTAAGTTATTCAATTAAAAAAATAAGGAGAAATAAGAGAAATAAAAAACAACGATATATCCCCATGAATAATGCAAAAGAAAACAAAAAATAGCATTAAAAAGTAAATACGTTCCAAATAACTTTTGGCTTTTAGAAGCCAGAAACAGGGGCAAATGCACATTCACAAATGTGAGGGCACAGTCCATGCGCCAATTTTAATTTTTGTTGCTTATAGTCCAATCTTACACAGTGTGTGCCTTAACATATCAAAAAACTAGTACTCCACATGCCAAGAATTACATCTATCTAAAAGAAAGAAGGCTTAAACACGTTGACAAACAGATGGAGAAAAGAAAAAAACACGTAGAACATTGACAAAGCAAGACACTATAAAAAAAACGTGTAATAGTAGGTTCTCATATTTATCCTAGATCATTCCCTAATGGTAGGTTTCTTGATTTTGGTATGTTGGCTGACAAATAGTTATTTAACATTGAGCTTTGTCATAAAGTTAATTGATGTTACAAAATTTAGAATACATTACTATCTACTATATTATTGATAGATGTAGAGGTGCAAACAGAGCGGATAATTTTTGTCCGACCCACCGAAGGCTCGTGGAACGAATACGAATGGGGTAAATAGATATACAGCACTATCCGTGTCCGACTCCGTGGAAAAAATATGGAATAGGATACAGGATGAATGATATCTGTTTGTATATATCCGTATGTCAAGTGATATGAGAAAGTTTGTTGTGACTTCACTTATGAACAATATAACATATAGACGGATTGCTACATCTAAACATATAGAGAATATTGAGTACTCTTCCTTTGACATCTCGACGATTAGTCTCTCTGTGCTTGCTCTGATTATACCCTACTATCCAATGTCCTATATAGGAGTGCAGAAGAAACGGATAATTTTTGTCCAACCGACCGTCCGAACACTTATGGAATGAATACGGAATGGAGAAATAGGTATCTTGTATTATCCGTGTCCGACTCCTTGTGATGTTATAATGGTGGATTCTAATCTTAATGTAAATGGAATGTGATCTTGTGTTGTTCTTGATTTGCTTATTTTCGATTGCATAGCTAACATTTCGATGCTAGTAGAAAAATAAAAAATTAAGTATAGAACGAACTATCACATACGGTTTTGTGATATAAAGCGTCGTGAATGACTATCACAGACGCTCAAACCAAAAGCGTCTGATACTCGCATCATCAGATAGTTCTATCCACCAACGCTATGATGAGAGTATCACAAACGATTCTATATACCAATCGTCGTGATACTCGCTCATCATAGACGGTTGATGGCTAGAACCGTCTATGATGTGCGAGTATCCCAAATGGTTTTGGTTCGAGCCGTCGTGATAGTCTCCTTCACGCGGTTCTTTATACGAACCGTCGTGGTAGCTTATCATAGCGGTTCACAAACCGTAAATGATAATCGCCGTTATCACGAGCGTATAAATTCGGATGGTTCATAGAATCGCTGTGATGACCATTTCGTGGTAGTGAGGAAAGAACATGGATAAATTATCGTAGTCGGTAGCAATCTATCCATAACAAAGAAATACTACGTCGTCCCAAAATGTAAGTTGTATTTGAAGTTTTATTGTCTCCAACACAAGGCTTTGACTATGGTTTTGCATTACAGTATACTATCAAGAATAATAAAACTATATATTATAAAAGTATTTTGTAAGATAAATCCAGTGATATTATTTTCGTGTAGTCAATTTATACATGTTAACAAATATAATACTTAAAGTTTTGAAATGTTGATCACACAGACTTAAGCTTTAAGCTATAAGCTATATTGAGCAGGCCTATATGTTTTTTTGTTGAAGTCTCAAGGCTTTAGAGGTTGTATGCTAGTGTTCTGGCTCCACTGATGGTTGCATAAGTGTTTCTGGACCTGCTGGCTCCTATGTTTTTTAAGAGTGTTCTAGCTCCTATGTTGAGTTTAGCATTTTGCATGAGTTTATTATATCCTCTGCCATGAGCCCATGACATGAGTAATGCCAGGGAGCTACAGTTCACTGACATAGCCTGGTCTTGGTCCATCCGATCAGAATCTAAGGAATCAAGTTGATTGCTACAGAGCACGGCTACAGGGAAAAAGGTCCACGGCGATATTTCGCTACAGTACACTACAGTATTTTGCTGCAGTACATTGCTTCCTTGTTGGCCGCCCATTTTTGATCCAACGGCTGCAGAGCAATGGCCCTAACTGTAGCACAATACCATTCCTTCGCAACGTCACAGGATGCGGTTGCGCTGGGATATGGGTACGATACTGCGAGGATTGATGAGTAGTGATTTGAAGGATCGTGCATGCATTGTGCCTCAGAAACCGAGCTGTTTGCAAAACCGTGAGCTTTTGCTACAGCAACCTGATGAGTAGTGATCCAGAGCATTCTCACTGTCTTTCTCGTGTTTTCGTCGATGTGGTGAAGATCCAGTACCAGAGAAACATGAGGAGGACAGAAAAAATACTTTAGATCTTTACCACGTCGACGAAAACACGAAAGGTGCAGAAAGAAAAGAACAGAGAAGCTGCGCTCGTATCGGTGTACCAAGCACGGAGGCTCAGACTCAGTAAGGAGCGGACTCATCAGGTTGTAGTAGCAAAAGCTCATCAATTTCTTTCTTCTGGTGCATTTGACGAAGTTCCCACTCCAGCGAACGTTTGTATTGCTAGGCGAGTGAAACCTGAGAGTTTTCGTACTGTTTTCATCGGGCAGGAATTTATCCCATCATTATTGAGAACTAATGGACGTTTGTATTAGTTTTTACTAATGATTTTTAGTTGTCTTATGATTTTTGGTTAAAAATAAAGAGCAGTGGCTGAAAAAAGTGACTTTTAGAAGGAAAAGACGAGCGATGCCAAAAAATGAGGGAGATGTACATATGCGTGACAGGAGCCCAGGCTCATCGGTGAGCAACTCCGTTGAGCTCTACTAAACTCACGCCGGACTCCCGCCGCACGACTACTGGCTTTGCCCGAGCTCCCGCATAGTGGCTGGCTCCGGTCGTCGACCGGCTCCGCCATTGGTGATATACCCGTGATCTTATGTCTTATCTTCGGAGCATTATGGTAGTAGAAGAAGTGGAAAAACCGTTTTAAAAAAATCAAGTGTTCATATTGATTTTTGACTTTTTAAAATAGAAATCAGAAGCAAAAGACAATATCAACAGAGTCTAAGGTGCCGCTCATTCGAGATGAAGAAAGTGGCTTATAGCTAAAATTGCAGTGGTGATGGTGGCTTATTTGGCATAATTAAATTTAAAATAGAAAAACATATTAGCCCATCACGAAATGCAAACGAATATGAGAAAAAGAACCGCTAAAAGCTCAAAAAACTAAAATCAGAAAAAGATAAAATTTAAAAATTAAAAATAAAGCAAAAGTCAAAAGCTTGAACTAAAATAGAGTAGGGCCTAAATAATCATGCTTTGAACAAACGCAAAAGCTTTGACTCGGGGAAACTACAGAGACAACAGGGTAGGCATAATTGGGCCGAATAGCGGAATAGGCCGGATGTGGTTTTACCGTGTTAGCCTCTTAGGCCGTGATCAAACCGTCCTTCCTAGCCCCCGTAGAATTCACTCACCGTCTGCTTTAGCTGCTGCTCTTGCACTATTTACCCTCGAAACTAAATCCAAACGCGATATCTCATCCGTTCCAGATATTGGTCCTGCCCCTCTCCCCGCGAGACCAGACAAAAGGAGCCCATCCACGAACAACTCACTCGCTGGAACCGTCTCGATCGAGGCAAAGAAAAAAATATACATACCATTAGCCAAGAGAGACTCCAATAAATAAGGAGACGTTTGGTTCGTAAGATGAGAGTGGGTAAGATGGTTCTATTTAATTTAGACAGAATGATCCTGAATGAGATGATACAGGTTGATTGTTTGGTTCACTGAATGAGATGGTACACGACGTTGTTTGGTTGGTGTGATGAAAGCGGATGAGATGATTTAAATTTGTGTTTGGTTGAACAAATGAGGGTGAATGAGTTCCTTTGACATCTCGACGATTAGTCTCTCGTGCTTGCTCTGATTATACCCTACTATCCAATGTCCTATATAGGAGTGCAGAAGAAACGGATAATTTTTGTCCAACCGACCGTCCGAACACTTATGGAATGAATACGGAATGGAGAAATAGGTATCTTGTATTATCCGTGTCCGACTCCGACTCCGAGAAAAAATACAGAATATGATATAAGACAAATGATATCCATATGTATCTGCTCTGATTACACACCTAAATGGATGCATTGATAATTATATACATGGAGCATGAGGTCTTCGTGTTATTTCTGTTCTAGATCCGCCATTGGTTAGGAACCCTTGTTGTTTAGAACGAGTTCTAAATCTTATTCCTAGAAGTTAAAAGCTATTGCTGTTTGAAACATGCCTTAAATTGTATTCCGTTGCATACTGTACTGCTTGTGGTTCACATAGGCGATCGGCCTAGATGCCTAGTTTGGATTGAAGGGAACTTCCCCATCTCGTTCGATTCCGATTCCAATCAAATCAGCGCCTCCCCGGTCGAGCACCCGTCCTCTCGACGGCAGGAACTCAGGCTTGATTGATTTGTTCGAGCCGCTGGTGGATTCCACCTTGTAGCCGTAGACATAGAGGGATCAATCGTTGGCCGGTCCGAGACCGCCATGGTGGGGATTCTACTGCGACCACGACGGCCGTGACGTGGACAAGGCACATGCGCAGCTTGGGTGGCGACGGGTGGTGGATGAGTTCTTTGGGTCCACGCGACAGTGGGAGTTCCAGCCCGAGCCTTCGCCTCCAATGATCCCGACCTCGACCCCCACCGTAGCACCAGGCGCAGCCGCCGCGCCGCAGATGGTCACATCGATCCTATCGCTGGTGTTGCACCTCTCGTGCAAGCTGACGTGGACGACATGGCGAAGGACGACGGCTATCAAGTCTTGCTCCGATCATCAAGCGCAAGATGAAGACGAAGACGCAGTACAGCTCCAATGACGAGGCGCTGGCGTTAAACGTTCGAGACATTGACGCCTGCTGGCTCCAGGGGAAGATATCCTAGGCATTCCTGGAGGAGTCTGATCCCCAGCAGTGCCAGAACCTCGCCGAGGAGATCTTGGAGACAATCGCCGAGAATCGGCTCGCCGCGCTGTTCGAGTACAGGGAGTTCGGCCTCATCAAGCTGCTGGTCTGCAGCCGGGTCGAGAGAGTTTGGTGCGGCCAGCGCCGGAGGTCAGGAGCAACGGGACAAGATCGAGCACGAGATGGCGGGTGACCCAAGCTTGGCTCCGATCTTGGAGCGTCTGCGTGCATCTGAACCTGCAACGGAGCAGTGTCAGGGATGAGGCTTCTCAACAGTTGATGCATGGGTGCTCCCTTGAAAGATCAAAGGCGGCCGGTATTTTTCTCTCACTACTGCGTTGATTACTGGTTTCCTTTTCTCCGTGAGTGGATGGTATGCCAGAAGCTCCACTGAGTGACTGTAGCATCGATATGGTTCCCAAAAAAAAACATTTTTGTTGGAAGTCTAAAGGTTTCATGTGTAAGAAGCAAATTAAATACGGAGACTAGAGATGTTACATGCTAGACAGTTCTGGTTCCTATGCCAAGGTTGTATCCATTGGAATGGCAGCATCAATTGTTCTGGTTCCTATGCTTTTTTCAGTGTGTTCTGGATCCTATGTTGAGGTCTGCATTTTGCATGAGTTGGGACGTGGGTATGATGCCACGAGGATTGATCAGGAATATACTTCTGTGGTTAAACATCGGTCGGCAGGATCGATCAAGCAGAGTGGTGGAACAACTGTAAACACCAAGGGCACTGGAAACAGGAGTGAGCTAGTGGGAGGAGCTAACGTTATGCCTAGGAGGAGCGAGGCTTCGTGATCAGGATGGCCATAAAAGTGCATGGGAGCTCGGTAGGAAAGAAATTCGTATGAACCTCACCTGTCATCACCTGAACTCGTGCTATGTTGGCAGATACCTTTATATATTATTTAAAATGGAGTTCAAAGTTAAGATGTTAAATGTCTGGTTTGGTTTTATAGTTCGAGTATTGGATGATTTTTTAGATAAAGTTTAAAGTGTTATATAAACTTTTTTTCAAGTTTGTTTTGAGGGATGATGCTGTTTGTCACTCGTGTGTGTGCGATTTGTCTGATCTTGCTTGAACTCTGTTTGTTATTTGCTACATGTTATAGATCTAACAGAAGCCTCAGTCGATAAGAGCTAGAGCCTCGTCCATAGAATTTCTTCCCCCAAGACCAAACAAACGCAGCCCATCAACGAACAGCTCACTGGAACCGTCTCGATCGAGCCAAACAGCCGCCAACATTTCCTATGATGCAAAGACAAAAATATCAGTCCGAAGAGATAAAAGAAAGAAAGAAAGAAAGTATCCCCGTGAGAGGAAATCCAGCCAGAGAAATCCTATTTGCCGCGCTGGTGCTAGGTCGGCCGGCCGCCACATGGAAGCGCGCCCCTATAACCTTGTCACCACAAGTGTCCACCTGATTAGGCTATGTCTGTATTGGTTTTTTAAAACTGTTTTCCCTTTTCTACAGTATCGAATTTTTAAATGGAGTATTTTTTTAAGACGAGATTTACTAGTCGATTAGAGTACACACTACAACTACTTCATTTATATTAGCTAAAATTATACACGAGTATTCATCTCTTTATAAATTATTACTATTTATAAACCGAACAAAGAAGCCAAAGTCAAAGACGTATGTGAACGGGCGCCGCTCCTTCGCTTTCCCCTAGCCTCCCAAACCTTCTCAGTTCCAACACTACGGCTCGTAGTAGTATCATCAGCTGCTAATCTCTTGCATTGTGCAATCGATCCTGCTCCAATCGCTCTCCAGGCGGGTACTTCCCTCTTCCTGTCGGCGCTCTCCGCGCGCAAGGAGGTGAGCGGTGGTTTGGAGTCCTCCAGCGGGCGTTTTGTTTTCTTTCTTCTTTGGGGGAAATTTATTGGTGGTTAATTACAATGTTTTGGGTGCCACGTGCTAGCGCATGGTATACTGTTAGAAATAATTCTAACGGTATAGGCAAGTATCACTGGGTTTCATGCTAGATTCATAAAGGAAGAAGAAGATGAAGAGTACCTCATCGTCGGCCACCGTCGTCGCGCCACCCTGGGCAGCTCTGCGCGCCTCTTCCGCTGCCCCTGCCCCTTCCACCACCACCCACAGGTGGCGCCCTCGCCGCCACGCTGCGCCGCCCCCTGACCCCTCCCCGCCACGCATCCCGCCCAATCTAATTGCCACAGTCATCGCTGCCACTGCCCTCCGACCTTGCCCATCACCTTCACCGCCGCCCACTGCCTGACTACTGTCTCCCCCGACCTCCTTCTATGCCCGGGGAGAAGGATGAACCCGTAGTAGGGAGCAGGATTTTCCACCTCCGATACCAAATCTGGTGTGCAGTGAGGCCAACGATGGAGGAAAGTGAGGAGATACAACGACAAAGAGGGAGGGAGAACGAGAGGGAGCGGGAACGAGCGGCTGCGGGAGCGGAGCAAAGCGAGCGAAGCGATGAGTAATAATAGAGATGCTTTGAGATTCATGCACAACTTTAGATCCAGCGGCCATCACCTCTCCCAGAACGAAGAGCTTCCAGAAACCTGTGGGCGCAGTAGGGCATTTGATCTGATGACGTTGCGTGGTTGGATTGGCAGCAGTAGTTTATTCACACCTACGGGGCCAGGCGTACCAGCTACCGAACTATGCGCTCTAGACCGAGTCCACAGACCGCAACACCGCCGACACGCAGATTAGCAAGTTGTTAAAGGGATAAGTCACTCACGGCTTATGGACCCGTTCCATGGAGCTCCTACTCTGCTACGTGACTAAACGACCCGTGTTCAAAAATTTTCACGGCAGCATTGGAGCTGCTTGGCAACCAATTATTCTACGGTTCTTTCGCTTGGCCCGTAAATTTACCATTGTTTCCTTCTTTACAGTTTGCAGTAACAACTGGTTATTTTTTCTCACGGTCTACCGTCTCTAGTAAATGTTCGCGGCAATGTGTGCATTGACTGTGTTTATGCCATACACCAGGGGCGAATTCATGGAGATTTTATTAGATTCTAGCCTATCTTAAGTTATGATGGCGTGTAACCTCCTCCATCCCTATGGCCGCGGCCAATCCGCTAAGGCCTAGAACGGGAAGCTGCTCCAATAAAACAGATGAACAGAGAAAGAGAAGGAAAAGAGTAGAAGATGATTGTGTTTGGACCATTCCTTAGCAGTTGGCACCGAAGCCCAAAAGATCACAACCCACAAGGCCCAAGTGGTAAAATCCTAATCTGGCACCAGGATCTTAAATCCCTAAGTAGCCTCACATTCAATCACCCAAAATCCCAAATCCAACACCGATTGATGCAATCGATATGGAGATCAGAGAGGAGTGCGCCTAAGGTCTGAGGAAGGCGACGCTAGTGGACGCCAGGTAGCTGTGTGGGGAAGCTTAGGCAGCACCGGAGCGAAGTGACGAGGTGTGACTGTGGAGAAGCTAGGTCGACGAGGGCACGGTGCAACGAGCTATGAGGGCGATGGCACCAGTGGGCCGTGTGGGGAACAGGGCAGTTGTAGAGGGGAATAGAGAAGCTGTGGTGAGGAGGGGTTGGGGCAGTGGGCCGTGTGGAGAACTGGGTGGCGGCCGATTAGGGTGTGGGGGAAGTCCAGAACCTGGAGGAGGACGAGGTGATCAGCGACGGGTTAGGAGGTCGAGTGGGGACTAGGGAGGGTTGAGGATGAGCTGCAACATGTAGTCTGCACCACGTCTCTGGTATTTTATAGTCTAGTCAATATTTTATTTTGATACTTTGATTCTTTACTACGTTACTTTTGATAATCATCATAAAGTGATGGAATATATATTTGTTTATAGATTTATAAATTATAATAATAACTATATTTATATCAATTTAGTTTAAACCAGTCCACTCTTCTTGTTATTCTAACTTCACCTCTGCCATGCACGATAGTAAATTTTAAGCACGTTCGATGAACTTTACAGCGAGTACGTACGAGTTCATGGGACCTAGTCCACCTCACTGGTTTCTACTCTTTGCAAAGATAGCCAGCGCGAAAACCAATTTTATGCGAGGACATTTTTCGATCTTAATTCTGTGTCCACCAAAGCTGATTTACGGTCGCACATGTGTCCAGTGTCCACCGAAGCTGATTAGCCGGCGTCTTCAGTTCTGTACGAGATCGTTCTAATGTGAGAAGGCCTATTATTGATTTAGTCTTTGCCATTCCGATACCATCAATCAGTTCGAGATGTCTATTCTCTGTTGCTGTAGCTTATAAGTTTTGATCGGAAATTTTGAATTTTAACTGTTTATGATAGATATTATGAAAAGATATACTTACGTGTATTTTTAACTGATATAGATGATAGATTTTTAATATGTATTATAATTAACTTGTAGGCTTTATATTGAAAATACTCTGTTTAAAAATTAACTATTATAGCAAAACTTAAAAGCCGATTTTAAAATCCTAATAGATCCGACCCATAGTGTTCTCAGGAAAGTACTCCCTCAGTATCATTTCATTAGGCGAATAAATTTCGGGCTGATTTTTTGTTTTATAGTGTGCATGGTTCCCAAAGCATTGTCTAGTCTAATCTTCCATTTGCGCCCTGGTTGGTTTTTTAAAGAGATTATACAACTTATCAGTATTTAATTTATTTATATAAACACTTATGTTAGAATCAAAAGTCATCGACTACTATCGAAAAAAATGCATCCATTTAATTCTAGCTCGTGTCTGCACTTTTGCTTCCTTTAGCTAAGGATAGTGTGATCTTCCATTTTGGTCTTCTTAACCTTTTTAGTCTTCGGCGTTTGTATTAACTTCTGCTAAATGATTTTGGCTGCGATTGAATGTTTTTACTGAAAATAAATAGTAGCAACTAAAAGAAGTTGTTTCTGGAAAGAAAGAGAGTGGTGCAAAAAGTAAAGGAGAGATGCATATGCGAGACGAGAGCGATAGGAACATGGTACGTGATGTGTCCGTAACCCCTTACGTAATCTTCTGATAAGCCATTTCGAGAAATCAGATATTCGAATGGACTTAGAGAGGCTAGAAACAGAGGCTAATACAAACAAGATCGCAATTTGCGTGTCACACTAAAATACATCTTATATTTTGACACGGAGAGAATATCATCTGTAGTATTAATACTAAAAAGATCAGCCGAATAAGGGTCAATATACTTAAAAATCAATTTTTCAACCAAAGAATGTTGAGATCGACTAGGAAAATCCAACGACTGAGGAACGCCTCCCCACGCACCGCCGCCTAGCCTATGTAAGCAGTAGTTTCGTGGCTGGCCTGAATCGTGATATTCCCGGCGGCCCGGCCCTCATCCGTCCGTCCCATTCCCGTCTCGTCCCCCAAATCCAAATCCCCAAGCTTCTCCCAAATCCGGATCAGCCGCAAAGCAACGTTCGAAACCCAAATCCGACGCCCACGCCAGCGACGAGACGACGCCCAAATCTCTCTCTCTCTCTCGCCGCCTCTCTCCTATGCGCGCGGGCGCAGCTCGGGAGCCCAGCAGCGCGTCGCCATGATCGTCCGCACCTACGGCCGCAGATCCCGCAACTTCTCCGACGGCGGCGGGGGCGGGGACCGCGGGTTCTCCTCCTCGCAGGACGCGTTCGACTTCGACGGGGACGGGGACGACCTCGTCGTCCTGGGGTCGTCGTCGTCGCAGCCCCTCCCGCCGTCGCAGGAGTCCTCGTCGATGTGGGACTTCGACGAGGACCCGCCGCCGCCCCAGCTGGAGGAGGCGGCGGCGGGGAGGGAGGAGGAGGGGAGTATGCGGATTCCGCGGCGGCCACCGCGACGCTGATGGAGGCGGAGGAGTACGGGGAGATGATGGAGAGCGTGGACGAGGTGAACTTCGCGCTCGACGGGCTCCGCGCGACCGCGCCGAGGCGGGTGCGTCGGGCCAGCCTGCACGCGCTGCTTGGGATCTGCGCCTCCACCGCGCGCCGGCGCGTCCTCCGGGCCCAGGGGTCGGTACACCAAAGGAGCCTCCTTTCTTTTTTTTGCTCCGTAAAGAATAGTAATTGGCTTGTTGCTCTTGTTTCCGGGGTAGAAATTCGAGATCCGTTGTGTTAGGTTTATAAAATTGGGCTTCTTGTTCTTGTTTCTTGGGGGTAATCTTGGTCGAAAGGTTGGGCTTTTGTGTTATTAGGGCTCAAGAATTGGGGTTTTTTTGGGAAAGGAACCACCTTTCGGCCTTCAAACCGCGAGCTCGCTCCAATTCCTTCGTGTTGCGATGGATAGCTAATTCCTGCAGCGAAGTCACAACAACTGGCATTATAGTAGTGCAACAATTCGTGTCTGTTTGCTTGGCCTGAACCGTGTATTCGATTTGCTTGCTTTGTTAGGGTGGTTGTTGAAGGTGACGTTGAATTAAGTGCTTGCCGGTGCTAAGCAGCGTAATTAGCTAATTATCACTACCTTATTGTGTCTGGGACCTAATGTTGCAGCTAGGTTTAAGAAGTATTTCGTTTAGGTTGTCTAGGAGCATTTTTAGCACATTGGTATCTTTTTTTAGCCAAGAACTCCTATCTCGCATAGTTTTAGAAGAATGCCTAGAAACAGATCATTTTTTATTTTAATTTGGATCGCTTGGGCGTCAATTCAGATATGTATGAATAACATTGTTGGTAGAAACGCCATCTGTTATACTCTAGTTTAATATTTATCCTGGGACCATGAGGGTATCAATTTTGTAACTTTTGGGAGGGTTTCTAATTGGTACTGAACTGTGGTGTCTTGTAAACCAAAAGTGCAGTGTTGATGAAAATATGCGAAGTTGCTATCTAATTGATCCGTGAACAGCATCAAAGCTTTGCTACTAAACCCAGTTCTATACCGACATTTTGACGCTCTATGAGCATTTTTAGTTGAAGATATACTATCCTGATTTGCATAAGTTGAAGATGTAGGATATCGTCTATTATTGTCTGAATTGGGCTTCAATTGTTCAGTTTTTACCAGTTATTGTGCCTAAAGAAGTGCAGTCTTGGTTCCTTGACTACAAAGCCACCCACTAGATTCTTACAATGTTTGTACCATTTCTACTTCTGTAGATGGATAAGTTTGCTGAAAGTAAATTCTCATAGAATGCAATTATTGTAACATGTGATCAGGCATCATGTAATCTTCATTTTTCTATTGAATTTCAGAACATCTTCAATTGCTGAAATACACTAATTTATTTCATCTTTCTGAAAATCTTACACCGTTTTCCATTTTATTACTCACAAGTCACAAGTGCCTTCTTTTCTTGTATCCTGTAGATTGGTACAGCAAATTATCGATGCTGTTTTGGTTCTGAACATTGATGATCCTCCCTGCGCTATTGCTGCAGCAGCTCTTTTATTTGTTTTGGCAAGTGATGTGAGTACCTCTTAATCCCAATTGATATGCTTCTGTGCATGCTGCATTTCATTTTTTTAAAGCGTGTTAAATATTTTTTCCTTCTATCTCACAAGTCACAAAGATAATCACGTTGTGACAAAGTTATTTATCTCTACTATATTGTTACCTTTTTTTCTTGTAGAAGTATTCACCTTCTTTCACAAGATTGACATGTGATAAAGAAGATCAATTAAGCAACGCCATGCTTTTATTTTCATTGAAAGTTGAACTAGAATTTATAGTGTTGATATTCAGATTTTAGTCTTTTAATTATATATATCAGGCACCATGGTGTCTGGGCACCAAGCCTCCCTGCTTTTATATTGCTTTTAGATGCACATGCAAGTGCAATGATGTATAATATATCAGGCAAACCCGTTAACATTCATTAATTCGAAAAGACATCGATTTGGAAAGGAATTCATTGATTTAACACACTGAATCAATCATGGATGGAAAGTCTTAATCATGGATGGAAATTCTCAATCATGGAATCTGAGCACCATGGTGCCCCTATTATTTATACTGTTTTTAGCGTATTTTGTAATACCTTTATATACGCACATACAAAGGAATATGTCGAAAAAAATACATACCACCTCTGAAAAATTGTTCATACCACCTAGATGGTTTTAAATACTCGTATACTACACGTACATACCCTCCGTTGCGCGAGATACTCCTTATGTTGTGAGATACGACATAAGGTATAATTACACCTGGGAGTAGAAAAGATGTTTCCCATATATATATGTATATGTATGTGTATGTGTATATGTATGTATATGTGTATGTATATATGTATATGTATATGTGTGTATATATGTGTATATGTGTGTGTGTATACATCTTGTTGAATGCCATTTAATTGGCCAACAGTTGCTAGTTGCTACTCTTTTAATACCATTGATGAATATTCCTTTAGCTTCAGTTTTGCTTATTCTCAACCTTCCCTTTTCTTGTTGTTATTCAGGTCCAAGACAATCATTTGCTGGATTCAGAATCTTGTATCCATTTTCTTCTTAAATTATTAAACCCTCCAATGAATGCTGTTGATGCCAAAGCACCATCTATAGGTTCCAAACTTCTTGGAATCAGTAAGGTTCAAATGCTTAATGGCTCAAATAAGGATTCTGATTCCAGTTCAGAGCATATCATTTCAAAAGTTGAAGAAATCCTCTTAAGCTGTAAAGAGATAAAGCCACTCGACAGGGATGACAAGGGAACAACAAGGCCAGAATTGTGTTCAAAGTGGCTTGCTTTGTTGACAATGGAAAAGGCGTGCTTGTCTGCTGTTTCATTAGAGGGTAAGTTTTTCAATCAAATTTCTTGATCATGATTTCCCTTTATGATTGTCATTATGTTGATCGCCGAGGTAAATCTATCAACTCATAAGTTAAGTAACCCCTGTTTACATCTTTGCCTAGCCCTTGTTTCACTTTCTTTTGACTGCTGACTTGTTTATAGTACAATTGTTTTGCATACTTTGAATTCTTCTACACTAGCAGTAATTTTGGCTACCATCACTGAAATGTTATCCTTTTCAATTGTTTTTTTAGAGACATCTGACACAGTGACCAGAGTTGGAGGAAATTTCAAAGAAACATTAAGGGAGTTGGGTGGTCTTGATAATATTTTTGATGTTATGGTGAATTGTCATTCAGCACTGGAGGTAAGATCTGTTTATATCTTATTTGGTTTCTAACATGTTTACACAAAATATTTAAATTGACATTGTTTTGTTATGGCAAAGGATGGTTGCAAGTTTTTGTACCTTGTACATTTTAAGTCCCAACATGCTCGAAGCTGCTGCGGCACAGAATTATGTTGTGGAAACTGCTTTGAATGAAAAGTGTAGATTCTGAGTGCAGTCTTATTGTGACCCACTAATATTGTTTTGGATAAACCATAAACTAGCAATTCATGAACTTTGAACCTCTAATGATTATATGCTCTATGTTGATAATACTTAACATGGGTTCCATGGCATGGAGACATTACATGACTATTATTCTGTTGAATGCTACATTTCCAGCAGCATTTGCCTTGGACATGTAAGCAACTTGAACACACTGTCCGTTTTTCTGATTTGCATATTTTAATGCCAGCGGGTTCCAATATGTACATGTTTATTCCCACATTGAAGTATTCTGTGTCCATTTGGCATAGGTAACACATTCATATTACCCTTAAGCTAAATGAATGCATTAATAACATGCTTCTGGTGGCAAACCTTGTGTATCAGAGACTTGTAAAGGATACCTCCACTCTGGCCTTGGACCTAAAGGAAGGAACATCTTTGCAAAGTGCTACACTCCTCTTGAAATGTTTGAAAATTTTGGAGAATGCCACATTTCTAAGTGATCATAACAAGGTAATTTTCCATTATCGTCAGTTCAGTTTATTAACCTTTTTCTTCTTCTGCACAGCATCTTTTACCTGTTTTTTCTGTCCAATAACATTATTACCTTTGTATTTATGCTTACCTTTACTTTTTCTGTACAAAGTAGTTTATACTCATAACTCCTTTTGTTCCTTCCAGACCCATTTGCTCGGCATGAGTAGAAGATTGAGTCCTAAATGCTCCCCACTTTCTTTTGTTGGTGTTGTTATCAGTACTATTGAATTATTATCAGGTAATTTTGCTTAATAATATAATATTTTCCTGCACAGTTAATGTAACACTCAACATCCACTTTGATAACTTGCGATCTGATGCGTATTTTCCTTTGCTGCAGCTCTTTCTCTCCAGAATTCTTCCACTGTTTCCAGCAGCACAGATCCAAAATCGGGCTGCTCTGGTAATAACAAACACCAAATTTATTTGATCTTCTTGCCTTCTGTGCACACTGTCTCTATTTTAGTTAAATCACCCTTTCAAGTTCCAACTGTAGTAGGCCTCAAAATAGAAACCATCAAACTAGGGCTAATATAATATAATGTTTTCATTTGATTTTGCTCATATTTGTTCAACCATTTTCTATATTCATGGTCCAAAGTATCCTCTGGGCTCAGCAATAAATTTCCGTGGCAGTTAGGGTATCATGCATGTGCACAAGTATATACTATACACAAAAATATGATGTTCACTTTCTAGTCTAATATGAAGGGCTAAAATATTTGTTCATTTTACAAGTTTAATATACTCACACGTTCAAAATTGCATTGTGCAGCAGGCATCAAGGGTGCAACTTCATTGAATGATCATGGCAAGTGCAAGAACTCAAAGAAAAGGAACCTTTCGCTGAACCAGAAACGCAAAAATTGCTCATCTTTCAAATCAGAAGTTTCTCATATCACTATCTCTTCTAGTAGTGATGTTGGTCTGTCACAAAAGACACTTGATTTTTCTCCGTCTATTTCGAGCAATGGGGCGTCAAGTGGTTCATTAGGTGAGAGGCACAACAATGGTGTTGGTTTGAAGCTGAATATAAGAAAGGATCGTGGTAAAGGCAACCCAATTAGAGGCTCAAGTGGATGGATTTCTATAAAAGCACATAGTTCTGATGGGAACTCAAGAGAAATGGCAAAACGACGTCGTCTATCTGAAAATGGCCACAGTGATTTGAGCAGTGGTGGTGGTGATCCTGATCCTTTCGCATTTAATGATGTTGATCAGGAGCCTTCAAATTGGCAAGTATTTGGTCCAAAAAAGAAATCACCACAGGGACATCAAACAAAATCAGCAAATGGAAAACTGTTTGACAATTGTGGGATTGCGGCAGTTGGAAGTCATGAATCATGTAAACTTGAAGATAATCATCAGTCGGGTGCAACATCTCATTATAATGTTGAAGATGAGTCCAGTATTTTGGAAGACTGCCTTTTGACATCAGTTAAGGTACTTAAATATGTTTCCTTTTGATCTTTCTTGTCACTTCTGCAACAGAATATACATTTTGTGGTCACGGCTTTTTGGTTTACCTTTTTTATTTTGTTGTCTGACATCTGTTAAATTTGGTAAAAAGAATGCAAGTTGCATCTCTTTGAAATGATTTTGGCAATTCACGAGATTTTCAATATAGCTTGTCAAACATTTAACACATTTGTTCCATGTATGAAGTTGTATAATCGCATGCGCCGAAGAACTTTCACCATTTATACCACATAGCAACTTTTTGTGATACATCATCTTGGTTGGAGGTTTAGGAAAGGAGTGTCAAGCCAAATCTGTTTTTACTTCGTGCATGCTCAGGCAGCAGGGTGAGCCTGATGCTTAAGTTTACATTTTAGTGTATGGTGGCTGTTTAACATAATACCACCTCAGGGTTAGTGTTAAGGGTATTAGTGGTATTTCCTATTGTCCTAGGGCTTAGGGTTGTGTTCATTGTATTTACTATATATTTGCCCCTTTGGGCTGTGGAATAGTGCTAACCTTCAACCATTCATCCCTTTCTCCTCTCATATTAACATGTTATCAGACCCTAGGTTCTATACCTAGCCTCCGGTCGTCTCCGCTGACGCTGCCCCCGGGAGGAGCGATCTGCACTCCCGGGGGCGGCCATTTCCCGGCCGCCGTCATCTTTGGATTCTCGCCGCGCACGCACGCGCTCACGTGCCTCCTCTCGTAGTCTCGCCACGCCGCCAGTGCCGTTGCGCCCGACTCGACACCGCCAACCCGGATCGCCATCTCGCCGCCTAAGCTCGGATCTGACTTCCTCCGTGCCGCCGTTGGCTTTCCACAACAGGAGCCGCCGCCGCCGTCCTCTCCTGGACCGCGACTCTCGGCCCTCTTGGCCCTGCCGCGCGCTTCGCCCTCCTGTCGTCTCCGCCACGAGCGCCACCGCCGTTGGACCGTCACCTGGCCTCTCGCTGAGCCGCCTTCGCACCTCGACGGCGCTGGCTCCACCTTGTCGGCCCCGCGCTCTTTCGACTGGCTCGGTCGCCACTACCCGCAGCCGCCGTGGAAGCCATGGGGGCAAAGAGGTGGCCGCCCACGAGGGCTTTCTGGTGTCGCTCGGGAGGCTTGTCCTTGACGTGGAGGGGGGAGAGGCGGACAGCTGTGGCTGCGTCGGTGGTGGGTGGCTATGTCCAATAGGAGCTGGGCACATCTCACTGGAGACCAGGAGATGGGAATGGAGGGCGAAGTCTATGTAGGAGGAGTGTGGGACACTAGCCCTCTGTGACATATGTTGCATGTGCTTCCTCTTTCGAGTGTGTGGGAGGTGGCGATGAAGAGAAGAAAGGAGTCGGTGTGTAGGGGCTGGTTCTTTAGTCTTGATGTTGAGCTACTGAAGAATGCTGTTGCTAGTTCCTTTTATTTTCTTTTGAGTCTTTCGTTGCGTCCATCCGAATCCGTATCATTTATCTTTCAGTTCGTCAAAGCTGTGTGAGTCCATAAATTTCTTTGCCCGTCAACCGACTGCTTTGTTAGCTACGGTCCATCTTTTTGAATTGAGTGGTCCTCTCCTTCCTTTCGCATAGCCGCATCTGCCATTTTTCTCTTTGAGCCGCTGTATATCATAGAAGTCTTTATAGTGCCGCCGCTTCTCTCTGAGCCACCGCCCCGAGTTTCTAAGGCTGCTGCGCCTCTCTTCTGTGCCGCCGCCATCTTGGGTTTTGTTTTGCTCTGCCATGCTTCTATCTATCCCTCTTTGACTTGATTTAACAACCCTCTCTATTTGTGTCATATCCTCTTCATCATGTTGCCGCGGTCGACTTTGCTCCCGCTTACATCTACTTTCCAGCCCCTGCATTTTGTGCTTTATGGGCTGCTGCGCGATTCCGGATGAGAGGAGATCGTTTGGTATCCGATACAATTTTTCAAGAGCTGCATGCTATGACATCTTCAAGACTCGGATTTTAGATTTTCTCTATTTCAGTGTCAACTTTTCAAATATAATGGTATTAGTGGTATTTCCTATTATCCTGGGGTTTCCGATTGTGTCCATTGTATTCACTATATATTTGCTCCTTTGGGCTGTGGAATAGTGCTAACCTTCAACCATTCATCCCTTCCTCATATTAACAGTTAGCACCTACCAAACAGGTGCTAGTTTAAGAGGGTTGAAAGTTGTTAAAATTGCAATAAGCTTGTTTAACTGGGTGCTGATGGAGTTGCTTATTGCATAAGATTAAATCTCATTTGTATCGAAAAACTAAAACCCCTTCCCCAGCTTGTTGGCTTATACAAGGCTTCAGTTGAACTAACTAGCTCGTAGGATAAGTCCCAATTGTGTTTAGCTAAGTTCAACCTGCGAGTCTTAAGCTTATAAACCACCCTTGAACAGTTATAGGCCTACAGCCTCTCTAGTCTCTTTGAAGATAGGTTTAGGGATTAATTTTAAGTGTGAGGAGATTCTAAGACAATAAGGATAAATTAATTGTTTGAGCCTGAGTGAAGCTCGTTCTAATTGTAGGCCTAAGCTTAACTGTACATGCCTTTATATTGCTTCATTCTTGTGACGGTATTTGCAAGATCTTCCATAATAAAATATCACTGTAAACTTTACCTTATCATTTAAAAAAGAAACATTCTACATGGTCTAATCTTAGTTGCTTGTTTTATGTTGCTGGGCATTATTGAAAATTTTGAACACTTAATGTAATTTTACTTAACTAATAGCCTATTTTGGGTGTTTCTTTTGCAATGGCATGTATCTGATTTTCCCTTTGTTTTTCTGGCAGGTTTTTATGAACTTAGCAAATGACAACCCATCTGGTTGTGAACAGATCGCATCATGTGGTGGACTTAACACCATGGCCTCCTTGATCATCAAGCATTTCCCTTCATTTGATTTCTCCGCGGACAAGAACTATTGTACGAAAGAGAGAGTGTCCTCTGATCAAGACGTTAATCTTGGACAAGATCTATCATCTTCCCAAGACAGCAAGGTACACCAAATCAAAACTAAGCAATTGCGAGATCATGAGCTTGATTTTCTAGTTGCTATATTGGGTTTGCTTGTCAACCTCGTCGAGAAAGATGGCCTTAATAGGTAAGCCTCTTACGTTTTTCCTTTCCATTTGCTTGATTCATATCTGTGTTACTGTTCTGCCAGTTCCTTGGGGTCACGAGGACTTCTGTGTCCCATCTAATCAATGATTGTCTATTTCTAAATGACCCCTCTTTCATACCCTGGCTACAGGGTACGGCTTGCGTCTGCCCGTGTTTCTGTCGATCAATCTCAGAATCCACGGAGTAAGAAGGCACAGAGGGATGTTATACCACTCCTCTGTTCAATCTTCTTAGCGAGTCAAGGTTCTGGGGAAGCTGTTGGAGCTATATCACCGGTAATTCTAACCTTCAAGTGTTTTTATACATTCAAACATGATAAATCCAGGTATTTATTACCTGCTTTATATTTCCAATGTACCATTTTATTTTGCTCTTCAAAAAAGAAAATTTATATACTTGTTATCCATGAAATGGAAACTAATGTACGTAGTATAATGTTATCAATGACAGACTGGCATTTGATATTCACATCCAGTCTGGTCTAGCTCATGCACAATTACATTTAAAGGCTTTCATATCTAGGCAGTTGATTAAACACCATGAATAGACAGGAGTTGCTGCCATTCCATTTCAAACAGTATTTGAGTGCATTGTTCTTCCAATTATTATGAGGTATACTTTTTCTTTCTTCTGTTGACATCGGGTGGAATGTCAAGGGGCATCTTAACGCGAATTTTCATTGCCGCAAACACAATCAACATACTTGTAATAGTATCATTGGATGGTTTATGTTGGCAAAAGAAACACCGGGAATTAAATCACAAATTTGGACAGATTTTTTTGCCAAAACACCAAGCATATTAGCTTTTTTTTGTTCTTTGTTTCCAATGTCATTTTATAAAGTACCTTCTAGCTAGCAATGCATATTGTATGATGTTCTCTAAATAATTTGATTGGCTGCTGCTTATAAACAATCAGGATGATGAAGAGTCTTTGTTGCGAGGAGCACGGGAAGCTGAAATGATGATTGTGGAGGCCTATGCAGCCCTCCTGCTTGCCTTTCTTTCAACAGAAAGGTTTGTAAGCTGCAGTTTTTGTAATGTTTTATTAATTTCTAAATGATTTCATAATGCCAGCCCCATGGTGTTTAACTCCTTAACTGTCTGCTGCAACAGCATGAAAGTTCGCGGAGCCATTTCCAGTTGCCTTCCAAATAACAGCTTAAAAGTTCTTGTGCCTGTGCTAGAGAAATTTGTGGTATGTCTCTAAAATTCCTAAAGTACCGTTTGGGGAAAAAACTATGAACGAAATTTACTCTGTTATGGAAACCCTTAATTTCTTATGCTGCTGCTTCTTCTTGGTATTTTACACCTCTCTGGATTTAAATGTGAGTATATGACTATTTGTGTGCTTGCACTGTAAGATTGTCAGCTCAGTTCTAAAGCCAACCTTTTGTCATGCAAGGATCCATTTCCCCCATTTTTTGGGGGAAAAGGGAGTTCCCTTAAAACTCGTTTCTACATCGGTACTCACAAGATAGGAAACACAATCTGGTACCTGAGTTGAGCCATTGACGGATCATCCACGGCTCCAGTATAGCACCATACTGAGTAACACATCGGCTACTTTATTACTAGTTTTCTCACAATATATCACATAGCACTGATTAAACGATAGACCTAGTCACCTTCCTAGTTAAGGTAAGCATCCTGGCCGCCAGATTTCATCCATTGTTGTTGATCATCCTGGACCTGGAGTTGTTTTGTGTGTTTCTGGTACTACTGTGGGCTGGTGTTGCTTCATAATTTATTTACCCATCATGTTTTCCTGCAGGCGTTTCATCTGCAGCTCAATATGATGACAGAGGAACACACACAGCTGTTACAGAAGTTATCGAAAAATGCAAACGATCGTAGAAGGGCGAAGAGGTCTTGTACAGATTGACTGACCTGTTTGTTGTAGCTAAAGAATACACCTGGTGCGCTGCAGATGGATGGAGTTCGGCCTGCAGTGGGCTTGGGAGCTAACCATGGTTTCATTCTTTTTCCCCTGTCGTTTTGGTCCTGTTTTGTGTATCTCCTTTGTTTCCCCTCCTCAAATAGCGTGGGAGTAGCCCTTTTTACCGAATGTAAAATAACATCGTAGGTAATGTAGCGTGCTGATTTCAGTTATTCGGCCGACACTTTGTTTTACTACTACCAATCACTGGCCCCACATGCAATCTGACGAAGCTTAGAATAAATCCTCACCGTCACCGTTTCTCCAAACAGCTTCTTGAACCTAAAATCGTGTGCACTGTCTGCATCGACGTATCTGTCATTCACCATCGTCTTAAAAAGCGTAAACAAAAGCAATTAACCACAATCCAAAAAAATATTGTTTATGCCTTTATAACTTTCCTGAATAAACAAATGAGATGATTTATGTCACCATTTGAAGTGATTTATCGGCATTCGATTTGTTCACATAAATGCTTACATTATAAATAAAAAACCATCAATCGCAGCTATAACCTATCAACTACAACAGAAAAAACAAGCCCATCTTCTTTCGAGCTCAAAATCCATTCACATATTTTGTTTTCTGCTCTGATAATTTCCCTTGTCTATTTGAAAGCCTACAATGTAATCCATGGATACCATCATACCAATCCTTATAAGCCATGGGTTCTACTCCCAAGCTTTTCCCATCACGATGTGTGGGTTCTTCCGACCCTACGCTTGAGCCGGTCAGTCGATCCGGGCAATTTCTTTGCCTTTCTTGTCCCTCCACTCCTTCGCTGTATTTTCGATTGCGTGAACTTTGTGCTTCGGTGGATATGTTAATTTAGGTCACCTGATCGATTTTTAGGTCTGATTTTTTTCCCTTCTAGGTGATTTTCGTAGATGCCACTCACTATCTCACAAACCTGTGAGTCCAAACTCCAACGTCACGTCCGAGTGGTTTCACCTTTGGGTGGTGATCATTTGAGCTTATTTTTGATGGTTTATAGCTGAAAAGCATTGTAGTTAGCTGAAAAAACACTGTAGCTGACATAGACTTATTTAACATAATTAAATTTAAAAAAAATTAAAAAATATAAAAAATATGTTAGCCCATTCACAGACAACGTAAACGAATACGGGAAAAAAAGAACGGAAAAAAAGCTCAAAAAGCTAAAAATTTAGAAAAAAATGAATTTATAAATAGTGAAAAATAAGTCAGAAACTGAAGCCGAAACAATCACATCCTTAGTCTTGTTTTCAGCTTGGTTGTTATAATTTGTTTCTACCCTCGTTAGTAGAGTTCACACTTCACATTCTGATTACCTGCTACAATCTTCGTTAAGAATTACGCTACGCTTGCGTACCATGTTTTGGTGTCTTTAAGAACAATCCAATTCAATATGTTATTGCATTATCAAATACAAGAGAAATATACGAGAGGGTAAATCACATTAGTGGACTTTTCTCGGTTTCTTTCCAACGGTAGCTTCTAAAATAAGTACAGATGTACAACAATAACAAACTGGTGGTGATCATTTTGGCTTATTTTTGGTGGCTTATGGCTGAAAAGCACTGTAGTTAGCTGAAAAAATATTGTAGCTGACAGAGGCTTATTTAATATAATTAAATTTAAAAAATTAAAAAATATAAAAAATATGTTAGCCCATCACAAACAAAGCAAACGAATACGGCAAAAAAAAAGAACCGGCAAAAAAGCTCAAAAAACCAAAAATTTAGAAAAAGACGAAATTATGAATAGTGAAAAATAAGCCAGAAGCCAGAAACTGAAGCCGAAACGAGCGGGCCTAAGCTGATTGGGTCAATGTCAACCATTGCATAGTCTAGCGGTGTAGCAGTTCATCTCTCTAGCTAATGATGACCAAGAATTCGATTCCTACCACCACGAGTTGGGTAGGTTATTTATGTAAATTTTTTACTTTAATTATCTAGAATTAAACCCATGACCTGTAGATTATGGATTTTAATTTTTAAGATGACCACACTAGGTCATTATTCCCATCCTAAAAAAAAAGAGCTGTTTGGGTTAATGAGCTGGTCTGGCCAATTAAGCTGTCCTTTTCCACGTCGACCTTTTTGCCGCGTGGGATACGGCCCAGGCCCAGGCCCTGGAGAAATAGACTCGGCCGAGGGGGGCCCACTGCTCCCCCGCCGGACACGTCACTCACCAAACCAAACGCAGCGGTTACAGTACAACAATACCTCGCCGAGCCGAACCATCGCAAGCAGCAGCAGCGGCGGCGGCATCTCATCTCCTCGTTAAAAAAAACCGACGACTCGGGTCAGAGAGAGAGAGAGAGGGAGCTAAACCCACCTGCCGGCGCCGCCGCGAGAGTTGAAACGTGCGGGCGCGCGGGGGCGCTCCGACGTGGTGGTGGGCATGGCGAGCAGGGCGGCGGGCGGGGCGGGAGGCCGCTGCTGGGGGCGGCGGTGGTGGGAGGCGTGGGAGGCCGTCGACGGCGATCCTTGCGGCGCTTCTGCTGGCTTCTGCGGCGCTGCTCCTCCTCTTGGCGCTCGGCGCGCTCTCTCTGCCCACGGGCTCCGACAACGTCGGCCGCGGCGCCGCCCTCGCGCTCCCGCGCCCGCGCTTCCGCAGATCCGCGTTCGAGTCGTGCGTCTCGCCTTGCCTCCGACTCCACATCCCGCCGTGTTCTTCCTCGCGTTTGCTCGCGCCGTTGTCTGTGAGATTGACGTGCTGCTTTTTGTGGTCTGCTGTGCTTGCGTGCAGGAGGCTGGAGATGCGCGGGGAGAAGGGGGAGCCGTGGACGGAGGTGCTGTCGTGGGAGCCCCGGGCGTTCGTGTACCACAACTTCCTCGTGAGTCTCTCGCCTCATTTGGTTTTGGTTTGGTGAAAAGGCCGCATCTCTAGGTGATTTCTTGGTTGCGATTTCGCGTCATGCTTCGGGAGATCTCGCGTTGTTTTTTGTTTTGTTTTGACTGTGTTGTATTCTCTGATTAGCGCTTGGTGCAAAAGGTAGGAGCTTTAGGTCTTGCTCATTTAAAGCATTTTAGCTTAGCTTCGCCCTTTGCGAGATTTCCTTGTTCCTTTTTGAGTAACATATCTGGACGCGTTTGCGTAAAGCGCGATGTGGTTGTGCTTTAGATGCAGGAATGCCGAATGGGATTTTAGTGACGGTGCGAATTAGATACGGAAAATGTAAGTGTTAACGGCTCCATTCCAGATCTGAGGAGCTGCACCATTACCCACTGGCATTTTACTGTAGAGGGCTATTTTACATGGTGATATGGCTCTGATTGAGCGTTACATGTATTGAATTGTTTGATCAGAGAGTGTGTGCAGTTAACAATCCTCGCATACTTAATTATAGAGTTTGAAGCTGCTTGGAGACGAGTTTGGGCCCAACTCAAAACTCGTCTTCAAGCATATGAGTTGGGTGTTTTGCTTTTATGTCGACCTTTACATTTGAGCTGAGAAACTTGGGAGAAGAAATGCATTGCTGCATGCAGATGATAAATACCAACACGAGTAATTGGGTGCAGTATTGTGTTGGTTAGTATGCAAAACGTTTTAAAAGAGGTGTTCGTTGTGGATGAGAATTCAGAGTGAATAATAGGGAATGAAGAAATGCTAGCAGTAGTGCTATATAACTTATATTTATATCCCACTTGGGTTTTACTGAACCTATTTCTGATCCATGTTAGCTTACTACTTTGCTTTGCATAGAGATCAGGGTATGACTGACTTTTATGTTATTCTCAGTCCAAGGAAGAATGTGAATATTTAATTTCATTGGCAAAGCCTCACATGAAGAAGTCGACAGTTGTTGATTCATCGACTGGAGGGAGTAAAGATAGCAGGTTTGGACAGTGCACATTCTTCTTTCTTTAGGAATTGTTACATCAAGTGTTATACACATTTATGCTTAATTGACATATTCAGGGTACGAACAAGCTCAGGAATGTTTCTTAGAAGAGGGCAGGACAAAATTATCCGTACAATCGAGAAAAGGATAGCAGATTACACGTTTATACCTGTAGGTATGACATATTTGCTGTGGATGTTGAAAGTTGAAGTTTTTGCATATTATTCTTTGATTTTATTAGTATGCTTAGCAAACATTTTTTAGCACTGGAGTTAAAGTTTGTAGCTTTTAACACAGCTAAGTTGTACGTTTTGACAATTTCTCAACTATATTTGACTACAAATTGAAATACCACCTGAAAAATTGAGTAAAATGTAGAACTTTAGTTCTACAAAGCATAACTTCAAATTTCATCTTTAGGCCCTACATACAGATTCAGTGACCTACCTCATGGAATAACTCCAAAGTCAAATCTTGTAGTACTGTTCGTCACTGACTCACCAAAAGTTCACTTGCTTGCGACTTGCTCTGAACACAACTATCTAGTTGTGGAGCCTACTACACAAAGTTTTAGTACATTTACGGAGTTCAATTGCACTGCATTTTGGTTATATGATATTAACAGAATAATGTCCAGAGAAAATTATTAAATCCATAGATTTTCTCCTACTAGCGTACAGCCTCCATACTAGCAGTACAAGCAATCTTACATTGCCTCACCTCAACACCAGTTGGTACACCCAATAGTCGGAGACCCTGATTGGATCCATAATGATACTAGTATCCTGGCAATTGCAAATAGTTGAATTTTGTTCCTTTCAAGTTGTATATTCTCATATTCTGCAAAATTATGAATGATAGTTGGGTATAGTTTTCATCCAATTATTACATTTAAACTGAGTTACACATTCTTGTTAGATACAAACAGTTTGGTGCCATATGGCCTGTAGCACCCACTGAGTAATACAGTCTTGTCCCTTCCGCATACGGCGAGATTGGTTGCCTTACTGAGTAATTAGATGCTAGTAGAGTTAACCATTTGTTTATTTGCCTGTAGATCTAAGACATCTCTGGCAGGTTCAACCCCTGTGACCCCTTGTCGTGCACCATGAAATCGGTTCTGTGGCTAACAATTTGCCAACAAGACCTTTGCCATTAGTTTCACGTAGTGTGTGAAGCGAAAAACAATTCAAAATTTGGAAACTGTGCAAGGGTACAAAAATTTGTACATGACAAACTGTACCAATAATTGTTGACAAAATTTACATATGTACAAAATTGTGCACTTCGTTAGATTTAATACACCCTTGAAATTTTTTTCACAATTTTTTGGAACAATGTGCATGCAGAGCAATACTTGTGTACTAAATTGTGCACTCCACTAGATTTAACACATGCTCAAAACTTCTTGGTTTTTGGATCAGTACATCGTGTACTGTTTAGTTGAACATGGGTAGTTTGACATAGTACATTTTGATAAGAAAAAACACACACACATAAGGTACATACCCAACAAGGCAACAAGGTACATGAGGGGTCCCAACTCCATTTTCTGCACACAAAATAATGCAGTACAGCAAAATCTGATGGCTAGCCCTAAATGTAAATAACAATAGTCAAGTGCAGCAAGTTTTTTTTATCATAGATGCTCAATTGCTTTCTACTGCAAGTTTGCTTCAAATGTCATTTCGATTTATCTTTGTTCTTATCTCATAAATTCGCAGAGAATGGAGAGGGTCTTCAAGTTCTCCACTATGAAGTTGGACAGAAGTATGAGCCTCACTTTGATTACTTCCATGATGAATTCAACACCAAAAACGGGGACCAGCGTATAGCAACTGTTCTTATGTATCTGTATGTATTCCAATATTGGTATGTATATATATATATATATATATATATATATATATATATATATATATATATATATATATATATATATATATATATATGAAATATTGGTGATTCAATTGACATTCTTTTTTTGGTGCTATTGATATGATTAGTTCGGATGTTGAAGAGGGTGGTGAGACTGTGTTCCCTTCTGCTAAAACTAATAGCAGCTCATCACCATTTTATAAGGAGCTGTCTGAATGTGCAAAGAGGGGTTTATCTGTCAAACCAAAGATGGGAGATGCATTGCTTTTCTGGAGCATGAGGCCAGATGGAACCCTGGATCCCTCAAGCCTGCATGGTGAGATTCTAATATTTGATGTACTGCCAATTGTTCTGCATTAATTTAGGGTTATGCCACAATATACCGACACTTCTATTTACCTCTAATTTCCTTTAGGTGGATGTCCGGTGATAAAAGGTGACAAATGGTCATCTACAAAGTGGATGCGTGTTCATGAGTACAGAATGTAGACATAAAAAACCAGAGAACTGAGGTACTAGTCAACTTCTGTGCTCAGAAGTCAGAAATTAAGATGGTGCTTGTGCTGTATATGTGTTTTTTCAGTCTGGCAACCATAAAAGTAGTGCTGGACCTCCACCCTGCACTAACCTCATCCCCCAATTAATTCAACGCATGAGGCAGCTCTGAAGATATTACATTTCAAATTTATCGTTTTTTTTTCAATTCTTTGCAGGTTATGCACCAATTCAAATTTGTGGACGTTATTGCACATGCTGAGTTCTTCAATTTTCCATAGAGGACCGTTTACAGTTTTTCTAGCTGTAACCAAGGCTTTGTCTTAGTCACTATGTTGTACATTAACTTGTTAAGCTTATGAACCATGATCATTCAGAGAAGATGGATGCGTTAGTGTATAAATAATCGTTGCCTTCCTAATGCAAACTAAAATAGAATGATAGACTGATTGGTGAAAAGAGCATTTCTGTGTGATTTGTGCTGTCAGGATCATCTGTTCTTTCTTTCTTTCAAGTTTTCACTCAGGTGTTATATGTTTAGCAGCCATGAGAAGGTGCCCACACTTGGGTTTCAGCATTTGAGTGCTGATTTCTGATGAAATCATGAAAGCTCCTTCTCTAACCTAGCATGCTAGGACACCATACAACGGAATGGCTAACTGACATATCTGGAGATTGGATAACATCATACAACGAGCTGCTGATCAGCCTCAACTGAGTACGAATTCGGAGACCAACTCAAACAAATGGTATTTTGCTCAACCATTGTGCTTAAAGGTGGTGATCGGTTCGGCTGAAAGCTGAAAGCTTATATGAAAACTCTTGTGGTGGTGAAAAACATTGTGGTGAGAGATGCTTATTTAACATAATTAAATTTAAAAAATTGAAAATATAAAAAATATGTTAGCCCATCACAGACAACGCAAACGAATACGAGAAAAAAGAACCGATAAAAAAGCTCAAAAAAAGTTAAAAATTCAGAAAAAACGAAATTATAAATAGTGCAAAAATAAACTTAAGTCATAAGCTTAAGTCATACTGAACGCTGCCTTAAGCTTGGATTCAAACAGCCAAGCACAATCGTGGGGTCACGCAGAGAACCACTAACCAAGTGGAAGCACAACATCCCCGGTAGACCGAAACACGCTCATTAGAACATTTCGCCAAGATGACAAATTTTACAATAATAAACAGTGCAATCTCTGTTAAAATATAAACAGTACAATCATTCTATATATTTCGTACGTTTCAAATATCCTGATTAGGCCTCGTTTGAATTGCGAGAACCTCATACGAATTTGGTAGGAAAGAAAATATTGATTCTTGTTGAATTGTCACTTAATATAGAGTTCCGTACGAAATACCCATAGAAGACTTACAAAATGTGATGGCCAATTTTGCCGAAAAAGGAAGCAGGCATATGGCTAGATGGTTAGATGGGGGTGTTATTTTTGGCTTCTAAAAGCGGCATTTGGTTTTTGCTACAGTACCTAACTTTTAAATGAAGTATTTTCTCAAGACAAGATCTACAAGTTAAGTGTAGTATACGTTAAAAGCCTAACATCTGTATCAACCAAAATTGCAAGCGAGTATCTCTCTCTCCGCAATCTCTGTCGCAAATAGCCAAAATTCAAAATTTTCAACCAAAAGCCATAAACCGCAGCCAAAAAGAACATGCCCGATGTGTGAGTGTGCACCTAGCCTATTAGGTTGAATTTCTAGATTTAACGTTGGTGTCCACTAATTTTAGGAGGACACATATATGTACATATTTACGGTCTATTTGATATGGCTGCGGTTTATGGCTTTTGGCTAAATTTTTTGAATTTTAGTTGTTTGCGACAGATATTACGGTGAGAGATACTCGCTTGCAATTTTGGTTGATACAGATGTTGAGTTTTTAACATGTACTATAATTAACTTGTAGACCACATCTTGAAAAAAACTCCGTTTAAAAATTAGGTACTGTAGCAAAAACTAAAAGTCTTTTTTAAAAGCCGTTAAAGAACACGCTCTCAGTGGGGAAAATATGTGATTGCGCTTTGTGAGGCTGTGGTGCCTCGGATAATTTTCTAATGTGTATAGAGGATGTTTACATGTGTATACGTAGGTGGTGTAAGTATAGTCTGTGATGAGCGTGTCGTTTCCTCTTTCAAAAAAGTCTTTTGAGGTTTTTTTGTTTTTTATTTTTTCTATATTCATTTTGTATTATCCGTGTTAGGCTACCATATTTTTTCTATTTTTATTTTTTTAAATTTAATTACACCAAAAAACCACTAACAAGTATAGTACAAAATAAACCAGATACAGTAAAAAAAGCCATAAGCTGGCTTAAATAAGCTACCGACCCTTCTCCCATCTTCTCCGCCATCGGTGGGTGGGGGACTTTCATGAGTTCCTTCTGTATTTTCCTAGATAAAGTTGTTTTAATTTATTTTTCTCTTAGTAAGTTCTTTGCTGGATTTCTCTATAATGGTTTTTGCTGGACCAACTCATCCGGACGACGATGGACGCCTATGCTGAAGATCAATGCCAGGCAAAGTTGGTTAACAAAAAATTTGTCTAGTTTTCTATTCATGAACAATACCACTACCAAAGCGTAGGTTCTATGTATTTATGGAGATCCTAGACAATCTACTTCACGTTTATTTTCTCTATAATGGTTTTTTGCTAGACCGACTCATCCAGACGACGACGGACATCTACACTGAAGATCGACGCCAGGCAAAGTTAGTTAACAAAAAATTTGTCTGGTTTTCTGTTCATGAACAATACCACTACCAATGCGCAGGCTTTATGTATTCATGAAGATCCTTGATGATCTACATCCTGCTTTCTGTGATAACGTTGGCAATCATGTTGTTGTTGTAAGATTCAAAATCTATAATACTGAAGACAAAGGATGTGATCGTTTCGGCTTCAGCTTCTGGCTTCTGGTTTATTTTTTACTATTCATAAATTCGTCTTTTTCTGAACTTTTGGCTTTTTTTTAGCTTTTTTGCCCGTTCTTTTTTCCCGTATTCGTTTGCGTTGTCTGTGATGGGCTAACATATTTTTTTTATATTTTTCAATTTTTTTAAATTTAATTATGTTAAATAAGCCTCGTCATTCTGATGTTTTTCGACCACTACTGATGCTTTTCAGCCATAAACCACCAAAAATAAGCCCAAATGATCACCACCAAAGACGTTCAGCATGCTCATCGACTCAAGGGCTTGCTAGTAACAAGTTTTTTTGTCAAAAGTCTTCAATGTATAAGTTGGATAATTATGTACTTTAATCTTGTATCTTTACTATTATAAAAGGAGTTGGTGGTTGGTCCGGTCTCTTCCACTCCTTCTCACAAAAGGCAGCGCTGACATGTAGCCCCAAAAAACATGCGCCGAATCTTCACACCTTCCCATCAAAATATCTTTCTTTTCATGATTTAGTGGTCAAGGTGGATTTCATCTAGACGCATTGTAGAGTACATCTTGTATTTTTCATCCAATGCTTAATCTTGTACTAGCTGAATGCCCGTTGCTACGGATTTTAAAATTTTATCATACTATATATTCTGAAACTAATCTTTACTATTATAAAAGAAGGAGTTGGTGGTTGGTCCGGCCTCTTCCACTCCTTCTCACAAAAGGCAGCGCTGACATGTAGCCCCAAAAACATGCGCCGAATCTTCCCACCTTCCCATCAAAATATCTTTCTTTTCATGATTTAGTGGTCAAGGTGGATTTCATCTAGACTGCATTGTAGAGTACATGCTGTATTTTTCATCCATTGCTTAATCTTGTACTAGCTGAATGCCCGTTGCTACGGATTTTAAAATTTTATCATACTATATATTCTGAAACTAATCTTTACTATTATAAAAGAAGGAGTTGGTGGTTGGTCCGGCCTCTTCCACTCCTTCTCACAAAAGGCAGCGCTGACATGTAGCCCCAAAAAACATGCGCCGAATCTTCCCACCTTCCCATCAAAATATCTTTCTTTTCATGATTTAGTGGTCAAGGTGGATTTCATCTAGACTGCATTGTAGAGTATATGCTGTATTTTTCATCCAGTGCTTAATCTTGTACTAGCTGAATGCTCGTTGCTACGGATTTTAAAATGTTATCATACTATATATTCTGAAACTAACGGGTGAAAAAAAAATAGAATATGCATACAAATATATTCTAAATTTTTTTAAAATTCGTAGTAACGCACGGGCATTCAGCTAGTTATTAATAATATAAGAGAGAAGCCACCGCCCCGCCCGCCTGAGCTCGCTGACGGCGGTGTAGTGAAATTTCTCTATTTTCAGTGAGGTTAAAGATAGTATTGTTTCTGATAAATGTTCGTGGTGGTTTGGTCTGTCTATGTTTCAAAAAATTTCTAGTTCGACCGCTGCTCATGCTCTTTGACTGAGAGCCTAGAGGAACCTGTTGATGAGAACATGTGCTGCAATGCAAGTGGCGGTGACTTCACAGCAATACCAGATTACTACTAGTCAAGGCATGTGGATTCTAGAAGCAATTCACGAGAACTGATGGGCCAAGAGGTCAAGCATATGTTCGCAGCAGAGAAAAACTTGTAGTAGCATGAGGGCGAACTCACCTGCCTGACAAACGTGCGGTTGGTACACTCGTGGTTTTGACTGTGGATTTTTTTTCACAAAGATCCACGAGTCTCGACGTGAGAAATCGATCAAGCCCCTCCTTTTACAGACTGAACTGGGCACTGAACCTCGGACCGCTCCGTCCGTCCTCGATCGAGGGGCAGCCATGGCGCAAGAGATAGAGCACGCCCACCTCCCCATCCGAGGCCTCAACCTCCACGTAGCTCAAGTAGGCGATGGTGAGATCTTCGTTTTCTTCCTTCTCACACATCGCAATCGAGCCCAGTGGAGAGTGGAGAGCGAGCCTTTGGTTGCTTATCGCGTCGATCTCTTCCTTTCTTGGTTGCAGGTGAGCTGGGGACGGTGGTGTTCTTGCACGGGTTCCCGGAGATATGGTACTCGTGGCGACACCAGATGCTGGCCGTGGCCGCCGCCGGATACCGCGCCGTCGCGCCGGACAGCCGCGGGTACGGGCTCTCGGGCCAGCCGCCGGAGCAGGAGGAGGCGTCCTGGGACGACCTCGTCGCCGACGTACTCGCCATCCTCGACGCCCTCTCCGTCCCGAAGGCGTTCTTGGTGGGCAAGGACCTTGGCGCCCTGCCGGCGTACGACTTCGCGCTCCGGCACCCGGACCGCACGCGCGGCGTGGTGTGCCTGGGCATCCCCTTCAGCCCCGTCCCCTTCTCCTTCGACACCATGCCCGAGGGCTTCTACATCCTGCGGTGGCGTGAGCCGGGGAGGGCGGAGGCGGACTTCGGCCGGCATGATGTCCGGCGGGTGGTGCGCACCATCTACGTCCTCTTCTCGGGCGCCGAGATCCCGATAGCGAAAGAAGGCCAGGAGGTCATGGACCTCGCCGACCTCTCCACGCCCCTGCCGGCGTGGTTCACCGAGGAGGACCTCGACGCCTACGCGTCGCTCTACGAGAACTCCGGCTTCCGCTACCCTCTCCAGATGCCATACAGGTAAGAGTTCTCATTTTACATCCCCTCATTCGAGTCAACCGGCACAAACAAGAAGAAGAAAAAGATCGAGGCTGTGCTCATTGCTGCTTGCTTCCATGGACTCGATCACAGAGCTATGCACAGGAGGCCGCACCTGGTGGACGCCAAGTTCCAGGTGCCGGTGTTCATGGTGATGGGGGAGAAGGACTACGTCTTCAAGTTCCCGGGGTTCGAGGCCGCCGTGCGGAGCGGCCTGATGGAGAGCTTCGCGCCGGACCTGAAGATCGCCTACGTCCCGGAGGGGAGCCATTTCATGCAGGAGCAGCTCCCGGCGCAGGTGAACGAGCTCCTCCTCGGCTTCTTGAAGGACCACCCGATCGCTGCCGCGTAGCCGGCGTTCAGGAACAGAGGGAGGAAACGGAAGGGTCCCTGTGGCTGTGTGGCGGGAGTGACAAATAATTTTGCAGCGATCGCTTCTGTTGTCGCTGCTTTGCCTGAACCGTGTAACTCTGAATTTTCCTCAGTAATAAAGGGCTCGTATGATGTAATCGTGTTTTGTGTGGTTGTGCGTCTAGCTCATCTGTTCATCGTAGACGAAATGGCGAGAAAGATTGCCCATTTTCAGTGAACGCATTGGAGATGATGCGTAACAGGCGAAGAACGTAGTAAGACTAGTTTTAGATTTGAGAAGAGGAAATAAAAACTGGTTCACCTATGGAATGACACTGACAGAGACTAGATTGAGCCTATATTCTTATTGGCTGCTACTGTTTTTTAATTAAAAATAAACAGCAGTGGTTAAAAAATAGTTTTTTAAAGAAGATGAGTTATGAAGAAATTAAGAAAGAGATACCTACATGAAATCGTAGCGAGAGAAGTGAGATGCTTACAGTTTGGCTTTCTTCAGTTAGTCAAAAGGTGTGCTTGGCAGTAGTACAAACTTACAAGGACAGCAGCTCGCCACCACGCAGTATGGGACAGCAAGGCCTATGCGAGGAACTGTTGGTGTTGGAATTTTTCCGTAGGAATCGAACCGTCCACTTGAAACTCAACTCAGGGCACAGACCACTGAAGTAGAGTACACGCAAAGCTCGGTGCGGTTCAGTGCCTGGAAGCGTCTCCCAGCGTTGTCAGTTGTCACTTCCGCGATACCGATCCCAACACCGACGACCTCAAAACCCAACAAATATGCACGAGCTTCAAAGAACAAGGAAGCCTTCCAAGAAGTGGCAGGAGAGGGGCAAAGCAAAACCATGGACATGGAGCAGCGGATAGAGCACAGCAACCTCCCCATCAGAGGCCTCAACCTCCACGTAGCGCAGGCAGGCAAAGGTTAGTGTTTGCTTCCTTGGTTGCGTCCGGCGAGTGGAGACTATGTGAGCGTAGCACAATCCAAGTTCCGAGAACCTTTGCTTGCAGGTGAGCTTGGGACGGTGGTGTTCTTGCACGGCTTCCCGGAGATATGGTACTCGTGGCGCCACCAGATGCTGGCCGTGGCGGCCGCCGGGTACCGCGCCGTCGCGCCGGACTGGCGAGGGTACGGGCTTTCCGGCCAGCCGCCGGAAGCGGAGGAGGTCTCGTACGACGACCTGTTAGAGGATCTGCTCGACATCCTCGACGCCCTCTCCATCCCCAAGGTAAGTAGTAGCACTTTGACAAAATTTTAGGGGTCAGCGTATCCGAAATCAATAGCTCGTTGGAGAAAATTTTCAGGTTGGTGTTGGTCTCTAGGGTCCTCGTTTAGAACTTCAGATAAGGCCCCTTGGTAGGGCATGTAAACAAAGGCGTAATTGGGATGGTGCCATGTAGATTTGAAGGATTTGAAATGAATTTGTTTAAACCTTGGATAATCTGAAAAATACGGTATTTATCTCTGTGGGTAAAGGAGGTTTGGATTAGATGGTTTAGTTCAGGACATGTTCACCGTCTTAAAAATCACAGAACAATGAGGCATGCCTACATGTTCATCTATCATGCTGCTTTTAATCAGTTGATTGACAATATGGCATCAAATCTATTGAATTGATCTGTAAACAGAACCAATCATGAGACCTGTAATTCAGATTGGTCATTATGAGACATTAGAGATCTTACGAAGAGTAACAGCTTGTTTTTTCCCCGTCGTTCTAACGGACAAGAATCAGTTTCATTTTCCCTAAATGGAACCAGTTCATGCTTCAAAATTGCATCAGTTGGTGCCTTGTTCTGCGTCTGATAGCTCCCATTTTGCCTCAAGTCAGGCATTCCTTGTGGGGAAGGATTTTGGAGCCGTTCCAGCCTACGATTTTGCTCTCCGTCACCCCAACCGCGTATGCGGCGTGATGTGTTTCGGCATCCCTTTCGGCCCCAGCGGACTCTCCTTCACCACCATGCCAGAAGGCTTCTACATTTTGCGTTGGCAGGTAATTTTCTGCCCTGAAATTCCCATGTCAGGGATGAGCAGAGAGTTTGCGCATCATATGACAGCGAAAGCCTGTGCTTGCAGGAACCGGGAAGAGCGGAGGCTGACTTCGGCAGATACGACGTCAAGAGAGTCGTGCGCACCATCTACATTCTGTTCTCTAGCAGTGAGATCCCAGTGGCAAAAGAAGATCAAGAGATTACGGACCTCGCAGACTCGTCGACGCCTCTTCCAGAGTGGCTCACCGAGGATGATCTTGCTGTCTATGCATCGCTCTATGAGAAATCTGGTTTCCGGTACCCGCTGAAGATGCCATACAGGTAAACATTACTTCAGTTTGTGCCAACTCAATGCTACTGCTAGGCCTTTTGGTGCTTGACAGAATTAATTAGGTGTGTGCTGCACTTGATAGATCTATGCATAAGAGGCAACCAATTGAAGATCCAAAATTCCAAGTCCCGGTGTTCGTCGTCATGGGGGAGAAAGATTACGTCTTTAAGCTCCCTGGGGTTGAGTCCGTTCTGAAAGACGGCATCATGGAGAAGTTTGCACCAGATCTGAAGGTCACCTACATCCCTGAAGGAAGCCATTTCGTTCAGGAGCAGTTCCCAGACAAGGTCAACGAGCTCCTCGTTGGCTTCCTGAAGGACCATCCTGTGGCTGCATAGATGTTCTGGTAGACCCCAACTATACCTCACCGATACTCGATCTCACGACGGGAAAATTGTACGAATTATCAATAAAGGATTTGTGATGGCTGATGTTGCTCTGAGTATGCTAGTTATGTCTGAAACTATGCTGTATCTAGTAGTTTGTACTGCTGGTTTTATCAGCAATAGAAAGGGTTGCTATTTGTCCACTGTATATGATGTATCTTCTGATTTTGTCAAGTGTAGCCATCGATATTCCAACTGGTAAGATGCCTGGTATTTATATATTCGAGCAGTCTGTGCACTGATACATCAGCTGTTACTGACTTCTACGGCGAACATTTCAGATTTTTTTTTTTGAGACAAATCCAAAACCACAAGACTGTAATTCTGCAGGGTGTAAGACTGCAGACTACAGAGAGCGGACAAAACTTCGTGCTGTTCAGTGTTCTTGGAAGCATCTCCTACCGGTGTCAATGTCTCTTCCAAGATTCCTCTCCTACCTCAAAACTTAACAAATAACCACAAGCTCCAAAGAAGCGAAGAAACTAACCTACCATACCAAGAAGTGGCAGGAGAGGGCGGAGGATGGCCATGGAGCAGCAGATTGACCACAGCCACCTCCCCATCAGAGGCCTCGAACCTCCGCATTGCCCAGGCAGGCAAAGGTCAGCGTCTCCTTTCTTGCTCGAGTGCGGGCTTGCCTAGCGCAATCCAAGAACCTACAGGTGATGATTGTTGCTTGCAGGTGAGCTTGAGACGGTGGTGTTCTTGCACGGTTTCCCGGATATATGGTACACGTGGCGCCACAGGATTCTTGCTGCTATAAAACGCATGGCAAAAATAAATAATCGAAGAATGGGAGACACAGAATTAACATAGAAAACCTTTGAAAACCACAGATACACAAATACGGAATATCATTATATAAGAAGATATTACAAGCACGGGAAGTTTTGACATATCTCAACTATGTGACTGAAAGGGTATATATATAAGATAGAGAACAAGAGTTGTAGAAAATTACGAAACCAAGATAAGGTCGGTCTATATGTCCACTTGAACATGTATACGAATTCATATCATACTTTAACAATCTCTGCCTTGGAATGAATTAATCACACACTCAATAATCTCCAACTTGAGATGAATTTACTCCTGTAGTCTAAATAAATCAAATCTCCTCAAATCATAATTCACCATCGATAATCCTTGTGTATTGAAAGTCTATAGAACTAATCAACAAGTAAGATTGGATCAATCTTCTTTATATGTTTCTCTTGTGATGTTGGATAACTATTGTGAAGAATCATCTTATGATCTTTTACATGCTTCATTTGGAACACATAACTCGGTAAATAATGTCCATTGAAGAGTAACTTGCACGTATGACCATCACGTATATCAAACTGCTGACCGTAAAAGTAAATAAATTCTATGACAGGGTTGAAACTGCTCCGGTAGAAGAACATTCAGATGAAAGTAATTCTTGTGTCGTCAATGGAGCAGAAACAATTTCTATAATAGACCACTCATATTGAGCTGTGAAAACTAGAACATATTGCATCTGCAATACCAAAGTTGCAGTATCTGTGCAAATAATTTACTCATTTTTGCGTTTTAAATCCTTCATCTCGAACTCATATTTGGAGCATAGCCTTCACTAACGAATAAGAAACTCGAGAGTATTATGTAGCTGTCACTAGGTTGTCATCGATGGTAAATCGGTTGTCCCTTCAACCAATATTGTTTTTTTTTTTGCGAAGTCAAATTGATCAAGCGTAGCCCAAATTAACCTATTGTGTTGTTACAACTCCACCTTACACCCTATATATGTGGATCTTACCGTAATAACCCGTAGTAGATGACGAATCGTCGAAGAAATCGTTAATGATTAATCATGTATAGATACCACCAATAATAGACACAACAGCCTGAATTGCAATGAACTCTATCTCCAATAAAAAATATGCAAAGCTGACGACCGACTTCTTGATGAAAGATGACAATCGACTAAGGCAGAAGATTATCGATGGAGATGGTATAATATGATGCCAGGCATGGCACCGGATGACGTGTGCAATGATGCCGTCAAATTTGGCACTAGAACAATTGCTAGGTAGAGTGCAAGTTGATGCTCGATGTAGAGTCGAGTCGCGGAACGGAGTCGGGCGAGTCGAAATCGCCGAGTTGAGAATATGAAATCTACTGGTATGATTTCTTGTGTGTACCTAGAAAAATTGAGAATGTGATTTTTTTAGAACATATTGCATCTGCAATACCTTCGTGTATAGTACCTTTCGTGGGTACATGATACCCCAAGGAAAACATGCCCTAGACCAAGCAGTACAGTAGTATGGTTAAAACTGAAAAATACAGAAGACTGAACATTGATTGACTCGTGTACGTCCAGAATTCTGCCAGCATCGTATGTCTAAACTGCAGCAATTACATCATTCGTGTGAAATCAAGTTGCAACTAGCAAATACACAGCGCCAATGTTTTGTGGTATCTCAAGGAATACAGAGCCTGTTCAGCACACGGTCATGGTAACACACAAAAATTACTAACCATCGGGTGATATTCAGGTTGTATTTGTTAAAAGGGGGACATACATACATCCAATCCCATTACAACAGAATCACCGAATCAGATGCTTCTTCGGCGTGTCCAATGTCAGCATGTAGAAGATAGACCTGAGAAAAGACGGAAGAAATGAAAAACAATTTCTTTGTTGGGGAAGATAACCAACAGCACGAGCAGAAAATAGCTATCGAGCACGCCAGCAATCAAAGATATGTCCATGAAGCAGTAGAGGAACAGTAACATGAGCTGTTTTACTACAGAAAGCATAACTGGGATGAAACTGATGCCCACAAAGGTGGTATACACATCCTACTAGACATTTTATCATCTTTCCATTCCTCTACAGTAACCATTTCGATTTTCAGTGCAGAAAACATAGGTTCACAAATCACAAATGTTGTTTTAAGATAATTAATAGCCCGGTCATTACAGTCAGCTTTCTAATTATTTTTTTGCTCAATTTATCAGACACAAACCTACAACCTTAGTAATCAAAATTGTTAGCAGCGACAGGAAAAAACTACAAGTTAATCCCCAAATACTTCAGCCTAGGCAGTAAAATAAATTGATCTTCTGCAAGTGAAACATACAGCAGTCAGCTGAAGGTGGTAACATATTTCTTCCAAGCCATGCAGCACCTCAGGGTCATACTGAGCAACAATGCAATTATAATTCATAAATTATGGGACCTCTGCATCACGCTGGACGTGAGCAATACATCATCAATAGTATGTCTAAATAGATTAAAATAGAGTTTTTAGACTACTTTGACAGGCAACGTAGCTAACAGATGTACTTAATGATACCAACAAAAACAATTAATAATTCTGCTTTCCTCAAACAATTAGTTGCAACTCAAATCTTAAGAGATGCTCAAAATATTTCGTCCAAAGTAGAACTTCTAGCTGAACAATAAAATGAAACACAAAAAGTAGTTCAATATTAGACATGCGAAGCTTCAGACAGTATGAGAACACATTGCGGCAAATTCCTTTTAATCAGAACAGTACGAGAACAAATTGCACCAAATACCTTATCAGAACAATCTGAACTAGGGGTCTGCAGCATTGGGATTTTCTTCTCTACCAAGAGCCACCACAGCTTTCTTCAGAAGGGCCTCAATTAGCTGATGTGAGTTCTCCACAGCCTTGGTTATTGCCTGCCATCTCTCACCATGTTTTGGTTCTGCTGCAACACATCTCTTTATGACATCCTTTTGTGTATCCATGTTTCCATGCTGAAGTTCGAATTTATAGTACAATGCCCAAAAATCTCCAATATCAGGAGCAAGAGTAACAGCTCTGTTCAACCAACTCCTCGCTTTATCGACCTTCCTGTCATGCCAGAAAAGTTTGGCCACAGCTACGATTACATAAGGATCGTGATCACATCGCTTTATAGCATCTGAGCTCTTTGATTTACGTTGGGGGCGTGGCACCATCTCAATCGCTGCAGCCCACAGAATACCACTTGCTGGACACTCTTGTAATGATTTGGCCAGTAGAGCATCAGCTTCCTTTTTGTTCCCATGCCTCAATTCACCTCGAATTGCTGCAAGCCAAAGTTCAGGTGTAGCTGGATTCTTTTTCCTTGCCATGGTGAGTACAGCACGTGACTTGCTCAAGCCATTTATCCTCTCCTCTAGGCTAGCTAGAGATAGCCAAAGAGGGATGCAACTGGGGCAGTGCTTGAGACCAATATCGTAAACCTCCTTTGCCTTCACTCCATGGCCAAGCCGGTCCTCCATCTGTCCAAGCATTAACCACAATTTGAAGAATGAGGGGAATAACTTCAGACCTTCCTCCAACAACCTCCTTTCCTCGTCAACATTGCCTAATTCCCTCTCAACAATGGCTGATTTCATCCAAACCCTCTCAGTGCCTCCTCTTTCCCTGGCCTTAGCCAAAAGAATTCTTGCTCTCTCTGGTTCATTGTTCTCAAACTCTAACTTGAAGGCAGCTAGCCAGATCTCCTCTGAATTGGGGAGGGAAGCATACGCTTCCTGAAGAATGGCCCGGGCTGCAGGGACATCTCCAGCCAGCCATTTCTCCTTTGCACTCATAAGCCATAACACCTCAGCTTGTGGCTTGTATGCACAAGCCTTCCTGAGGATGGCATCAAGAGAATCTCTGGTCCCATGGCTCTTCTCAAGCTGCGCTGCTTTGAGCCATATACTCTTCTTGGTAAGGAACACACTAAGCGCATGTGCATAGATGGCACGAGCTGTCTCTATCGATCCACGCTTCTTGCATTCCTCAGCATCAGCAACCCATGTGCGCTTCCGGTCCTCATCATCAACCCCAACACCAATAGTGCTCTTCACAATAGCCTGGCAAGTCAGCACAGAACCAGCACGCTCTGCAGCTTCTGCTTCCTTTAGCCACACTTCCCTGTCAATATCAAGCCCTTCTCTCTGCAAAGATCTTATACCTCTCTCGATCACCTTGCTGACTGATTCGGTGTTCCCATTAGCCTCCTCCAGCTTTGCAGCTGTAATCCAAATGGCAGGCTCCTTAGGGAGCTTCAGCCTCGCCTTGTTAAGCACCTTCTTTGACTGGTCATATGTCTCGAGCCTAGCTAGGGCAAGCCACAGCTCGACATGGAGTGGGCAGCACTCCACAGCCCTGTGAAGCAACAGCCTTGCATCTTCCTCGTTTGCCAGCTCCACAACAGCCTTCCACAGCCTAACTGAATCAGGAATGTGCTCCAACCCCTTCCGCAGAACCCTGCTCTTATTCAAATCACTAGTCTCTAGTTTTGCAGCCTGTAGCCAAAGCTTCACAGAATTAGGAATTGCTTTCGCTCCGCTGGCAATCACTGCCTTTGCCTCATCTGGGCTAGCCAACCGGCACGCCTCAAGCCAAACATCCTCATTCTTGGGGCACTCCTCACATCCCCGCTGAATGAGCTGCCGAGCAGCCTGGAGCTTGCCAGCAACCTCTTCAAGCCTAGCAGCAGCAATCCAACCTGGTGGATGCTTTGGGTTGGTCTGCGTCACAGACTTGAGCAGCAGTCGTGCTTTTTTTATGTCAGAAATCTCAGCATCGCTAGTAATTTTCATGCTTTTCAGGTCTGTCAAGTATCCCTTTGGATCAACCACGGTAAGCCCAGACACCGAATCCGACAACCTGTCCAACTTCAGCGAAAGCACGGTACCACGACCCTCGCCCACAGCCGTCAGATCGGTAACCGGTGTCTGCGCCCACGGTGTCTCTGTGCCACCAGCTCCACGGCTCTTAGGGTCCAGCGCCGTGACATGCTCCTGCTCCTGCCGGGCCTTCTCAAGCAAAGTATCCGGCACGGGCACGAAGCTCTCGAACCTCTTCTTCTTGTTGCGCAAAGAGTAGTCCCCGATCTCAGGTATGCTCTCCCACTCCTGCGTTGACAAATCAACCAGCTTCCTCTTCAGATCAGCAAACTGCTCGGTGATCTTAGGGTTTGACGCGCGGTACTTCTCGATCTCCTGCTTGAGCCGCGCCTCACGCCGGTCCTTGCGGCGCGAGTCCATCCTCTGGTCGATGCTCTCCCAGACAGCATCCGCCTCGCGGTCGTCGTCATCGTAGTCGGCGTTGGAGAAGAGGCCAGCGTCGTTGCCCTCGAACTCATCGAACTTCTGGTTCTCATCGTATCCCTTCTCGTCGTCGCCGGCATCGTCATCGCCGTCGTCCTCGCCTGGCGGCTTCCCGCGGCCGCGGCCGATGGCTGGGGCAGCCGCGGCGGCGGAGCGATCCGGGAGGTCGGGGGCCGCACGGGCCGGCCCAATATCCGAACGGGTGGTGAAGCCGGTGGCGCCACGGCCGAGACCCGCGACGTAGTTGGGGGTGGCTTGGAGTTCAGGAAGTCGTAGCGCGCGGGACGGGAGGCCTGCGCCTGGGGCGGGGCGGGGCGGCGGGGTCGGGGTCGGGGTCGGGGCGGGGCCGGTCATGCCGCCCAGTAGGGGAGGTGGAGGAGGAGGGAGGACGAGGGGCGACCTGGAGGAGGAGAGGAGCGGGAGGGTGCGCCGGGAGGAGACGGCGGTGGGAGAGGTAGAGGCGGAACTGGTGCGGAGGGATGCCGGACGCGCGGGAGGCGGAGGCAGTGAGGTCGGAGAGCGTGGCGGTGGAGGGGTCGAGGTGGACGTGGTGCGTTCTGCCGTCAGGCGTGCGGAGGAACACCATCTCGGCGGTGGCGGCGGCGGAACATTTGGGTTTGGGTCGTGGGGGAAGGATGGAGTGCGTTGCCGTGGCCGACTCGGGCTCTTTTATGATCTTGGTTAGGATAGTCGGGGACGACGAGAGGAGGTGCGTAAATGCGGACCTATTTGGATCGTTTCCTCAATGGGCTATTGTACATTTAGGCAAGCAGGCCCATTTAAGACTTATACTGTAAGTTGGTTTGATTTACCTGTTGACCATTTTCCGCTCGAATAGTGTCTTACTATTAAAGAAAAAACTCAAATAGCCCCTCCAGATTTTTTTCCCCAGAATCAGCATGACTTTTACATGAGTTCCATATATCTCATTTTTAGTGATTAGGTCATCTAAGATCGTAATACATTCACGTAAATTGATGTCGTTGCAATGAGATCCACGACATGGCAGTACGCGTTGGGATTACGGCTGAAACAAAAATTGTGGGTATGAGAACATATAAATCACTTGATATTTACATCGCAATCGACATGCTCAGTAGTACTGTGTCCGACATGAGGGATGAAAAACTAAAAACTTTATGAAACGGTCTATATTACCTCCTGATATTAATAGCGCATTTAATTAACCATCAGAACTACAAAAACGAATTATCTTGCCCTTGGACTTTTGAAAATCGGATAGAATAACCAGCGGCGGAGCTTCTACAAGGCCAAAGGGGGCCATGGCCCTCTTCCGTTAGAAAAATTGTTAACAAGTGCTTTGTTTATTACTTAAATGCCAATATAACACTAAACTGGTCCTATCTTCCAAGTTATCTAAGTGTATCATGTTTCCCGACGTTTCCTCCGAGCTTTGCCACTGAGAATGACCCGAAAGGTGCTTTCCATGGTTGTATGCCACCGTGAATGATGATGTGGCGAGCACCCCATAAGCCGAATATATAAAAATTCCTCATACAGCAAGGACAGTTGAGTTGGTGGTAGTTGGCAACCTTACAAAGTCGGATAAAACCTCACACAAAAGAAACATATGCATCCATTATTATTCCCCCTAAAGGTACGTATATATGTCCATTATAACAGAACAAGAGAGCAAATACAATTTCTGTAGAAATTTTTTGCAAACTCATCCATAACTTAGAGAGGGGGAAAATAGGGAATTGATACAGTGAAGACGTCTGATCCTACCTTCCTCGATCGAATGCTTCCATCCAGCCTACATCTTTGATCCATCCAACACCTACACTCCCACTAATCCACCCAACAGGGACTTCCACTAATCTTATCATCATCCAACCACATCCTCTACCAGCCATTCATTTCTCTCCCTCTCCACGCATGCCTCAAGCTTGAGCTTTGGCCAAGTCACCGCACGCCAGTCCACCAATTGGTGCTACGCCTCTATGGATGACATGCTTCCTCTAGATGCATCCTCTATGAGCTCCCTTGTCCCGAGGTTAGTTGAGCTTAGCCGCCACTGTGCGCGGCCTTCGTGAGCTCCACAAGGGTAGAGGGGCCAGACGATCTCTACACTCACCTCTACAAGCTCCACCATCGGTAGGCCAAGCCAAGCTTAGCTGCTGATAGTCATGTCCTACGTGAGCTCTCTCGTACCAGACGAGCGCCCTATTATTGGGCATAGCATCTGCAAGTGTTGCTGCTTTGGTTGATGGAGAAGAAAGGGCTAGTCCCTAGCGTGTTACATTAGATCATTCACATTGTTAGGTATTCAAGATGTTGCGATTATTTGTTTTGATTGCTACAACAAAATGTTTTGAAAATTTGCTTTTTGGGGGATTTGCTATCGTCCGGACCTTCGACATGCTTCATGTAACAACTCAAAATTTCCAAAACCATATATAACTATTTTAAAATCATCATTTATGTATTTTTGGTTTTCCATAATTTTTCAGCATTTCTTGAAATGTTTGTGCATTTCCAGCAGCCAAAAAAGAATTTCTAAATTTTTTTTTAAAACTTTACTAGAGCCTATAAATAATTTATTTGAGCTCCCCATATTCTAAAGTTCCTCTTCAAAAAATTTCATGAATTTTGAAGTTGATTTGCTAGTTTTTAAAATTCAAACTTGGATTCTAAAATTATATGAATTAGAAAACATATTTTTAAATCCATTTTCTCCCATGGGCTGAATCCCTTTCTCTCGACCTGGCCCATTACTGTTCTTTCCAAACTCTAGCATGTGCGTCGAGCTGCCTTTTGTTTATCGCCTTCTCCCACGCGAATCTTCACGCTCTGCTTATTTAAGTCCCGCTTAGTAGTGTTATATTTCATAAAATAGTTTCGATAAGGCATGGACGGGAAATCCATACATAGCGTGTTTGGAAAGATTATTACCATTGTTTTGAAATCTTGAGGTTGTAAGCCTCTTGTTCTAAATTATGTTATTTATATTTTACGATTATTGTGTATCAAATTCAAATACTCTTACAACTTCCGTTTGCAATCTATTATTCATTATTTCAATTGAAAGTATATTTTCACAAATTAAACTAGACTAGACAGTTACCTTTGTCACAGCTTATATACTATATATGTGGGGTAACCTCGGGCTGGGGTCGCCGCATGTGTTTTCTATACTAGTCCCATGATTAGTGCTAGTACACATATTCACAATATTGAGATCACATCCATACACTTTGAATATATTTAATTTATGATAAAGGGTGAACACAATAAGGTTCTACATCATGTGTCCAATTGGCTAAGAGAATACTAGAGTCAAGAGTAAATTTGCAGCGGGAGACAAATAACTAAACAGAAGCATCAATCCAGTGGTATACCACCATATCCACAGGCAACCGACTGGGGGATTAGGCCATAGAAAACCCATCGTTGAGCTCCTCAATGCTAGGGGCAAAGTACACGTCGTATAGTATGTATCCTTTTTTATTCTCTGATCAATAATAATTTAAGTAAGATTAAGTACATTATGTACTCCAGTGGTATAGCACGTATCCGTGTGGAACAATTTTGTATCTAACTTAGATCATTTGGTCTCAGCCCCCAGTACATGGTTTACCTGCGGAGGTCAAAGCAGATACACTATGTTAGTAGTAGTATTGTCATGTACATAAATGCACTGATTTGCAATGGTGGAAGGATGTTAGTTGCTTACTGCTTGGTGTAGCTGAATTGCAGGTGATTGTTTTAATCAGGTATTATATAATTTTAATCATAAATTAATTTATTTTAGTCTAATTGTGCGGCACCCTAATACGCTCATGAAAATAAACGAATTTGACGTTGCACTTACAGATTTTTTTTCTTCTTTGCAAGGCCAAAGCTCTTAACTAGGGAAAAATTGCTCTCTTGCCCTAAAATTTAATGGCGTTTGCTCAAATACCCCATGATGTCTCACTGACATGCGGGTGCAAGGCGCGTGTCGGTGAGACATCATCAAGCATTAAGAACGCCATTCGTCACTGAAGACACGAAAGCAAATCCCCTTAACTAGAGTCTGGACTGCCACGAGCCCGCGACTCCAAAAACGAGATCGCGTCCAGGTCTCACCCGTCTCCGGTGATGTCGTCGCCATACACCGGCGCGCAGCCGCCGTCCCCGGCGGCGCACCAGCCGCCGGCGCAGCAGAACCACTCGCTGGCGTTCCGCGTGATGCGGCTGTCCCGCCCCTCCCTCCAGCCCGACCCGGCCGCCCTCCTCCGCTTCGACCCCCGCGACGTCTTCCTCCCGGAGGACGCCCTCACCTCCCCCGACCCCTCCGCCGCCGCCGACTTCCTCCACTGCCTCCTCCACCCGCCCGACTCCACCTCCACCACCATCCCGGGCGACTTCACCTTCCGCGACCGCTTCCTCCTCCGCGATCCCACCGACGCCCTCGCGCTCCCCGGCCTCCTCGTCCTCCCCCAGTCCTTCGGGTTCGCATCTCCCTCTCAATTCTAGAATGCTCTATACAGCTCTAGGTGTAGCGAGCAATTGTGTTGATGTGCTTGTGTGGGTGCGTCTGTGGCTAGGGCGATCTATTTGGGGGAGACCTTCTGCAGCTACATCAGCATCAACAACAGCTCCAGCTTCGAGGCCAGGGAGGTCGTCATCAAGGTATTTGATCCATCACATCGGCTTTTCATCTCACGATTTTAGAAGCATCATATGAAATTTAGGATCATTTCTGGAGAATTTGGATTGATTGGGTCGAGTTTGTGGTCGATGCTAATTCTCTTCTCAGTACAGTTAGTTAAACTGCTAGTTTGATGATTTTTTTCCAATGTTAGAATCTCATATCAGAGTGGTGCTTCATGATTAGCCTTAGTCCTTATCGCTGTGGTCATGAACTAAGGTTAAGCTGGATTACTGGATTTGGTAGCTGCTGTCATGAACTAAGGTTAACTTCAGTTAATGGATTGGTCGGTTGTTATTTGTATGTTATATGTTAGACCAATATGGTTGTGTTGAAATGATCTATTCGAATTAGAAGTAGTGGTGTTAACACACGTAAGAAATTATGCAAGCTGATAGTTTGGTTTGCTTTGGACGTGCATGGTTGGCCTTAGTTCTCTTTTTTGCTCCTATTATGCATTGAGGCTGGTTCTGTTGATAGATTAGCAGGTTTCTCTATGTTAAAATTTGTGTCACTTAAAGATTCCCCTTGTGGTGACATGCATTGAGGCCTTAGCTAAGCTCTCTTTTTTTATGAAGTCTTTGTTTCTTCTTATACTGTCATAAATTTTGACTGGAACTTTACTTACATTAGGCCGAAATACAAACCGAGAGACAGAGGATACTCCTTCTGGATACATCGAAGTCCCCTGTTGAGTCGATTAGATCAGGGGGTAGATATGATTTTATCGTGGAGCATGATGTCAAAGAACTGGGAGCACATACGTATTCTCCTATTCCTTTTAATTTTACTTACATATCAGTTGCTTTCGTGATAGCAATCCTTATTGTTGATTTGCTCATGTGGTGATTTAATCCAGGCTTGTCTGTACTGCTCTATATAATGACGGTGATGGGGAGCGTAAATATCTTCCTCAGTTCTTTAAGTTCACTGTTTCAAATCCATTGTCCGTTAGAACAAAGGTACTTAGTTCTCCTCCCATATTTATAAATATCCGATATTCCGATCTATATTATGTATATATATCTTTCTGCTACAGTCTTCTAGAACAAAGCCCTAGCAGATTCAGCTTATGGAGTAGGTCATATCAATAATTTGAGTTCACTTTTTTCAGGTTCGCACCATCAAGGTAGGTTACCTCTTGTTTCGCAAGTGCAAACAATAACTGTAAGTCATTTGATTCATGCTTATTAAGGCGTCGCTTAGGCGACGCTTAAGCGTCGCCTAAGCGGTAAGGCGGCTCGGGGGGCCAAGGCGTCGCCCCCGCCTTGCCGTTCGTCCGCCTTAGGTTAGAGAAAAACCAGATCTGAGACGGGAACGGCGGCTAAACCATAGAGACAAGGGCGAAGAATACTCACCTCGCTGGAACCCTAGGCGGGACCTCCATCTCGCGTCCTCACGCCTTGGCCTCCAGGGCCGTCGAGCCGCCTCCGCCTCCGGGAGGCGGTGAGAGTGAGGAAGAGGCGGCGGCGGGTGGGAGTGAGGAGGAGGAGGCGGCCGTCGCTGGAATGAGGGAGGAGGCGGTGGGAGTGAGGAGGAGGCGGTGGGAGTGAGGAGGAGGAGGCGGTGGGAATGAGGAGGAGGAGGAGGGCGGTGGGAGTGAGGGAGGAGGTGGCGGCAGTGGGAGTGAGGAGGAGGGAGGCCGGCGTCGCTGGAAGGAGGAGGCGGCGGGAGTGAGGAGGGACGAGGCGTCGCCTGGAATGAGTGAGGGAGGAGGCGGCGGCTGGAGTGAGGGAGTAGGGTTAGGTTAGGGTTATAATGAAAATTTTACAATTTCGTCCTCAGAGGTTTACGAAATTACAATTAGATCCTTATAAGTCCTTTAAATCTTTAAATTCCTTCTAATTTAGTCCTCTGAACTTCGTTTTCTCCGCCTTATGATGCTTACTAAGGCGTCGCCTCGCCTCACGCCTTACCGCTTAAAAGGTGTGAGGGGGGTGGGTCGCCTTACCTCGCCTTACCGCCTTAATAACCTTGATTTGATTAAATGTAAGTGTCTTCTTTAGAAATCTGCATATGTGTATATTGTTGAAGATCATTACACATTTACAGTTAGATGATTAGTTTCCTTATTCAATCTTGATCTCTGTGCTTTTATTGTAGCAGTATACCATCCACCTTTTCTTTTCATATTTGCCGTGATTTTTCTTTGCTTATTCTTGCCAACTCACATTACCTGTCTGAATGATCAATAAACTGCTTTGTTTCTGGCACATACTTATCACTGACTTGAATTTCTTAAAAAATAGACGAACCTGTTTATTTCTAATCTGTTTTAGCAAGGTATTATGTCAAGAGGTGGGGCTTATTCCCTTTTTAAAATATTAGCATGTACTGTTCATTGTTTGTTCCCTTGTTGGCCATTTATTAATTCACTATGGCAGTCTTGAACTCTATATAGTTCATCAATGTTGACAGGACACTACATATCTGGAAGCCTGCATAGAGAATCATACAAAATCTAATCTTTACATGGATCAAGTTGATTTTGAACCTGCCCAACAATGGAGAGCTACAAGATTGGAAGCTGATGAACATCCCTCAGTGGTGAAGTCTGCAATAGGGTAATTCAAGTGCTGAAAACAAGCTCCATTCAGAAAATGAAACATAATGTGACCATGCAAGTGTGTTGATTCTATCACGTCAATGGAACGAATGGTGGGCTAATCTGAGTTTTGTTTTTTCACGCAGGGACCTCTGCAAACAACCTATTCTCATCAGAGCTGGGGGTGGAATATACAATTACCTATATCAGCTAAGACCATCGTCCGATGAGTCTGGTCAAACCAAGACAGAGGGAAGCACTATACTTGGTAAATTTCAGATTACGTGGCGCACAAATCTTGGTGAACCAGGCCGTTTGCAAACTCAAAACATCCATAGCACTGTCAGTAAAGTTCCTGGCCTCTGGTCTAAACTATTTTATGTTAAAGTGTTGAGCTTTGCACCTGTTAGTTACAGTGATATTGAGTCTATTCTCCATTTAAAATTGTAAATAATTATGACTGTGGAGCTGCTCTGTGTATTTAACCTTAGCTATATTATTGACAGCTATTTCTTTTTGTCAGCCCACCGCAAGCAAAGATGTTGATCTTCGTCTTGTGAAAGTTCCGCCTGTCATATTTCTGGAAAGACCATTTATGGTAGGTGATTTCTTGATTAACATTTCGTCTAAAGTTGTGCATCCTAAACTACTGTGGCTCGAATATTAAGCCAATACAGTTATTTCATGCATGATGGAATTTCTTAATCTTAAGGTCTTACCTTATCTTCCGCCTAGAACAGCAAATTCACCTCGCCATATGCTTGCACTGGATCTCTGGTTCTTTGTCTACCTGATCTCTTCTGTTTTTGTCGAAATCCTATTTGACTTGATAGCGACTCACTCATCCATTTCTCAAGCCTTCCCTTGGTGAAAGCCATAAATTTGAGAACTTGGTGCTGCGTTCTATTATTTTAACTGCCTTAATTCAAGCACCTGCAAGTCTGTGGCAATGGTTTTGACTTACGCTTCACGGCTTCAGCATGTAGGCAAGTTTCTGTTGATAGTAGTAGCAACAGTATCTGAAAGTTGTCATGTATGCTTGTTCTTTATTATTGTCTTGTTTATTTAGCAGTGATGGTTTGATCTGTTTATCAAACATGTGATAATTACTATTGATGCATTGTAGAGTAGGATTTGAAGGCTTGAATTAGTCACAAATCTTTTTTTCCTTTTTTTGCATTTTCATGACTTGTTGTCTGTCACTATGCATCAGTGCATTTTCATTTAATGTGACCAGTGCATTAACTATACTTACATAATGATAATGGTTTTGTTCATAACTACTGTTGTTCGATGTACATCAATGTCTTCAGGTCAATCTGTGCCTTACAAACCAAACAGACAAAACAGTTGGGCCCTTCGAAGTATTTCTAGCCCCAAGCACGTCTGGTGAAGAGAAAGCTGTTCTGGTCAATGGATTACAGAAGTTGGTTAGTTGCTTCACTTATATGTTATTTTATGTTTACCTTGGTATGACTCTGAAGTCTGAACTGAGCTTTTACTTAATTTGCACATTTACTTAACCACTCACCCCGTTGTTTATATACTTCAATGTACTATGTAAAGGTGTGTCAGGCCATAAGTTTCGGATTTGAGAAAGTAGGAAGTTTGACGGAGGATTTATCTTTGGATTCATGCTTTCAGGCTGATGATACATCTTTATGGCTAAGTGAGTTCATTTAGGGGATAGGTTGTAGGTTAATAATAATTTTGCACCTTGTCACAAATAACTGGTTAGTATCCTGATAATAGCTAGTTTATATCATCCTTTTTAAACACAAGAGTTTAAATCATTAAATTGTTACTTCTCAAGTTTTAAATAACCTAATGAATAGTCAAACACCAAGACAATCTTTGTATTGGAGCACAGTAGTACCAGACTGATCGCAACTAATCTCTTGACTGGTGCCTTTTTCCCCTCATTTCTAACAAGTAGTAAACATAATGCTGTGTTAGTATCTTTTTTTTTTAATTCCTGCTGTCGGTTTGTACACAGGTTTTGCCATTAGTGGAGGCTTTCGAGTCCAGCAACTTTGACCTGGTGAGAAAACTGTCTGGATACATAACTTCTGTTCTATTTATATTTGTTGGCTGTTTCACAAATCAAATCTCTGCCCTTTTTGGCATTGCATTTCTTTATTACATTCAGTGTCTGAAAAGTGACGAAATTGATGGATTACCTAGGCACTCACTGTGACTCAGGAAGTCTAGAACTCACATGAATGAAAAAAGCAACACTACTCCCGTGAATCTTGTTGATTTTCCTCATTTGTATCGATGTATGAATATTCACGATGCATAATGTTAGAATTAAGAATTGAAATAACCTAATTTTTAAACTAAGGAGAAACTATGTTAAGCCAACAGGGGAAATAGAGAGAGAGAGAGAGAGAACCCAGGTCTTCTCCTTGGGTGCAGCTTACCAGTCACAAATAGACCTAGCGGCTTTGTAGATGATATTTTTACCTGATTTAAGTATACTTTGCATAGAAGCATGCTTGAAGTGAAAGCTTGCTTTTGACCATCAAAGCCAGTAACCTGTTCATTTTTCTTGTTACCGTTGTGTTTAACTCTTTCACATTTTATTGCTTACGTGAGGAAATAGAAATTTTGAACTAGAATTTGTATTTTAGTTCTGATGAGGAGTGAGGTAGATTCGCATTGTTGAAGAAAGCGAAGAAAAAGGATGCTGCTATGGCTTGCTTGTGGCTCTTTCTTCTATTGGCTAGTCTCAGGCATGATAGTTTCAATTTCTTTTGAAAAGCAAGTGCGGCTCAGTCATAAGTGTTAGTAATAGCATGAAGTAAGTTGTCGGTTCCAAGAGAGCATAAAAAGATCCGGTCACAAGGAAAGTTTCGTAATCAAAACTTTGTATCAAGTAAAAATAAAGTTACGGTAATAATAAAAGTGCAAATCCGATAAATCAAACTAAAAGGACTCACTCATCAATTACGGTGTTTACCTGACTTGCACAGAAAGACCCCTATTGTTTAGTAATTTGGCGCCCCATCTTTTGATTGACTGTTGTCAACTAATCTTTTTTCTTATCATAGAGTTCTCTAAGCCAAATGCATTTTTAGAATTGTTATTCTGGCAAAGTCAATGTCTTATATGAATTGGAACAAAGTGTGGTGACTATCTCAGGGATAACCTTGTGCAGAGCATGGTAGCTACCCAAGTAGGCGTGCAAAAGATTTCTGGAATTACATTGTATGCCGTGCAGGAAAAGAAGCACTACGAACCTTTGCCAGACATAGAGGTAAAGATTAGCTACTTTGGCAGCAAGTCTTTTGACTTTTTATTCCCTAAAGTGAATGCCATATAATTGTTTTAATCTGTTGAACATTCTCATAATAGCAATTTAGTTAGTTCGACATTAACCACTTGAACTCGTGAAGCTATTCTGTTTGTTCCTTCTTTTTCCAAGCTGTACCAAAATCTCTCGCACCGTTGCTTACGTGTTTGATGTTTCTCCCTTGCAGATTTTTGTTGATGCAGAATAGAACACCACACATTGACAGACTCATTCGACGAGATAAGACCGGACACCTTTCTGTTCCCCTTATTTTTCTCACCTGGGAAGGGATGAACCATATTCTCGTTGATTTGTTTATTGTACAACTGATAACATCCGATTGTGATTAGATACTTTTTTTATCAAATAGATATTACTGGACGCCATGCAAGAACAGGTGGTTTTTGTTGATCCATCGCTTCTTCGGCATCGTATTTGTACTTGTAACCACGGAATACAGCTGCGCGTATTGTCAAGTCCCCAGCACTGGCAACTTTCAAAAGAGTAGTAGATTCTATACATAGAATGGGGTTAATGTCTTCAGTTTTTTTTAAGATAATTCGCCTCTAATTATATGCTTATCTAACACCACTGCCAAAAAAATACAAATGGCAAAAATGAGATACATGCGCGAACTAATCACATTACTTCGCAACAGAACATAACCATAGAGCAAACTATCTGCACAATCACAACGGTTTGAGAAGGGGATATCTCTTCGTCCTTGCCACTAGTTGGCACATTCATATCTTTTTTGCCAATTTGCACTGTTTGGGCCCGCACGTCAGTGGAACAAACCCAATATCGAAAACAAAATACAAATGGCAAAAATGAGATGCATGCACGAACTAATGGCACTACTCTGCAAAGATAATGGCAAAATACAAAATAGCATAACCATAGAGCAAACTATCTGCATAATATGTTTCAAGAGACCACAAATGCTGTGGCATGTAACAGTCAAAAGGCAAGCCCAACCTTTGATTTGCCTCCTATTTCCGAACGGCCACACACATTATACCACACAACAAACGAAAGCACAAAGCAATCCATTATCCAAGAGAGAGAGAGAGAGAGAGAGAGAGAGAGAGAGAGATAATCCCCATGTCATAAGCTCGACCCTGCAACCAGTTCTTCAAGTGAAGCTCGTCAGGGGGGATCCGCACAGCTGCACATCCGAGATGTCGGAGAGCCTCAGCCTGGAGCTGGACGCCATCTCGAACTCCTCCAGGTCCGAGATGCTCTTCCTCTTGTGCGCCGCCGCATCTTGCTTCGGCCTCTCCTCGGGCGCCTCCAGGATTGGGCTCAGCATTGGCTGCTGGCTCTGCTGCCGCGACACCATCGCCTGCGCTTCTACCAACGTGGAGGGGTCGTCCTCCGAGGCGTAAAGTATCTTCTGAATAGCATTGACGGCCTGCAAACGGGATGAAATTTCACGTGATCAACGTTACCCTGGCATACACATCAGATCAAGAACCAGAGAGCTGCTCTTTTATGTGGCAGTCGTACTCTAAAGGCATGATGTTTATACTTTTGTTCAGAAGGATTCCTATGACAGATTGACAGTGGCCACTGCAGTAGGTAGGGTATTGTTCTTGCCAGCAAGTGACACAAAAGCAAAGGCATTTCTGCTACTTACCGGCAACTGCTCAATCTCGGGGCTCTGGCACACGATCTCAATGTCCCGAAGCTTGGAGAAATAGAAATCTCTCTCTTTCTCGAGGCTATCAACAAGGAGCTTCAGCTCAGTGATCTGCAAATCATGTCACTGCATAAGTCTTTCATAATTCTCCGACCTGAGAAGGAAATTAGGCGAGGCACTCATACGAAGTATCTCTCACCTCTTCATCATAAGCTGGTCCTGCAGAGCTGGCAGGAGACGGCTTTGCACTCCGTTGCGGAGCATTTGCGCCATGCCCATTAGCTCGCTTAGCGCCATGCGACGAAGCTTGAGCTTTGTGGCCGGCGGACGCAGGCTTGGCTGCCGCCTGAGAAGGCACTGATGTCCTCCTGTTAGTCTCTCTTCCACCTTTGCTGCTTTCTCTTCTCTCGGAAGCATTGTAGCTGTGCATATCCAGAGCGATGAAACGGAAGTATTCAGAGGATTTTGACGAGATATTGAAGGCAACAATTAGAGAGACCAGACAGAAAGTAGGGAGCATATTACCTGTTCATGAAGCCTCCATTGACAGAATCACAATATCTTTTCATCCATTGCATGAACTCCAGGTTGTCTAGGGGCCTTCCTTTGATGAGCTTATTCACCTCGATATGCTGAAACAATGTGCAGAGAAAACAAGAACAATTAAGATTGCAATTAGTAAGCTAAACACCAATCCCCAATTCCCCACCACGACTGCTCATGAGAAACTCCTAATACTTCGCCTAATTCTTCACAATTTTTGGGTCGCATCAGTCGAGCATATTCACGATATGAATTGACATCATTACTGGATCTAGAATCCAGAGCGTTTGAGGATTTCGGCCTACTAACTACTCACTTCAGAAACTAAATGCGACAGAACAAGACTGGCCACACCGCACAACCGAAAGGAGAGCTCTTAGCATGGAACAATCAAACCGCATGAGAAATCCAACACTAACATAACCAAATCTCACCTACGCGAGGACAAGAAGAGAGGGGAAGGAAACCGGCCGCACCTTGGTGATCTTTAGCTTGTTGAACACATCCTGCAGCACCTTGTAGTTCTGGATCATGTCGTACTCCGTCTTGGCGTCGAAGTTGACCTTGTGCATCGGCACCGCCCCCGGGTGCGCCGCGTCCATCAGCTGGCACGCCACCGCGCCCGACGCCGCCTACATGTCACCACCATTCCAAGAACTCAGGCGCACGGAATCCAACCCAAAGGAACAAACACTTCCCCCAAACCACACACCCAAGAGGATCTCCAATCCCAGAGGCAAAAACACCTCCAGATCGGAGAAGAGCAAGCCATTCAAACCCAAGAAACAGGCGCGCGCGGGCGATTCTTACCTCCTCGACCTTGGAGAGGCCGAGCTGCAGCGTGGTGTTGATCCAGGCCAGGATCTCGTTGCGCCCCACGAAGTAGGCGCCGTCCATCATCCCGATGTTGCTCGCCGCCATCGCCGCCGCCTACCTCCGATCCGACCAAACCTCTCTCGCAGAGACCAACAACGGCTAGGGGTGGGTGGAGGCGTGGAGGAGAGAGACAGATCCGAGAGGGAGGAAAATTTTCGAATGCGGAACTAAAAGGAGAGAGGAGGCTCCGCGTCGGACGATTCTGCCCCTCGGTGCGGCCGCGTGGGTTCGAACTTGGACGCGCGGGTGGACGGCCGGATCTGGCCGACCATTTGGGAGGGTGCGCGGGGGGTGGTCCCGTAATTTCGCGGGGCTGGGGAATTCGAATTTTGGTGGTACAGCCGTCAAAGGCCGTGCGCGTGCATTGTGCCTCGGTTGGGTTGGGCATGTGGTGCTTTACCTGTAATCCAGTGTGGTAGTTACGTATCTCTACATTACAATATAATTTATTGAATATATAGAGATTGTGTTATACAAGAGAGTTGCTCTGATTGGTTGAAAAGTGAAGAATAGTGAGAAGTTAATGAAATAGAGCGGTTGGAGGAGAATGGACGTATAACTACAATCTCGTTCTTTTTATAATAGTAAAGATTTTTGCCTGGTGGTTTTTGCTGGGTGAAGTATTCGGCCCGGTGCGATCATCAAAGAAGACGGCATGATTGCTAATGTGTAGACAGTGCTTCTCTCAGATCAAATCTCATTCGGAGGAGACGTCTTGCAGGTTGCAGGAACCTCTTGTGGTGTTCCCCCTAAAAAAACCCTATCCTTTTGCAAAATTGTACCAAGTCAACATTTCTTTGTGAATACACACAATCAGTAAAGACAATAGGCGTCTTCCAGGTTGCACACTTGCACGAACCTTTTGCGTTGCAAAAAATACTTCCACATTTGTGACGCAATATGCTTTCCACATGAGATCTGAAATCCAAGGAAAAATTGAATACAAAAGGATGGTGGTTTGCCAAAGAGGGCACATGGACCTAAGCGGGCTTGTGACGCAGCGGCCCGTTATCCTTCCACCGTTGGAAGCGGGCGGTATACGCTGCTCTGTGAAGCCAGCCTCACGCTGTCCCCGCCACTTCAGGTGCTGCGACGCCTGGACTTTCGCCCAAGCGCCGACAGCCCACTACACAACTTGGAACGGGCGGGCAGCGAAATGCAACCACAAGTCCAGGGACAAGCGCCACTCCAGACATCCACACCACCTTAATGCCCCCGCTCGGGTAACAAGCCATCGCTACTTGGCTCGGCGAGCGAGTACGTGTGGAGTGAGTATTTAAGTTGGTCTTTTGCACTTTGAATAGGCGGTGTGGTACTAAACAAGAGCAGAGTGGCATTATTTTTGGGAAGGAGCAGTGGCAGCTTGTTCGCTCGGAAAAGACATTAGGAGTGGGCTTTGGGCTTTTTTCTCGTTTGTTTGTTGCCTCCTTCGCAACTTTAACCGATTGGACTTATTCGCAGGTGACCTTGCAAGTAGCCTCTTTGTGTGGAATGTTTGCTTATCATTTTAGTTCTATTTTTTTCCTAAATTAAAAAAGGTTTTACAACTTCGTTTCTTATTCAGGGTCTGTTTAGCAATGGCTGTGACTTATGCCTTTTGGCTGAAATTTTTGAATTATGGTTGTTTACGGTACAGATTACGGAGAGATAGATACTCACTTGCGATTTTGGATGGTACAGATGTTAGACTTTTAACGTGTACATCGTTTAAGTTGTAGACCCTGTCTTAAAAAATACTTCGTTTAAAAGTTAGATACTGTAGCAAAAACCAAAAGCCGCTAGCTTCGGAGAAAAAGAACAGGCCCTCAAAGTCAACAAGCTTGAGTCGTGTGTTTTACCAAGTACTAAAATCGGATCTTGAAAGTTCCTGCTCATCTTAACATCGTTGCAGTCTGCCACTTTCCTCGAGTGCCAAGCCTGCACAACTCAAGGCCACCACAAAACTGGCAAAGTTGGGCTCAAACTTTGTGCGGCAACAATCTGTTCAGTTTCTGATCTTTGTTCAACTGTAGACGGTTGTAACTTTATAAATTCCTACTTCTATCAATGAAATACAGTGTTGTCAAGAAAATGGCTTGTTTCACTACAGTACCAATCATAGATTTCGAGAGTGATATTTGCATAAAATTAAGCAAAATCATCGCTCGAGGATATTTCCATAAACTTATAAAATATCTAGATGTTAACTATCTATATGGTGCGCATGATATAAAGGAAGTAGGTTGAGTAGGAGTGGATATGTTTTCTTCTTTAGAGTAAAGAGCGACAAATAAAAACTGGAATTTGAGAGCAGTCACATATATATCATTCGGTCTTAACATGATTTTGCTTAATATTGCTGCGGTTAAAATCACTTGTGATATCGTTTTATTTCAAATCCGCTGTAACGCACAAGCCTTTTGCTAGTTAGGTGGAGCGGCTGTGTTTGACTGCTCGGGGAATATCACTCAAAAACTCATATAATTTAATGAATTTTTGAGTAAAATTTAGAATGGATAAAATTATTGAAAATACACAATTAACTGCTATAAATATTTCTACAAAAAATACACCTAAATTAATTTGTTAATCACAAATGACACCGGCTAATTGGCCACCGCACGATGGCCATGCGGCAGGGGAGGCCACCGCATGATGCCCGCGTAGGACTAGCCACCACCGGACGGTGACCGTGCAGATTTGTCTCCACCGCATGATGGCCATGCAGCTCGGGCGTGTGCTAGTCGAGAGGCGCTTCTACACGGTGGCTATGCGGACTTCCTACCAAATCAGCTATTTCTTCATGATGGATCTACGTTTGTAATTACCGCTCGTAATATCGCCAAATCGGCCAAAAACTCCTTGGACCACATCAAATTAAGAGAAATCGGCTAAAATGCCCCAAACTTTCGTAAGTATTAATAACACTAGCAGCGTAAGTGCGGTGCCACGCCGCACTAGCTACCATGTGGACCGAAATAAAAGAGACAACAATTCGCGGGGAAGTTTTTTTAAAAAATTGAGGTCACGTGCGTAATTTCAGGAAAACCGAAGGCCTTTTTCGCAAAAAACCGATGACCTGTACGTAATTAAATGAGGACCCGTACGTAATTTTGGAGAAGTGGAGGGGGTTTGGGAAAAAAACGTGGCAGGGTCTTTTTGCAAGAACCGAGAGCCAAACGTGATTTTGCAAAATCCAAAGGGTTTTTTTTTTGCAAAATCGCTGACGTGGCAGCGCTCCCCCGGTCATAATATAGGACTAGCAGCGTAAGCGCGGTGCCATGCCGCGCTAGCTACCATGTGGACCGAAATAGAAGAGACGATAATTCGTGGAATTTTTTTTAAAAAAAAATCGAGGACACGTGCATAATTTCAGAAAAAATAAAGGTCTTTTCTGTAAAAAATTGAGAACCTTTAAGAGCCTATACGTAATTAAATAAGGACCCATATATAATTTTGAAAAATTATAGGGCGCTATCCTGCAAAAGGGGGCTTTTGTGGAAATGTGGGGACCTGTACGTAATTTCGGAGAAGTGGAGGGGGTTTTTAGGAAAAAACGTGTCAAGAACCGAGTATCAAAACGTGATTTCGTAAAAACTGGAGGTCTTTTTCGTAAAATTGCTGACGTGGCAGCGCGGGCGCTTCTCCCCGGTCATAATATAGGATGATGATACGCAAATTACTTAAAAAAAGTTGTGTTCTTCACGCGATGCGAGCTGCTTCCACGGCCAGAGGAGTCTTCATAGCGTACGGCCGTCGTCCCCCACCAACCCGACACACCACCACCACCGCCATCACCACCATTGAGGGCGACCGCGAGATCCCACGGATACAGAGGCGGAGGTGGTGCCACCGCTTGCTGTTTTTTCATCTCCTTCCTCCCCGAGCGCGAACGCCATGCAGCTCCCACCACCGGTCGTGCCCCGTGCGTTGTCTCTCCTCCCAGCAGGACATGTGGCGCTGGGAGCGCGCCGGCTGCCACCCATGGTCGGAGCTGGAACAGATCATCAGAGACCGCGCCCGCTCGGGAAACCTCTGCCCCGAGGACGCACTCCACCTGTTCGACGAATTGCTCCCGCAAGCCAGGCCCCCCTCGGTTTACGCCTTCAACCAGCTCCTCACTGCCGTCTGCCACGCCCCGGCATCCTCCTCCGTGCGAGATGGCCCCGCGCTCGCCATCTCCCTCTTCAACCGCATGGCCCGAGCCGGCGCCAAGAAGGTGGCTCCCGACGTATGCACCTACAGCATCCTCGTCGGCTGTTGCTGCCGTGCGGGTCGCTTGGACCTCGGTTTTGCAGCGTTTGGCCTCATCCTTAAGACGGGATGGAAGGCGCATGCCATCACCTTCACCCACCTGCTCAAGGGTCTCTGTGCCAAGAAGAAGCTGGGCGAGGCCATGAACATAGTGCTGCGGCGAATGCCTGAGCTCGGCTGCACACCTAATGTCTTCTCCTACACCATTCTTCTCAAGGGGCTCAGCGATGAGAGGAAGAGCCAAGATGCACTAGAGCTGCTCCACTTGATGGCTGATGACAAAGGCAGCTGCCCACCTAATGTGGTGTCGTATAGCACCGTCATCGATGGCTTCATTAAAGAGGGTCATGTGGACAAAGCCTACAGCCTATTTTGTGAAATGCTGGATCAGGGGATTTCACCTAATGTTGTGACTTACAGCACAATCATTGATGGCCTGTGCAAAGCTCAAGCGATGGACAGGGCCGAGGGGGTCCTTCGACAGATGTTTGATAAAGGTGTTATGCCGAACAGTGCTACATATAATAGTCTGATCCATGGATATTGTTCTTCAGGACAGTGGAAAGAGGCGGTTAGAATTTTTAAGAAAATGTCCAGAGATGGTCCTGCACCAGATGTTGTTACTTATAATTTGCTGATGGACTATCTTTGCAAAAATGGAAGATGCGCAGAAGCTAGAAGGATTTTTGATGCTATGGTTGAGAGGGGCCCAAAACCTATTGTTAGTACCTATCGCACTCTGCTTCATGGGTACGCTACCAATGGAGCTCTTGTTGATATGCATGATCTCATGGATATGATGGTACGAAACGGTATTAGTCCTGACCATCATGTCTTCAACATATTGATATGTGCCTATGCTAAACGTGAAATGGTTGATGAGGCAATGCTTATATTTAACAAAATGAGGCAACAAGGATTGAGCCCTGATATAGTCAACTATGGAACTGTAATAAATGGACTTTGCAGGATAGGCAGATTGGATGATGCTATGTCCCAATTCAATCAGATGGTCAATGAAGGATTAATTCCTAACATCATTGTTTTTACCTCCCTTATTAATGGTTTTTGTACCTGTGGCAAATGGGAGAAGGCTGAGGAATTGTTTTTTGAAATGATGAATAGTGGAATCCATCCCAACGTCACTGTGTTCACTGCAATGATAGACAATCTATGCAAAGAAGGAAGGCTTATGGAGGCCCGTAATCTCTTTGACTTGATGGTGCATGCAGGTGTGAAGCCTGATGTTGTCTCATATAATACAATAATAAATGGTCACTGCTTAGCTGGTAAGATGGATGAAGCGATGGAGTTACTCGATGGTATGGTCTCGATTGGCTTGAAACCTAATGCGGTTAACTATAGTACTTTACTTGATGGCTATTGTAAAGATGGTAGGACAGAGGATGCATTAGCTCTTTTCAGAGAGTTCTGAGCAAGGGAGTTAAGCGTGGAGTTATTACATATGACATAATACTGCATGGTTTATTTCAGACTGGGAGAACTGCTGCTGCAAAGGAACTCTACCTCAAGATGATCAAAAGTGGAACACTCTTGGAAATTAGCATGTACGACATAATTCTAGCAGGGCTCTGTCAAAATAATCGTGTTGATGAAGCACTTAGGATGTTTCAGAACCTATGTTCAGTGTATTTTCAACATGAGATTAGGACTTTCAGTATTATCATTGGTGCCTTGCTTAAAGTTGGCAGAAAGGATGAAGCCATGGATTTGTTTGGTGTTATCTCAGTGCATGGTTTAGTACTGAATGTTGTGACCTAGACATACAGCCTTATGACAGTAAATCTCATAGAAGAAGGGTTGCTAGAAGAGTTCGGTGACCTGTATTTAACCATGGAGAAGAGTCCTGTGCTCCAAACTCCTGCATATTAATGTGCTATAGTTAGGAGATTATTGCAGTGAGGTGATGTAAGCAGGGCTGGTCCTTACCTCTTCAAAATTGATGAGAAGAACTTCTCCCTTGAACCTTCCACCACTTCCTTGTCAATATCACTTATTCACTTTTCTCGAGGGGAAAATATCTGCAGCATGTGAAGTCGCACCATGGAAAATATCATTCTCTTATGGAAGCCAACAACGCTTGAAACTTTCTTCAGCAATTGTTTGACGCCTCGTGCTCTGGCCTACAATTTAAATAGTAGCATCCAGGTGGGTTACTTAAGTAAAGCGGGGTGCTTTCTGTGTATTTCATGGTGCTTCTGATGTCCTTTTTTTATTTTTCTGGGCGTGGGTATAACTTACATTTCTTTTAGTAGTTCCGCATAGGCTGTTAAAACATACTGACAGTGACATGACATATACTGCTTGCTATTTTCCTTAAAAAAGATATGTACGGCTATACTGTGGTTGCACAAGATGTCAAACCTTTAAATTTCACTTGCCTGCTCTGTATTTATGAATACTGCATCTCTGAAGTTATGCTTTGTTGTGTATGCTTACTACCGTTGATATCTTGTTCCTTTCAGATAGATGCTTTGAGAACGTTTCTGGTCATTTATTAATGGCCTACACAAGTGCATATTGTAATTCTACCAATTCTGTTACTGTTTCAATCTTTGATAGATAAAAATGTTGGACCTTGGATGTACCAATCGATTCTTGTTTACTTCAGTGGTTTTCATCTTTTGTCAATGCACATGGGTTATTGTTCCATATTTTACTAGTTAAATTTGTTCAACATTTTGTCCATGTGGTTAATCATTAGGGAGATATATGGAATTGATTATTGGCACTCTCGTTTGTTCCCTGTAATACTGAATTACTAAATATTCTTTAAATTTTACCATATCTAGTTGAAATGAGCATAACTTGATAGTGTTATTTGTTCAACTTTCAGTTAATGTCTTTAAATATTATATTAGCTCTGGTTTGTATTTTGTAATGTCCATCTTAGCTTAAATTTGATAATTGATACCGTCCGGTAGAAAACTGGTTACCGCTAGTAACTGGCCGGTAACCAGCACCCACCAGGGTCCGGTATTTTTTTTTCTTCAGCCTGTTTTTGAATCCTCGAGCACGCAGCCTGTCACAGATTGACACTGTATCTACAGTCTGCCAGGTTTGGTGTGTTATGTATAGAGTATAGTGCTGCTGTGATACTGTGGGTGGGAGATCTTTTACACTCTACCACTTTCCTCACACAATCCATTGGCTGATCAATGGATGAATCCTGCAACATGCACAGGACGCTTGTATTCCATATGGTTGCAGGGAGATGAAAATTTTCCTCTACAGTCTACTCTTATGCAGGTAGGCTGGGCAATGAGGCTCACTCTGGCTGAAAACTACAAGGTTGACAATTTCTTTTTTGGATGCAGCAGTGATATTGAGTGTAACTAAAATTATCCTGGGGTTGTTGGTTTTGGGAACAAGAGCTTCTCCTTCCACAAAGTAGTTTGGAGATAGATCTACTGTATGGTTTACTGTTCTTAACCAAGAGATTATGGAGACACAGGCAGCTTGTCGATTGGAAGATATCATCAGCCAGACAATCTCAACTTCAGCAATTGGGACCAACCAGTGTATTTTATCCAGTTGTTTGGCATGGTGGTGGATGGAAGCGAGCTTATAAGTGCTTTGATGACTTTTTGTTCTGGGAGCTTCGATATGTTCCTGTTGCTGCCTATGTACAACGCAATAGACAAGGTTATTTCTGACTTACACCTGCAATGTTTAAGGAATCTCTCTGGGGATAGCCTGAGGTGGACTGAAGCGATTCATTTGCCAGTGGTGCAGCTGAAATCCATTCACATGATCGTGGAATTGCCTTATTTTGCGGAGATCCATCCATGGGATTGTGCTTGATATTCCGACCAAGCGGAGCTGGCATCTGAGGGGTTGAGATTTTAGGAAACCTACACACAAGATCTTTCAAGATTGTCTATGACTTTGAAACAAGAATGCACAGTTCAGGTTTCATCCCAATGCTAGTTGATTGAATTATTTGAAGTAATCTTTGACTTGCATTATTTAAATTCTGCATTATTAGTAAAATGCTTCTCCATGTGGTCCTCCAAGTCCACTTAAATTAGTCCATGTGATGCAGATTAATCATATATGTATATTAGAGTTGTACAACAAATACAATTGTATTTTAATTATAGGTAGTAGAATTGTATATCAAATACAGCTGTATCCTAATATCTAGCCGCGTAATTGCGCGAGTAAGTCTGCTAGTTGTTATGAACTTCACATCTATATGGTTTCCAAAGCTTTCCCTAAGCATTGAGATATTTAAAGGAATTCTTATATGGTAACGTTCTACTGTGGAACAATACACAGACTATTTCTAAATGCTAATTACTACTGCTTCTTTGCTTGGACTTTTCATGAACTTCCAGTCAAATTCTCTGTGCCTCCTGCACTGAGGAGGAGCTTGCAATGTGAGAGTAGAGCCCTCTGTAGCCACAGCATGAGAAAATGCATCATGTGCATGCCACGGAGAAAAGGACTCAAGGTGCTGTGCCAGATCCAATGCAAAGGCGATGAGGCCTGTAGAAAGTAGTGGAGTAAAAAGGACCAGTGCAAATGAATATTCTGCTTACGTGATGGTAAATGGCCAGTTTGTTTTCCATTTTTCTTTCTTTTTTTTTTTTTTTTGGGTTAGAGAGCTCTCCCTGTAATAGAGATTTGCTTCTCGTCAGCGTAAGCATGTCCATATTGTTCTTTCGGAGGAAAACTCTCTTCAGTGAGTATGCATTGCTGGAGATGTTGTCGAATACAATCTCCACATAGAGTAGTTGTCCACTTTTACAGCTACTGATTCAGCTCTACATGTAATCGTGTGTACTCTTCTGGTAGCATTACAAATTCACGATCATTTTGCCAACCGTTACATGGCAGATTGCATGCTATGGACGTGGGAACTTTCTCCCTGGAATGCCGATCGGTGCGCCACCGGGGCACCGGGCTATGGCCTACCAGATCCCTCGATTGGCAGGCATGCGACCGAGCTCCTAATGCGATGCTCAGTGGCGGAACTAGACCTTGGGCTAGGTAATCTATAGCCTGGGATTCAGTAATATTACTAATACTATCCTCCTCTATTATATACCTAAAAAATATCAAACTGGCAGTCTAGCCCGAGGCCCAGTAATAGCAGCCCAAACAACAATTCAGCCCACAGAAACCCATTAAATCAGTAGGCCATCCATCCATGAGCCATTCACCAGACCACCAAGACCAAGAATGAAAACCCTAATCCCCAACCTCAGCCTCAGCCACCCAAATCAGATTTGACTTTCCTCTCTGCGCTGGCACCGTCGGCCGCCGCCTTGCTGCTGCGATGCCTCACCACCGCTTGCTCGCCTCGGCCCCTCGCCTCATGGACCGCCGCCCGCCCGCCCAGCCTCCGCGGCCGCCCTCGCCCGGCCTCCGCCGCGCGCTCCGCCTCCGCCTCGCCCCGCCACCGCACCAGCGATCGTGGCGAGCTCCGAGCAGGGAGTAGAGAGTGGCTCAAGACTGTTCGTTTAGTTTATTTGCCTAGCATTGATACGGTTGCAAATCCACTGACTAAACTAATTAGTCATGAATTATTTTCTAAGCATGTTAAAGATATGGGACTTCAGTTTGTTGATTGAAATATTTCAGCCAAGTGGGAGATATTGGTGTTTTTATGTGGCTTTCAATATTTATTATGGTTATTATCTATTTTACTCAATGTAGAATTATTCATATTATTGATGTAAGTGATAGGGAATATTTTGATGCGGAATTTAACTCGAGGAATTAATACTTAAGGTGCCGAGGACGGCTGTGCTGGAATATGGTAGACATATTTATTGAGATCAAGTCTACTGGAATTTGATATGCATGCATTTGTTTAACCCGGGCACAGCACAGAGCGGAAAAGCTGGGTTTTGTTTTGCAGGATCGGCTCTGCAGGCTGTTGACCCACATGATTAAGTTGGAATTGATCTCACAAACAACTTGATCATGGCACATAACTCACACATGTGTGCTTGTGACTAATATATTTTAGACTCATAAAACTGGTATGTCTGATCATGATTGGTGACATGGTTTAGGAGTCTCATGGGATATCGGAAATAGGTGGATCACTTTATAACACCTAGAAGTGGAGTCTATAAATAGATTCCTACCCTCTAGCCTCATTATGCATTTTGAGCGGCACCACGGATAAGGTAGAGGAATAGAGGGTAGATCAAAAAGCCTCCACAAAGTTAATCTAGGGTCTAGAGAAAAACCTATCAGGACCGTTCGACCACCTAGTCGTAAAAGCAAAAGCTTTAGTACTAGCACAGATGAACTCGCAGACCACAAAGTCATTGGCTAGACTAACTCGAGACAGACAATGAAGTTGACGGACCAAGAAGCAATCTTTTGCAAACTCCTCAAAAACCAAACTCAACCTCCACATGTACTCTAATCCAAAAGTCAATTACTCATCACAACCATGGGGTGACCTCCACATGGTCTCACAGCTTACTTGTACTGTATTGTTTGTAAGGTCCAGCATCCAGAATCCAAGAATGAAAACAATAGCATCTCGATATCTTGAACCTTTATATGTACTGAATAAACGATTATTAGAAACAATACACTTGGCATGAGTAAAACAACAAACTAGAAGAATCAATGATTACCTGCAGCTATAAGGAATTGTGAAGGGGTTAGAACAACTCAGAGAAGGGGATCAGGCTCTAGGCAGTCGGGCGGCGTCGACGCTCTAGACGCTGGTGTCAAGACGGGGAGGGAAGGGGATCGGGTTTACCAAAGGGGTGGAGTGTGGAGGCGTCAAATCAGGGGTGCGACGGCCGGGCAGTGTCGAGGATCCAGGCACTAGCGTCTTGGCAGGGAGGGAAGGGGTTGGGCGTGGAGGCAATAGGATCTTCGTGGTGTGGAGACGGTGTGGAGGCAATGGGGTTTTGTTGGCGTGGAGGCGGCGGCGTGGGCCCAGGGAGGGAATAGGAGCCACGTGGAAGGGGATCGGGCATGGAGGCGGCGAGATCTTCGCGGCGTGGAGGCGACAGGGTTTTGGCGATGTGGAGGCAGCAGCGTGGGGCCGAGGAGGGAAGGGGAGCTGCGTGGAAGGGGAACAGCCGACCGGAAGAAAAGGGAGCGGCCGACCAGAGGGGAGGGAAGGGAGCGGTGGCCGATCAAGAAGAGGGAAGGGCGGTGACCGGATGGGAGGAAGGGAGAGGCGGCCGGAGGAGGGATGGTGGCGGTAGAGACGGGGAGAGGAGTCATGAGATGCAATCGGGCCAGGCAGTGAAGATAAGGCAAGCTCCAAGCTATTATTTAAAAGCAGCTGCTGCTGGTGTGTCTAGAAATATCCTGAAGCTTTGTGCCTTGTCGGATTATTATTTGCTCTTTAAGTTCTATCCGCAATTATCAGGCCTTAATCAATTCTTACAGCAAGAATCCACGGCCGTCCTCATAATTCTTCTAGGCCCATCAACTTGGTGGTGGGCCACTAGGGGGAGATTGCTAGGCTCATTTTAGGATTCTACCCAATTTTGCATGTTTACCTTCTATTTTGATGGATAAACACATTAGAATTCATATTTAGCTCATCTCCTGTATTTTACGTCTCGTCTGATGTTGATAAAATTTTATTGTTGTATGGTACTCTTCTCCTGTCCTATGTGATGTCTATACTTTAGTGTGTGCATTAGGTATCGCTCAAATATTTGAGTTTTGATTCATATAGTCTACTTATGGTTCCGACCTAACGTAAACACATATGACCTACGATGTTTTTAAGAAATCCTAGAGGTCAACTAAAAACCGATATAAACCATCCTTAGTAAGGCCTTGTTAGAAGCACAATATTTTTTTTCATGTTTCCTACAGTAAATAAATTGTTTTCTGTAAAATTCCTCCATTCCAAACATGCCATAAATGTATTTATCCAATAAAATTAGTGTACATTATGTCTATGGTACAGCAATGTTGTATGATAGCAGCCACTTGTAGGTGTTTGGGTACTGAGCATATATACAGTCCATCGACTAAAAATTGACACTACATATAGTTATAGACCTCTATAAGAGAAATATTTTTTGCAATGCCTATAAAAAGAAATATTTAGTGATGTTTAATTAATAACTTCGTCACAAATCCATCTTATTTGTAGTAAATTGTACTCCTGCGAGAATTTTCATCAAAGAACGACCTTAAGGAATGAACAATACAGCTAACTAGTTGATGTTAGATACAAACAGGAGTATATCGGAAGTAGGATAATACATGATGCATCCACACTTCACAGAACTGTTTCTTTGGAATAAAAACTTGAGGCGGGTGCAGTCGGTGGCGGAGCTAGGATTTGGTTACGCCCCGAGCTCAACGGCAAAATGATCTAGGCTATTTGAGCTGGACCATAAAAATGTTACCTAGATTAAACTAAATTTACCATAGCTATACACTAGATATTTTTTCACACTTCGGACTGAAGCCTACCCTGTTAGGGTATAGATCCGCCCCAATAAGTTGCCCAGTAGGAGTCTTGAGCCGGTGTGCCTCGTGAAAAAGGCTGAAAGCGATTGCATAACTAGAGACCAAATCTGCCAATCTCCATGATATTCTACTAGTACCTTTTCTACTAAGAAGAGAATGACTTACGCTTCATCTCCCAGAAAAGAAAATGGAGGTTTTGAACAGTTTATCAAGTTAGTACGTTGGTACTTAGTACGATCTCCCCACATTTAACATTTCAACTTCTTTGCTAAAGTAGCAGAAGATCTATCAAACCGTTCCTAAAATAGAAAAAAATCAAGACAAGAACGAAATCTTTTAACAAAAAAAGCTTTACTACCACGAGCAATTGGTTTATCAACATCTTTTTATCGGATTAAGAAAATATTCATATATCTACCGTAGCATACTATCTCCAAGAAAAAAAAAGATGTCATTTAAGTTTTAACAAAGTTTGTTATAGTTCACAAACGCTTGCCTTTTTTTTGTTTTGTTTCCCGAGTCGAGTCAGCTTTGTGTCCCTTTCTTTCTTATCGTGTTGGATATCTGCACAGCCTTGGATGCATCTTTAGGTATTACTTTTTCTAATTACGTATTAAAAAGTTATTACTTTTACGGTACAGATCTAAATATCTTTACGTGTAATTGTAGCCAAAGTTTTATTGACGTACTCTAAAACCGGTGCGTATTCTCTGACGTGCTTCGTAACGTCCATCCATCGGTTGATCAAACGGTTCAGATTTTTTTGATTTTTTTATTTTTAGTTTTTAGTTTTTTTATTTTTATTTTTCTCTAGTTTTTTCTTTTTTTATATTTTTATATTATCTGTGTTAAAATAACTTATTTTTAAATAAAATAGATTTTTATTTAAAAAATAAGTTATTTTAAAAAACAAAAAATCAAAAAAATCTGAGCCGTTGATCCACCGATGGATGGACGTGACTTTGCTTTGCTTGATAACGTCAGAGAATCTCGTTCGCTCTAAAACTACTACAAGTAAAAAGAATCGGAGAGAGCATTGCTTATTGACTACTAAGATAGTTAGGCAAACACGGGGAAAAAATTGCACGAAGCAAATCGCACCGGAGGAGTACCAGGCTTGATTACCTCACGTTGTTCAGCAGTTTTGTCGTCGGTTTTTACCGCGCCGCACGACCCCCGAGACCAAGAATCCCAATGCAATCGCGAGCCCCAGCCGCGTAGCCAGCAGCTTCGAGCGAGAGCGATCCGTCCAGGAGAGCCTTGCGGGTTCAGGAGGCTCGGCGCTGTGGTGTGGTGGGGGGTTCCCGCCTTCCCGGGGTTGGATGAGAAGGAGGACGGCGGCGGTGGCGGAGGAGGATGCGGAAGGCGTACAAGGACTCCCTCAAGGTGCTCGAAGCTGACATCCAGCACGCCAACACCCTGTAAGCCTCCCCCCTCCCAATTCCGACGCCTCCCCTCTCGATTTCGCCGCAATCCATCCTTGGTCGAGTCGGTGGGAGCGGTTCCTGGGTCCTGGTTGGGCTGGGACGGCGCCTCGAGCTGCCGACGCCGCTGCCAAGGCTGCACAATCAGGCCTGGGAGGTCGGTCAATCGGTCGATTCGCCGCCGCTCCGGCGCATCCGGTTTGTGAGGTGGGATTCCGCTTCGGCGTGGGGGTGGTCCGGTTGTTTGATTACGTGTATTATCCGTGAGCGCACGAGCGGCGAAGTGGCGGTGGGTCGGGTGGAGATCGCGCGTGCGCGTGCGGCACATGTTGAACACTGCCGCCCCAAATGTGTTTCGGCGCTCTAAATTCTGATTGCTTAAAAGAAAAGGGGATGGTGAAGGTGGTGTGATTCAGGGGAGGGGGGATCTCTGTCCAGTGGATGATGCTAGCTGCTTGTTTCTTTCTGGGTGCTTGATGAGCAGGGCCTCTGAATTTCCACGGGAGTACGATGGCGCGTGCCTGCAGATGCGGCTGTCGTACAGCCCCGCCGTGCATATATTCTTCTTCCTGTTGCAGTGGACGGACTGCAGCTTCGCCGGGGCTCTCGGCCTGCTGAGGATCCTCATATACAAGGTTCTGTCGCATGTTCTGCTGCGTTTTTGTTGGTTTGGTGCTCACATTCTGGAGCTGTGTCACTGAAATTGTAGCGCATTGTGCAGGTTTATGTTGATGGGACGGCGACCAGGTCGACTCATGAGAGGAAAGCCAGCATCAAGGAGTTCTATGGTATGCGGTGTGTTCCTTGTTACTTTAGCCGAGGGTCTGATCATGTTGCTTTTCTCCTTTTTGTACTGTTTTATTGATTGGAATTGTTATATTGGTGGACACGAGCAGCTGTGATATTTCCTTCTTTGTTGCAACTGCAAAGAGGGATCACTGATATGGAGGACAAGAAGCAGAAGGCCATGTGCATGGAGAGGTACAGGAGGAGAGATGAAGACGAAAGAAACAGCTTATCCGACATTGATGCCGAGAGGGAAGAAGAGTGCGGGATTTGCATGGAGATGAACAGCAAAGTTGTGTTGCCCAACTGCACCCACGCTATGTGCCTCGGATGCTACCAGGACTGGTATGCACGAACTCTCGGTTTCTGCACATGTATTTCTTGTGATTGCATTTTGGTGCTGTGCAACCTTCTCTCACATAGGCTCTTGCCAATTGTTATGCATGTGATTGGTTAACTTACTTTGGTTGGATGATGCGTTCTGTATTATTATTCTGTGGATGTCTCTTGAGAATCATGGAAGCGTAAGCCCTGCCAAATGTGGAGCTGTTGATAACAGTGAATGTGTAGATAAACTTAAGCCTCATTTTCAGGTTGTTTCCCAACAACTTATATGCTTGTAGGCTTATACACAAGCTTCAGCCCTTCTATACAAGGCCTTAGTTTAAATGAATATCCAGTAACTAAACTGAACAGGACAAGTCTTGCAAGTGATGCAGCGAGCATTGTTTCATTTATCCCCGTTTCCAGTGGTTGCGGCATTTCTTGAAATGAATAAACAATACAAAGTGGCTGTACAATATTCAGGTAGTTTGCGAGGTATTTCGCAAACTATAGAAGGTCTGCAAAATGCAGTGCTTAGCAATATAAAAATATTCTGAACTGTGTTCTGTTATTCTTTATTCCAAAGAACTGTAGTGTGGCATTCTATCGAGTATAGTCCTTGTTTTTGGTCCAGTTCTTGAGTATGCTTATGCATCCTCTGTGTAATCCAGGCGCCCTGTTTGCGTTTAGTTCATTGATTCCAGGTTATGAAAACATAGCACTCTTTGGTTTACTATAGCTAACCGTTCCACTTATGAAACATGTTGTGGATCATGCAGATCAACCTAGCTTCATGTGTTAGCAAACGCTGACGATGTACATCTGCAAGTTATTTGTTTATGCATATAAGTTTTTTTGCTGAACAACCTCATTTGCAATATGCATAATAGAATTTTTTTTGCTAAACAACCATATATGCAATCACGTGCATTAGGTGTCCCTATATTATTCGTGATCTGTCTGTACCTATTCGTGATCTATCTGTATTGTACCCAATGTATACCTTTCTTGGTTAGCATAACCTGGATCAAGCCCTTGTATTCTGGAGCTTCCTTATAGCCTATGGTTGATAATCATTAAAAGCATGATTATTTGTATTCCAAAAACCATGCTTTAACAAAAGTATTGCCTTCTTGCAGGAATTCAAGATCACAGTCCTGCCCATTCTGCCGTGACAACTTGAAGAAGACTGACCTTGGTGACTTGTGGATCTATGTGGAGGGCCAAGATGTGGTCGACATGGAGACTGTCAAGAGAGAACCTCAGACGGCTGTTCATGTACATAAACAAGCTGCCTCTGGTTGTTCCAGATGTCATCTTCAGTGTTTATGATTCCCACAGAAAATAACTGGCAATGCTGCCTTATCAAGGCCCTCAGCCAGTGCTCCGTTCCGATTAATCTATGCCCCAAGTTCTCCATTTCCATGCTTGTACTCGAGCTCTTGGAAATGCCTGAACTGTCGTGGAGTCACAAGCCTTTCGGTTGTGTTTTGGAACTTATTTAGTGCCTACAAGCATGCTTAAGCATATCCAGCCAGTTTGTATATATCTGACATGGCTCTGTTAATAGAGAACTTGTGCATGCCCCAAATGGAGGCAATGCTGTTTGTTACAATTGCATGTTCTTCCGACGTGTGAGCTTCTTATTTACAGGTCTGAGCTCTAAAATAGTTTCGTTCGTGCTTGCTAAAAATGACAGTGGTTCATACAATGGAAGATAGAACAGTTCTCTCTTCCATTTGCACCCAGTGTTTCTGCTGCAGAATTTGGTCACTGATTAGTGTATTAAATTTAGCCAGCAGCTGTTAGGCCTCGTTAGAAAATACTGGGAATTACCCAAGAATTTAATGGATCGCGAGTAGGCTACGAGAGCAGAAAACAAAATTTTTCTACCGCGCACACAAGAACATCATGCTTAAGGAGGGATCATGGATCGTTACCACTAGACGCAGCAGCAAGTGAAGAAGAGTTGGAGAAGCCGATCCAACCACGCGCGCGTCGAAGTAGTAGTGGAAGTAGTCGATCGTCCCGAACCGATCGTCTCCTCCACGCGATCAACCACACCACGAGCGATCCAATCAGAGGTTGTTGATGCCGATCAACGCCGCAACGAGCGCCTCCACCGGTATCCACACGTCCGGGTGAACGCCGATCGCGAGTGTACCAAAGACTCGCGAGCGGCTAGGGTTTGGCTCGAGGTGGCGGCTACGGATTAGCTCGGGATTATCGGTGCGTTCCCTCCCTCGCCTCCATATATATAGACCTCCTCACTTGGGCCTCGTGGACCGAGGCCCAATAGAGTCTATCCGGATCTCTATCCGATTGAGCCCATATCCGAATCACATTCAATTAGTGTTCCAACCCGTTAAGTGTGCGACCAGAGGTTCACGTATACTTGGTCGCGACCCGAAACACCTTCCTGGCCACCCATTGTTAATAGCGGCCTCTAGCAAGACATATTAACCCCAAAGTATACGTAAAGATCATATCTACCGAACTCGTAATGTTCTCATGTACTAATCCTTTGCCTCACGATATAGATTAAGCTCAAGGCGAGACTGTGTCATCCTCTTAATAGCTCAATCACTCTCTCGATTCCGTGATGGATTATAAACTCGTGATTGACTCCTCAATCACCTTGGCATGGCCATGCACTTTCATAATCCATTACATCGAGGGCCGAGATATCTCTCCCATAAGGAGGGCAAATTCTATCTTGATCATTCACATCCCACTACATGTTTCATGGCAAACCCAAAGACTACTTTTATGACTACCCGCCACGGAGTAGTGTTTAGTAGTCCCAAAGTAAGCTACTACGCATCTTGGGAACCATGATGATCTCAAGTCTAAGGATTCCACATAAACACTACTTGAGACCAACTGATGACACATGGAATCTCTGCAGTGTCTCATGGCGGGTCTATCCAACATATGTTCACTAACACATGTCCATATTATTGATTTGGTATCTCCATACCATGATCCATGAGACATGATCATCAATCAATACATATGCTGATCTTTGAATCATATTTGTTCCTCATATGAAATATAATCAGGGATCATTTAGAAATAGCAACATTTTGGCATTAAGAGTCTCATGAATAAGTCACATACTCATTGATCAATAATGATAATGTCTATTTCAAGGAACAAAGCAATGTATCATAAACATAGTATGTGATATATTCAACATCTCCATGTTGCCTCTAGGGCATATCACCAACAGAATTGCCATAAATCTGCTTCTTATTCAGTTAGCCTGGTCTTGCATGAGAAACTGATGTAACTGCAACTCAGTACTGAACTGAATTAGTTAATACTTATGTGGCTACAGAATTATAGGCAATTAGTGTGCAGCTGGTAATTCGTGAAGCTACAGAATCATCACCAATTAGGCAAATACAGTCACAGATTGTGCTGATTTCTTATCTTAATTGTAGGAAGCATCACCAATCAAATCGAATTCAAGAACATCATAATTTGCAAAAGAACCCCATTCTCTCACAACTAGCAAAGCTTTTCTTGCTCAAATCTTGATGGTTCCTAAAGATCCATGTACATTCGGTAAGCGTTCCTCTGTGGAGAGTAGTAGCCCTCGACGGTGGCATCGACCTGGAACCCGACCTTACGGTACAGAGCAACCGCCGCCGTCCTCGCCGGATCGACGTGGAGGGACACCCGCTGGACCCGCCTCCTCCGGCACCTCTCGACGGCTGCCTTTAGCAGCGCCTCGCCGTGGCCCTGTCTCCTGCAGCTCTCCGTCACTGCAGCCACGCACCAAGAGCCCAAGAATCAGACAAAAGTTTGCTCGAAAGCTTCGGAAAGAGAGAGCTATGCGCGCGCTGCGTGTCTCACCGGCGAGTTTGGTGACGGAGGCGCAGAGGGAGGTGGCGCAGGTGTACATGGCGTACCCGACGACCTCCTCGTCGCCGTCGCTGGACGTCGAGTAGATCAGGCCGGAGTTCCGGCGCTTGAGCTCGTCGTGGAAGGACCGGGCCAGCGACTCGTGCTTCGGGAAGATCCTCTTCTCCAGCCGCACGATGTCGTCGATGACGCGGCCGGCTCGCTCGTGCGATGGGTCCAGCTCAAGTATCGTCGCCGCGGCCGCCGCCATAGCTCGTGCGACGGTGAGCGAGCGGGCTCCGTTTTGCGGTTTGCCCCCGCTGTTATTTCGTTTTCAGCGAAATGTAGCGGCATACATCGTGACTTGTCAGTGCCGACTTATCGAGGCCCTCGGCCAGTCAATGGCCCCCAAGTTCTCCATTTCCATCTTCCCCAAGTAGAATTATAAGTCTTAATAGTACATAGCATTTTCTTTGACACATATCGAACTAATCAAGCGAAGGATATGCATTTTCATAGCTAGTATCACATTAAGATTGTTTTATGATTTTACACCCGTTCAAGTAAAAGCATAATATGTCTAGCTACTATGCATTTTGCTATCAAAAGATCAAACAAAAAAATGCATACCAAAACATGCTACACATCTACGCCATCGCTCTAGTCACTTGATGGTATGATCCATAGGCAAACATTACATGAGAATATCTGAAATTTCGCAAGAACAATGCAAGTATGACAACACCTCATCTATTCCATGTCAGCTAGAAGTAAAACTCAAACCAAAGTTGAGAAACACTCGAGGAAAACAGATTCAGATGCATAAAGAGAACCATATTGTTACTACAAAGTTCTATACTTGAATAGTGCACTGAATCTCTGGCATATGATTTGGAAAGTAATTACTTGAATAAAGAAATACAGGGCAAAAACTTCTTTAATCCGAACTATAGAAAAAAATTAGGATAATCGATCATTTGCACTAAATTTTATAGGCCATTGATAAAATACATTCGAACACATTGACACAGATAAAATGCCCCAAAATTTATGAGCCAATTGATAATTTGTCATTTTTGCATTTTAATTCAATTTATGAATTTTTTATCTATAAACGACCAAAACGCTCTTGGCTCTTTCCTCTCATGCCTTCTTTTCTTTCTCCCCTCACTGACCAGCCTCCTTCTGGTACTGCAGTAGGTGGTGAGGGTGACAGCAATGCGCCTGATGGGGTGGGTGGTAGAGAGGCAACAACAACTCGCGATGGTGGCACGGTGGTCGGAGGTGGCATCGGAGAGGAGGGCGGTGGGGAAACAGGCTGTGGGGGTGGCACTGATGCGAAGGGAAGGAGGGGAAACGGCCAGGGAGCAAAGGATGGGTCAGCCAGGGTGGCATTGGGCTGTGTCATCGGAGTAGGGGAGGTGGATGTGAAAGTTCAGGTGATGGAGTTGTGGTAGGAGGCGCGCGACGTGGTAGGAGCGACGGTCGAGGCCTCGGTGGCGCCCGGGAGGGAGAAGGAGAGGACGCTATTGGATCCTAGTACGAGAGTGTTGCTGCAGCTGCTATCTTTTTCTTGGAAATGGAGATAATCATTTCATACACCGAAATTGAGAGAGAATCACAGCTTTCTAGTAGTAAATTTCGCATATTTGCAGAGAAAGTAACACTACTACAAAAAGACTAATACTAGATGTCCCATCACAGACGGTTAACTAAAACCGTCAGTATTAAATACAATCACAGAAAATTTTGATTTAGCGACCGTCTGTGTTACTAGCAGCGCTAAAAACTGTCTGTGAAGAAATAATATCACAGACGGTTCATGTTGAAAACCGTCTATGAAGTATCACAAATGGTTATCAATAAGGATCGTCTACGATATTAACTCATCACAAATAGTTTGTATTAAAAATACAAATCGTCTGTGATATTTCGTCGCCCTATTTTGCCACCCCCTTTATTCAAACTTTCAAACTGAAGTGGCATTGCGATCTCTCAATTATTGATTGGTTCCGCTACCCAAATGCCATTATATATGTTGTCCACACGTCTCCCCCAAACACTCCAAATCTTATATATGCTACCCACACGTCTCCCCCAAACATTCCAAATCGAAGTGCCACCTCTCGCAATGATGCCAACTACCTCCCCAAGCTCCTCCGCCTCCGGTTGTGATGTCACGGTTCACTGCATAAAGCACTCTTGTTATAAGATTGCCTTGTGTAGTGTCACTGTCGTGATACAACAGTGACGCTGCCGTCGCCTCTCCTTCATCATCGACGATGTATCCCCCATTCGAAATTGTTGGATGGCTAAGGTTTCGGCAATGTAAATCTTGATACTCGTGTGTGTGAAAATTAATTGTTGATGCCTTAATTCTTGTGATGATTGATGGATAGCTACGGTTTTAGTTCTTTGTTGAAATTCATGTTTTATTGTAGGATGAAGACATGGCGGCAAAAATTATTGCATGATGATCTTGTTCTCATAAATATGCATGCTTTGGTTCATCTGCATTCTCTGATTGCGATGTTTTATAGCGCAATTAGAGAATGTTGATGAACTGAAGGGGGGTCTATTTATGAGAACACGAGAACGCAATCACAGACGTTTCTTAACTAGAACTGTTTGTGATAATAGACTATCACAGACGGCTATGTTTAAGAATCATCTTTTAAAAAAAACATCTATGTTGTAATTTATTACAAATGGTTCGAAAACCGTTTGTGATAACTATCTGTTATCACAGACACATAAATTTAGATGTGTCAGAAATCGTCTGTGATAACCCTTTCTGTATTAGTGTAAGCAAAATTCTTCTCCTTTTCCTTCTCCTTGCCTATTTCACTTGGCGGTGCAAGAATGCTGAGGTGAAATACAAAGAAATCTCACCTCAAGAACCGGAGGAAAAAGCTTGTCACTGGAATCGGCAAGCATAGCACTGCATTCCCCAAGCGCTAGCAGTTCTATTTAACGCCAACAACAACTGGGGAAAAATCAAACCTTTCTAGCACAAACCGAATGTTAAACAGATCCAAAAGAAGGCGAGGGTATTTCGATAATTTTACATGATGTTAAATAGTAAAAGGAATAAAAAGCAGTAAAAAAATACAAAAGGTGCAAATTATCGATCGAGCTCTCAACTTTTGGTCATTTTATCTGTCACCATATAATAAAGGGTATTTTGACAGTGGCCTCTTAACTTTAAGGCATATGATTAGTTATCCCAAAAAATTCTAGCGGATACTAATTCAAGCGGTAGAAATCTAAAGTTCCAAACCGAGAAAACTACAGTCGAACTCTGAACTGAAGAAATAATCCAAACTGAGGAACCAATTAACAGTGCAATAGGCCAACTTTGTACCATTTTCGCAGGAGCTTCTCACAAAATCTTGCATGAGAGACTGATGTAACAACACCTAATTAAGTGCTCAATTGAATTAGTAAATACTTATGCAGCAATATCTACAGCTCGTAATACTTATCGAAGCTACAGAATTATCACCAAATAGGCAAATATATGCACAAATATATAAATACGCATCGTGTGTAATTTTTTTCCCCATAAGTATATCCAGCTTTTGGTTTAAAGAATAAGAGTATGCAACCGAAGCTATATATATTTTGTAAGATCTTAAATTCATGACGTCAATTATCACAACCTTGCTTAACCACCTAGCTATATAGGCGGCCACGACATTCGATTTTGGGCTGCTGCTTAAGATCCATGGCAGTTGATTAGTACTCGAGATGTGAAAGTATAATGACGTTTCTAAAGTTCCTATTGTCTACAAAATAATGTGGAATAACGTTGGTTTCCCCTTTGTTATTGAAGTGTCATATACTCATATTGGTATGGGATAACTTATATATCCTGGGATTAGGTTGAAAGGGATAGTTTGTATATCCTCAAATTGTGTCAAAGAAATAACGGATTCAACCGAATTTATTAAAGGAGCTAATAACAGTTATGAATCCAAGGGTCCGTTCTTTTCAATTGTAGCTTATTATTCTATTAAATATTAATTGCTGAGAGAAGCAAAAAGCTAAAAGCCGATGAAAAGAAAAAACAAGAACAATTTAAAATAACAAACAAAAGGGGGAAAATCAGCAGCTGATCAGTGATAGTGAGGCGTCACATAACCGGTTCGGCTGAAAAGCTGTGGCTTATGACTGAAATTGCACTGTAGCGGCTGAAATTTTACTGTAGCTGAAGGTGGTTTATTTGACGTAATTAAATTTAAAAAAGTTTAAAAATAAAAAATATGCTAGCTCATCGCGGACAACACAAACGAATACGAAAAAAGAATTAGTAAAAAAGCTCAAAAAACCAAAAATTTAGAAAAAACAAAATTTCCAAGTTCTGTTTTTCTGTTAAATGATTGCTCAGCCCTGCCACAACGTTTGATAATGAATGTGTTGGTTTTGGAATCTGGACAGCTTTGTTTATTTTAATTGCTCTTAAAAGATTTGGTTTATTGTTCCGAGCTTACATCAGCTCTCAGAAAGAATGTGAGGATATGCTCCTGCATCGCTGTGTTTTCACAAGGATTATGCTCTGGAATCTGGATATGCTTGATGCTCAATTTTTTTATTCCCAATACTGTGCCGCGGTGTTGAGTCGCACAAGCACGGTAGGTCATCGTGCGAAGCATTTTATGGGGGTAATAACGATACATGCACAGTTCAGGTAGTTTACTTAATTGTTTTTTTGGGTAGGTGTCACTGTCACGTCGGTGATGATTGCACGGCTCAGGTGTCAATTCGAAAATTGGCATCGGCAGAGAGCCTTGCGGCATATTCGCATGCACAGTGCAATTCCGGTCCATTTATGGCATGTTCTTTTTGGCTGCGGTTTATGACTTTTGGCTGAAATTTTAAATTTTACTGCTTACTTTGTCTGATTACGAGAGATCGATACTCATTTGCGATTTTGGTTGGTACAGATGTTAAGCTTTTAACGTGTACTACGCTTAACTTGTAGACTACATCTTGAAAAAATACCCCGTTTAAAAATTAGGTACTGTAGCGGTTTCTAAAAGCCGGCCGGCTTGTGGCCTGAAGAACAGACCCTTAATATGAAGGAAATTTTATCGATATATGTAAGATTTGGACTAAACCAAGCCATAGGGCTGTAAGTCTTAACATCATGATTACTTTTTAGTATCGGGGAAAACATCATCTCATGGAAGGTAGAAAAAAAATCAACCCAAAAACCGGACGCTCTAATGGCCCTTTTTTTTGGCTTTTAGGTTTTATTTTTATCTTTTGATTTCTTCCAAAGATAAAAAACCAAACGTTAAAATAGAGTAATCTCTTAAAGCGGATTCTTTAAACGACTTAATGGACACACATCATATGCACCATCCCTGCAACCGTTTGCTACTTTGTTAAAAGTTCAGCTAAAAATCATCCGTAACTAAAAAACCACCTCCAATATCTACTTTCGCACAGGGATGAAGCTTGTAAATCGTAAGCCAAAAATATAAAGAACATTTTTAGAGTAAAAATTCTACGAGAGTGCATGCGGTTAAGCTGTACATCAATTTCTCATGCGCATGATTAACTGGAAGTTAGAGGAGGGGATACCCGTACAGAGGAAGAAACCGCAACAAAGACGCACACGGACGCAAAGCTGCGGTAGAAAAGTCAAAACTATCCATCACGAATCCTTTCGCCCTAGTCCATTACACCATTTGTCCGAGCCGGGCCGCAACTCAGGTGTACCCACACCCGTGTGTACCCCGTACAAGTTTCCGTCACCGACATGTGGTCTAGGGAAAGCATGGGACCACCTATCAATGACGTGCCTCCTACCTTCCACAAAAGGTTTGTAAAAGATAGCCGTGTACAGAAATAACCGGGAACCCGAAACATGCGGTTTGGGTCTCCGCCTTTTGAGTTTTTCCGCTACAACTCTTTGCCGGATCCGGGTCTAGATCCAAGATCTTACAATCTGCGAGTTCCATTTCTGAAGAACAAACACTGAAACGGTATTAAGGGCCCGCCATGTATGGGTAGGAAAGGCACTCCCGAACTCCTCATGACCTTTGTGTCGCACCAATCAAGCAGCCAACATACATCTCCTCAACTATTGAAATCATGGAAGGCTTCTCTCTTAGCATTGGAAAAGTACGCAAAAAAATTCGAACAACTTTAGTCAATCAAGCTTGTACATTCTCGCGTATTTCTCACATGGCTCAACACAGAATGTTACGAACAATTACCAGTGGCGGAGAAAGGGGAGGCTGGGAGGGGCCTGGCACCCCCCAACCTTCTACTAATCTAATTATTAGACCAATTGTTTCATCCATCATCGAGGCCTGTACCTTGGGTGTTGCCATTGATAACCAAGCCCTGCATACATAATTCAACTTTATTTGTAAGTTCTAACAAGACGAACTTTGTGCCTTACTACCTTTAGATCAATCATTGCATCCTCGCAAAAAGAAAAGAAGACAGATTCAGTATATGCGTCTTTTCCCCTATTTCCGATAGTATGGGATGTACTGTACATAAAACAATGTATATTTATGATTAGGCATGATATATGGCTCATTGGTTGAATGATAACTTACGCGCAGACCTGACGTACATGTTCTTTTAGGTTTCATGACGTGAAAACTTCAGCTCCAAGGATTTGCAAAGGCAAGCAATATGCAGTATGTACAATGCCCTAAAAGATAAGTTGATGGATTGTTTGCTCTACCTGTAAAACCAGTCAAATATAGTAATTAATTAGCAGCATTGCCATGTCGGCCCGCCATAGACTCTAGATTTGATTATTCCCACTGCATATCTGCATCATTCATCCATCAGTTAAATAAGGCCAAGCGACCAGTGGAACTGCAATATCTAATAAGCTATCTCGGCGCACACAAACATATAAACACACCATTGGCGGTTTGGCGTGCTATCTCTGAGCTCTTTTCAGGACTTCAGAAATTCAGACTTGGTAATGCCATGAAAGCTGTAATCTTTAGAGCTAAGTAGTCGTAGAGCTAAGTTTAAGTTAAAGATGTAATTTTCTTTGCATTGTAATTTGCGAAACATATTACTGTGACTAGTAAGGTGCTCGTGCGTTGCAACGAAAACATAAAATAAAAGTGATACATACTATCAAACATGATCTCAAACTAAATAATAAATATCAATTTTATCTTACGTCATCATGTATCAAACAAAGTATACATGTTCATACTCGTAAATAAATCAAGCATCATATTAGTGAAGCATTTGAATGGCGCCCGAGTTTTTTCCTACCATGGAACTTCGCAACCCATTTGAATGGACTAATACATCGTACCTTTGATTGGCCTAATACATCATACCATTTGAATGGCCAAATACATCATATAGAGAGTTCAAAAAAACTCTACGGTCTAATGACAGCATCACAAAGATAGCCACCTAAAGCCAAACAACTCACAACGGTTTTCTTTCCATAACTGTTTTCACTATATTTTCGCATCCACCAGATATCACCATTCACGAGAACAGAACAAGAAATCCATATCACAAGTACTGTCCATCCAGCGCCCTATCTTGTGCCTTCATCTCAAATCCCTACCTGCAACTTACGTCATCACAAGTGAAAATTTATCACAATGCAATGTCATTAACCTATCTATACAAAAATAGGAGTAGAAAGGCTGCCAAAATAATTACCATCCTACAAAAAATAAACCAGGAATAGCCCATCTAAATAAAAATGGCATAAAAAACCTGCAGGTAGACTTGGTATCTAGGCTATCCAGTCCCCTCTGCACATTGGAGTCATGTACATTCCTTGAAACAAGGGGCATGTTTTGCATTTCCATCTTCTATGTAGTATTTTCTTCTCTGAAAGCCTGAAAGCAAATAGTGAATAATAAATTTATTGGACACATGTTGGCAAGGCAGATCACACATGGCAATTTTAAAATATCAACAACGTATTTGTGAGACGCCATTGTATAAATGTCAAACCATGTAATGCCACTTCAAATGAACTTGAGATAATTTGGCAAGAGATGAACTTTAGATCGTATGCACAGTAGATTAGGAAATATTGGCAATATTGTAAAGTATTGCTGATTGCTGCTTCACAAAAACTTTAGAACACAACTAATGAAGTTGGAGCAAAATATATCATCTTACGTAACAGAATACCATATTTAAATCTAGACATTCCTATATGTATCAGGATTCAGCAACATTCTCGCATCCATCTAGGGGTCTATATTTGTCTCCACACCCACCCCTCAAGATGATGGATATGTTTGCAAGGACCATTTGCACAAATATGCCTCCACACCCCCCTCATGATGAAGAATAGGTTTGTAAGGAACATTTGCAAAAGAATCGCTTATCCAGATGATATAATCATAGCATTTCTGCAGTCATTACAAAATACTACACGTAACTTTATAACTACTTGTGCCGAATGTTTCAGAGAATGACGATAGATATAAGCATAAAAGAAGAGTTTCCATGTTTATAAGGGATAACAGCGGGTGTGAGAAAACAACGGGTAGAATGGTTACTGCACAAGCTCAGAATTTGGGGTCAGATAAAGTTTAAGAGTCCTCAAAGCAAACAGTAGCTACAGGAGACCACACTCAAATTTGACACCAATAACATGATATTGAAGCAAACAATAGCATATTGCATTTGCACTCAAGAATTGATCAGATAGCATATAAACATGAGTTCGAAATTTGCGGGTATGAGAATTTATTGTAGAAAAATTTCAGGCCAACATTGATGATAAATCAGATAGCATATCTCTAATGTTGCTAATTTAATCATCGGCAAACTCAGTAATAATGTGACACTACAGAAAACCATGGTTGAGATGTGCAATATATTTAAGAATAAAATATTGTTACTTATGCATTTATCATTTCGAAGACAATCATTTGATATTTATCACTTCGAAGAAAATAAATCCTTGATTGTTCTGAAATATGGAGAGGAAAGCTGTTTTACAACAGCACAAGATCATAACTCATGTTTGAGTATTTTTAGAAAGCAAATCAGGACACACACTTTATCAAACAAGTACAATGTTGATCTTACTGAAACAATGTTATATGGAAAACTTTACCTTGGACCAGCCCAGAAAGATCTTTTATCCAGTTCAGGCACCACTAATGTTAGATTCACATAGCGTATATATGCAAGATACCATTTCATAAACAATTTACAATCGAATAAAAAATGAATAGTTGTGCTCGCTCGCAGCCTATAACCAGGCGAGAAAGTAACGAGAAGTTACTATAGCTAATACAAACCCCAGCTCGCATTTGATTGAGGCCTCCATTGCAAGTCACTTGTAGATAGCCATTGCTTTTATAAATTCCTGCATAAAGCAACAAGGCCCTAATCAGCTCAATAGCATATTGCATTTGTACTCAAGAATTGATCAGATAGCATATAAACATGAGTTCGAAATTTGCGGGTATGAGAATTTATTGTAGACTTGATGAATCAACAGAAGTTTAAATCAGAATGCACAGAAGCCATTAGAGTTCATCTTTTGCATAATCCTAAATGTGTGGATCTTACAATTAAGTGGAAAATCCTCACCATCAATTAGTTGTAACAATGTGCCAAAACAAGACTAACAACAGGAAAATGCAGCAAGTATTTCGCTAAACATAAACATAAACATTTTAACGCTAGTCTTCATAGAAAGAGAAGATTTATGCCTGAGAAACAATAACAACAATTCCACCTGAAATAACAAAGTGACCAAGGAAATAAAGTTAGTTCAAAGTCAATCGACGAATTGAGAACATTGATATATTGATATTTATGAATCATTAGTAGCCCCAGCAAACCATACAACAAACATCAATTTTCCATTACACATATCAAGCGAACCATATATGTATTCTGCCAAATACATAAGTTACCAACTTGTGGGTTACATTACCGATCACTAAACAAAATGATTGACTTGGACGCTAACTGAGAGTGAAAAGAGCATTTCGACTTTGAATACATCTTCGAGTGTGCATATGACCCCGCTTTCCAACCTGTGAAAGTAACAATGAAAAACACTTTCTTAAAATTTGGTACAAACAATTGCAAACAAAAATGTGCACAACACGGTGGCGAACTCGTGGCCGCCGAGGTCGGTCCCTCTGGCCGCAGAGGTCGAAAGGTGTCGCAGAGGAGAGCACGAGCGATAAAGAGAGGTAGGTTGTCGCCGTCTGCTACATCCACCGCACACGGAGGCCGACCCCCGCCTCCCCCATCGGATCTGCCCATGCCACCGTAGCCGAGATCGGAGAGATTGCGTTGGCGAGATCGATAAAGAGGAGGTAGGTTTTATCACCTTTCGCTTCCACTCGTTGGTGACTCCTCTTGATCCTGGCGACGCATCCCTTTTCGTGGTGAGATCGAAGGTTGAAGGGGATCTAGAAGGAGGAGGAGATGCGGACAGGAGAAGAGGGAGGAAGCTACGGTTCTGATGTGTGGAAGAAGTGGGGTGGTTGCGACGGTTTGGCCCTTCGTCGCTGGGGTGGGAGCCGGGGAGGAGGCGTCGGAGGAGGAGGCGGGGAGGAGGAGGCGGCAGACGTGGTGGGAGGGAGGGAGGAGGCGTCGACACGGGGGGAGGAGGAGGTGGCGAAAGATTGGGTGGGGAGGCGGCGCTTGGGATTCGGTGGGGAGGCGGCGGAGGAGGAGGCGGAGGAGGAGGAGGCACATGGGGGGTGGGAGGAGGAGGAGGCGGCAAGTGGGGAGGAGGAGGTGGCGGCTGGAGGAGCTGGGAGGAGGCGGTGGCGGCGTGGGTGGGAGGAGGAGGAGGCGGGGGGGGGAGGAGGAGGCGGCGGCGGAGGAGGGCGAGGAGGCGGCGCGGAGGGAAAGGAGGCGAGGCGTCGGTGCGAGTGGAGGGAGGCGTCGACGAATGATTTGGTGGGGGGAGGCAGGCGCACGCGTTTAGTGAGGAGGGTGGGGTCCACACATCAGCCAGTTTTTCTGTAAGAAAGGGTGGAAAAGGCCGTACCAACCACCAACTCCTTCTTTTATAATAATAAAGATATGTGACTATTGGATCGGTAAATCCGGCATGGTTCATTAGTTCTACTCTACTTGTTGTCCATGTTGATTCCCCTATATCTAATCCCTGGCTCCGCCCCTGACGATTACATTCCGATGTAATTTCGCACATCTCGACTTAGAATGCCAAGGCTGCAAAGTTACGTTGCGGGCTAGTAATTCAATATCGTTTGATGTGACAAAGTACATTCCGAGTAATTTGCAATCTTGGCATTGGCATTGGGTATGTTCTTTTTTGCTGCGACTTATAGTTTTTAGTTAAAATTTTTAAATTTTGGCTGTTTGCGATAGAGATTACGGAGAGAGATACTCGTTTGTGATTTTGGTTGATACATATATTAGGCTTTTAACGTGTACTATAATTAACTTGTAGATTTCGTCTTGAAAAATACTATATTTAAAAGTTAGATACTGTAATAAAAGCCAAAATCCGTTTTTAGATGAACTGGCCCCATTATCACACCATGGATGCCTACCTTTCGAGCCCGACCCGGATGCAAAAAAAATTCGAACCCGGAACCCGACACCAACCTCCCCTTTTAACGCCTTCTTCCCACCCCCAACCTCCGAAATCCAAACCAATCATTTTATCGCTCTAGAAGCAAAAGCAAAAAAAAACACGCGTTCCCTTTCGTCGCGCAACTTCCTCTCCCCTCCAAATTCCCCATTCCAAACAAAATCCAAAGAAAAAAATCAAAAAAAGGGGGGACAAAAATCCTCGCCGCCGACGACCTCCCCGCCCTCGCGTCGGGATTCCATGGCCTCGTCGGCGTCTTGGTCGTCGTCGTCCGCCTCCCTCTTCGCCGCCGACCGCCTCCGCCCCTTCGCCGCCTCGCCGAACACCGTGCGCCGCCGATGCCAGCCTCCGCCGCCGCAGCAACAGCGCCCGAAGCCTCGATCCGCCCTCTGCTAGGTCTCTCGCCCCGCCTCCCTCCTTCTAGTCAATTCGGTGTTTGTGTTCAGGAATAAGGAGTTTAGGGTTTCCGTCGTGCTTGTTCGATTTAATGACTAGGGGTGGTGGAATCGGTGAGGAGTTGGTGCTGTTGGGGAGGTTCCTCACGCTTGCTTTCGTTCCCATGGCTGGAAACGTACGAATACGACCGTCTCTGTTGGGTTTTATTTGTGTAGTAGATGTAATCGCTGCTTGCTAAGTTTATAATTTTAGGTCTTGGAAGGAAACAAAGATCTCAAGAGGGGTGAGTTTTGGTTGTAATTTCACAGGTTTGGTAGGGAAGAAAAGTAGGTAGGTTGTTTTTTAGGATAATTTGAGGGACGTGCAAGTAAGAGAAGCAAAAAAGAAGCGGCTTGGTGTTGGTGGTATAACCAGAGGGAGTTTCACCATGGTGGGGAAGGAACTGGTGGTGCAAAGGAATGGTCCTGTGGACGTCCGTGAGATTGCTGCGAAGGCGACGCTTCGGGAGGTACGGCAGAATGGGCACACCTATGTGGAGCTCCGGCGTGTCGGGAAGCGTGTCATCTTCTTCTGCACCATCTGCCTCACTGAGTGCTTCAGTGACAATGTGCTGTTCGACCACCTGAAGGGGAACCTGCACTCACGGCGGTATGCCGAGGCTAAGGTCACGCTGCTTGGGCCCATGCCATGGCCGTTCAATGATGGTGTGCTCTTCTTCAGCAATTCACGCGAGAAGGATCCACTCTTGCTGGACTCAAGCTCGCAGAGCACCAGAGAGCTGGCCCTGGTTCCCCAGCCTGAGTTGTCAGGGAATGACACTGAAGTGACTTCGTGGTTGAGAGATGGCTCAAGCTCTCATAATGGCGTGAGAGGTGCAGTTAATGGTGCAAATGGACGTGCCAATGCTAGAACTGCTGTATCTGAAGAGCGTGCATTGTCAAACTACATTGGAACTGATGGCTCTCTTGTTATTCCTGGTGTGTTGCTAAAGGATGTTGTTTCAAATTTGCCCGTGCATCTTTTGGGGTATGGAAACATTGCATACAGGATCTGTGAATCTAGCCAAGGTTGTAAGAAGGTTAGCAAGATCTGGTGTGCTTGGGTAGGACAAGAAGGCTCCCGTGACACTGAGGGGTGTAACATTTATCAGCAATCTGGTTTTGCCATAGTCAACTTCTCTTATACATATGAGTTGGGCAGGAGGTGGTCTTCTGATGATCAGGAGCTTCCTATCTCTGCTGGATCTTTCTTTGTAATTGATGATGCTGGACATCGTGGAAAGAGAAGGAAGAAGTCATTTTCCGATCAAGAAGCTTCTTCAGAAGAGTCGAATGGTCAGAGCAACTCTGCCCATGGCACAAGCCAAGCTATTGTGACTGGTTCCCCAACAGGTTCCTCACGCAATCTTCAAGTCGGTCTCTTTTCCAGCAAGTCTATGAGGAGAGAGTTGAGGAAACAGAAGCGCCTTGCTGCTGAGAGAGTTTGTGATATTTGTGGGCGACCAATGCTTCCTGGAAAGGATGTGGCTACCTTGCTGAACTGCACCACAGGAAACCTAGCGTGCAGCAGTAGAAACTTGAGTGGGGTGAGTAATTTCTAACATTTTTGGTTCTTTCTGTTTCTTGAAGATAGCAACATGGGGCACGCTTACTATTTTTACAGAGAAAAACTAAAACAAAGCACAATTAGAAACTTAGATCGTCTACAAAATTTCTTTTCAATGTAGAGATACAGGCCAACAAAATTTCTTTTGCATGTAGAGATACAGGCTTTCTTCACTGTTGGACAAAAGTTTAATTCTGATCAACCATAGTTTCCAGAATCAAATCTCTTACGAAAATATGTTGGTGGGATTCTTTTTTTAACCCCAAATATAGCATGTGAGAATTTCCTCTTTCAAATTCGAAGTCTTCTGCTGTAATGACTTAGCTACACATGATTTTTGCAGGCTTATCATCTATTTCACACTTCCTGCCTTGTACACTGGACTATTTTGTGTCAGTATGAGGTGCTGGCTGACCAAATTGCTAACAAGAGGAAGAGCAACCGAGGAAGAAAGGCAAAAACAGCACCAAAGAGCAGGATAACATCCATCCTTTGCCCAGAGTGTCAGGGTACAGGAGTCCATGTTGAGGGAGATGAACTTGAAAAGCCAACTATTTCTTTATCCGAGGTTTGGAGCACATTAACACTGGTTTCTTGTCAGCTAGCTATTTTTCTTTCAGAGAACTTGCTTTAATTCATTATTGTGCAAGTAAAATGTGGCGCTTCTGAAAATTGGGTTTATTTTGGCAGATGTTTCGCTATAAGCTGAAAGCCATTGAAGCGCACAAAGCATGGATGAAGAGCCCTGAGGTGCTTGAGAACTGTTCCACTGGACTTCATTTCCCTTCAGAACATCTGGAAAGCTCTGAGGTAGCTCCCAAGGCAAATTTAATTCCTATTTTTTTGAATTGAAATGCATGAATTGGATCACTAATGCCACATCCCTCTGTTGTAGGAGCAGGTGATGCCACTGAAGTCACTTCCTTTCTATGCAGCGGATGGATACGAACGTATTTGGGTCAGCTTGTGAACCGTGCCTCACGATTGCCAGAAACGAGAGGAATTAATCCAGAGTCTATGTAAATTTACTAGAGCAGCTGTAAATAAGCATGCATGACAATACTGGGAACAGTGATGTTAGATGCTGACACTGTAGTTGCTTATTTGGTTGTTTGTACTGTACCTATGTTTAACCTGTATGTCTGCCAGAAACCATGACAGTAACTGAAACTTCAGCAAACTTGTATTCGACTGGGTTTAGTACCATATATATATGCACTGCTCTTTACTGCGTTCAACTCGGCCGAAGACATGGCAACTACTGTATTTCTGCACTATGCTCTCTAGCTTTGCACATTCTGTTGAGACTTCAGACTTCTGGGTTTCCATTTTTGGTTTCGTTTTATGCATTGCGTTGTGTAAAGTCGCGGTTTATAATGCTATATGAGCTGATTACGGTATAATTTGTTCATGGGGGATTTAGCTCATGAAAGGAGGACAATCTAAAAATAGCATCGGCGCAAACGCTTTACACAGGTGCACAATAAATCTTAGAAGCGCCTGTCATTCTGGCAAGCGAATGGTTCCATTTTGGGATCGCTTTTGGGTTCGCATCTAGTCACTTCTGTAGTGATTAGCTTAATCATGTTTATTTGACCCTACGCGCTTCCTTGCCAATCAGATTTGCCTATGGTAGGTGCTAATACCATGACGAGGTACATACATGGCATCTTTACATTTCCCATCGCAGACGAGCAAATACAAGAGAAAGAAGAAAGTAGACGCAACTTGGGCCTCGGCATGATAATTGTGTTACCAGGAAGCCATCATCGAGACGGCCTCAGTACTATCAGGAAGATAACGCAGTATTTCATGAGCAGCATCATCGATCCAAATGGTTCAGCAAAGCCATAAATAAACACAACAAAAACCAAACAAAAAACCACATCAAAAGCACAAAAGAAAACAGAGGATCATACCTTCTAGCGTATCATGCTTCGACGCAAAGAGAGGAAAAAATAGAAATTATCAGTCGTGACCACAGATAGATCTGAGCTGACAGCGAGAGCTTAGAGAGCCGGGAAGAAGGAGGAACTAGTAGATGATTTCTATTCGGCGTGGGATTGAGGCGACCTGGCGACTAGGGTTTTTGGCCAGGCGAGAGCACTCGCTACCTGCGGAAATCCTCCGATTTATATACTCGCTCACGCATCAACCGGGAGCCGAGCGCGACTCCCAGACGGCGGCTAGACCCTACCAATGTCGGGCCGGCCGCGTCAGCACCCAAAAAACAACTCCCCTCGGCCCGTTCCGAGCAGGCCGAAACGGCCCAGAACACAAATATTTACGAGATAACGAGGCGCCTCCGCGCGGTCACGGGCTCACGGTGCATTCCCCCGCGCGCACGGCCCACCTCCCGTCCTTCGCTTTCCCACGCGCCCCCTTCTCGAATCTTCCGTCGCCGTCGCACCTCACGGGAAAAAAAAAGAGCTCACGGCGCAGGCGCACGCGCACGAACGAAGGAAAACCCCAAGCCGGATTCGCCTCCTCCGCCTACCACAGCATCTGTTCTCGTTCTGCTGCAGCGGCGGAGTCTCTGCGAAGAGAGGCGGGTGATGGCGAGCGGTGGGGCGGTGAGGGAGGTGGGGTCGAGGGCCGAGCTGGAGGCGGCGGTGGGCGGCGCGCTGGCGGCCGTGGTGCACTTCTGGGCGGCCTGGTGCGAGGCCTCCAAGCAGATGGACGAGGTCTTCTCCCACCTCGCCGTCGACTTCCCACACGCGGTCTTCCTCCGGGTACGTGCTGCTATTAATCTATTAATGATTATCCCTTTATGCTGCTCCTGCCTTCCCCATCCCCTCTCCGATCGCGGTAGATTTGGGCTGGCCTGGTTCGGTTCGCTATACCAATGGATGGATTCGACGGGGGCGTTCTAGGGATTAGATTCGTGGTTGTCGTTTAGGGTTTTGGTGTGGTAAGCCGGAAGAGGAAGGTTTCTGTGGCTGCCTGTTGCGCTGGTTGGTTATACTTTATTTCCTCGCTTTTGAGTTCATCTGATGATGTTGCTGATTTGATTAAAAAGGTATAATGACAAGGTGAGAAGCGAGTGCTTATTGGACAATGAATTATGGAGCTCGGTTCATTGAAACTGATTACAGACAAACTTACTTTGGTTACTCAAATAGTTCCTGTCTGCTCTTATGGTTAGTTTTGAACCCATACCGCCTTTACACTTCAACTCTAGAGTATTCAAATTGTGGGGGCGCATAAGTGTTGAGCCTCCTCTAAAAAAAGTGTTAAGACAATTGTAGCTGAGACCATGGGTCAGTAATCACGGTGCCTGATGCTAGAAGCCCGGCATTCCTTGCGAGTGTGCTCCGCTGTATTTTCTGATTTACATCAAATTGTATAAACAGGTGGATACTTTTTGTGGGCATCCTTTTTATCCTTCCAGGCACAGCTGAGATTTATGGTAGGTGGTGCTATTCGGTGTTACTTTGGAGTTGTGGCATGCCATATAAAATTACTGTTTCTATCTGTTAGGTTCGGCATTTAAGTTTCGCGCTTGTATATTTGAATAATAATTTGGTTTGGTGTTATTCAGTATAATGTTGATATGCGGCAAGTACAGTCTGTTGAGTGTTGAGCTAGTTTGTGATGTATATGCAGTTGACTAACTTGCAGAATCTATGAACTTAGTTGAGAGTATTAGATAGAATATAAACATTGCTGAACCCATTATAAATCAGTTTTGCTACTGGTCCGTTATTTAGTAGTTTAACTGAATGATACCATCAGACTTAGTAAATACTGATTCAGTCCAATATTTGTCCTTTGCAACCATTGTGCTTTGGTTATTACTTGACTTCTGTGTTCTTTAATCTATCAAGTAATTATGGTTCATTGTCTGTCAACAACATGGTATTCTGAAATTTGGATATCTAAATTGTTTGCTTGTCTCTTGTTACACTCTAACGTCTATCAGGTTGAAGCTGAAGAACAGCCGGAAATTTCAGAGGCTTACGGAGTTACAGCAGTGCCATATTTTGTTTTCTGCAAGGTATTTACAATGCCCATGTAATATAATTTGTTCTTGTTAATGAACCGTTTCACTTTGTTTAGATATTTCTTTGCACAACTACTGCTGATAGGATTATGGTACTTGTATTTCTTGTTGAAGTTGAATTGCATGTGTCTTGAATGATGGTGTTGTGGTAATAATGTTGCATAAGTGACATGTGCTCTGCCAACGTGATGAGAGGTGTATGTTAGGATCCACACTCTCAAACTTGTATATTGTTAGGATCCGCAATCTCAAATTTTGTTAGCATGACTCATTCTACAGGCAATGGTATTCAATTCTGCCTGCCCATACAATGTGGACTAACAACTTCACATAGACACTTCACGAATTTACTCTAGCCTGCTACACTTAAGATTCCATATGAATATATAACCTAGTTCACCTTAGCTGTCTATACTAAAGATTCCATATGATTATATGAATGTGCAATGTTCTTATACCTTTTGGTGAGGTGTGGCATGATGTAGTGTGTAGGCTCTCAGCAATTAATGGTCTTGAAGTGCTTTATGAACTATGAAGTGTGATTGCACCTCATGAAGTCTGCATAGATAGTGTCTTTTTTGCTAGGCTAGTTGGTTATCGTTTCTTGTGTGATTTTGGCAGTCCTGTGAAGTTCCATCATAATGCCAATCTATACGTGCCCCACAATTGTGAGATCCTCGTATGGTATTTGCTCTGCAAATAGGTGATATTAGGTGATCTATCGTGTGCTAACTGTCTCATTTGTTTGGTTGTCTTGTGGGCTAGGTTCTGCATAGCTACAGTTTACTAACTGCCCGAAACATCCTCAATGTGTGATTTGCCTATTAGTGATTGTCTTAAATTTCCTGTGAAGAATGTCTTGTTATTTGGTTAACTTCTGGAGTTCCTTTAACACAGTGCCAAATCTTTGTTACTGAATGCTTTGTAAGATTTGTATGATGCTTTCTTTGTAAGAGTTGTCATTTATGCATCCATTATCTGTTTGCAGGAAGGTAAAACTGTTGATACTCTGGAAGGTGCAAATCCAGCCAGCCTGGCCAATAAGGTTGCAAAATTAGCTGGGCCTGCCAATGTTGCCAAGTCTGCTGCACCTGCTAGCCTGGTGGTGGCTGCTGGGCCTTCTGTACTTGAAAAAGTCCAAGAGATGGCACGTCACAATGGATCTTCTGCTGCTGAGAGTACACATGCTGGCAACATGCCAGATGCATTGAATAAGCGATTGGAGCAGCTTGTCAATTCGCATCCTGTCTTTTTATTTATGAAGGGAACTCCTGAGCAACCAAGGTGCGGTTTCAGCCGAAAAGTGGTTGACATTTTGAAGCAGGAAGGAGTTGAATTTGGGAGCTTTGACATCCTTACAGATAACGAAGTACGTGAAGGAATGAAGAAGTTCTCCAACTGGCCAACTTTTCCTCAGCTCTACTGCAAAGGTGAGCTGCTTGGTGGATGTGATATTGTTGTTGCTCTGCATGAAAGTGGTGAACTGAAGGATGTGTTTAAGGAGCACAACATTCCTCTCCAACCACAGGGAAGCAAAAATGAGGAGGCAGTGAAATCTGAGCCTGTTGCTGAAAAGAGTGGTGCAGTTCCTGAGCCAGTTTGTCTTACTGCTGCTCAGAAAGAACGTTTAGAAAGCATCATTAATTCCAGCCCAGTTATGGTATTCATGAAAGGTTCACCTGAGGAGCCCAAGTGTGGATTCAGTGGGAAGGTTGTTCATATTCTTAAGCAAGAGAAAACTCCTTTCTCAAGTTTTGACGTTCTTTTGGATGATGAGGTTAGGCAGGGTCTAAAGGTTCTCTCAAACTGGCCTAGTTACCCTCAACTCTACATAAAGGGTGAACTGGTTGGTGGTTCAGACATAGTGATGGAGATGCATAAGAGTGGGGAGCTCAAGAAGGTTCTCTCAGAGAAAGGGGTTATTCCAAAAGAAAGCCTAGAGGACCGACTGAAGGCCCTAATTTCCTCATCCCCGGTGATGCTGTTCATGAAAGGCACCCCAGATGCTCCTCGTTGCGGCTTTAGTTCGAAAGTTGTGAATGCACTGAAGCAGGCAGGAATCAGCTTTGGGTCCTTCGACATTCTATCCAATGAAGAAGTTAGACAAGGTTTGAAGGCATACGCGAACTGGCCTACCTTTCCTCAACTATACTACAAATCAGAACTGATGGGGGGATGTGACATTGTTCTCGAGATGGAGAAGAACGGAGAGCTGAACTCCACTCTTTCGGAGTAGGTGATATTTGCGTCGTATCGTCATCTTGCTGGTGTTTCTAGCATCTTTCCACTATGGAATTGCTCTATTGACGGCATCTATGCCGATGTATTCGTAGATCCATGTTTTGAACTTAGATCCGCCAGTGCCACGTTGCTTGAACTGTGACATCTGCAGAAGAAATAACTGAAAAGGCATGTTCAATACCTGTTGGGTTTATTACCAGTTAATTCTGCTGCCTTGACTCAGGCTGGAAGTTCTAAATCAAAAGCATTGGCTATTGTTTCACAATTAATAGATGTTTTCTTTATACTTTCACCGTTTTTATGTGATGTTTTTTTTATTTTTCACAGTTTTAGATATATAACTTTGGCAATTATTTTTTTATCTTTATCTTATTATATACTAATAAGATTACGATATTATGAAAGTATTTTGAATGATAAATTTAATGATATAGTTTCTGTATAACTAATTTAGATAGTTTTAAATATATTAGTGGTCAAACTTTAGAACTTACTGCACAGGTTCTCCGGCGTCGCTTAAAAAGAATGGTGTCACTTTAAAAGGAATTGAGGGAGTAGTTTTTATAGTGTATTCCCGAGGAAAATTTTCGTCCACAACATGGGGCCAAGGAAAGGAGTTTTAGGATCCGTTTTCCCTCTTAGGTTGCCCTTAATGTAGTTGCTCGCCACAACAGCATTGGCGTTCCAGTCAACAACAATTTGGGGCTCACACTCCATCTCCTCCAGGGTGTTCTCCATCCCGAAAAAATCTGCCTTTGTGCCATAAGAATTGATGCATATTCTGTAGCTGAAGTTGTCAGGAATGATCCCATTGCTCTTCATCTCTGCCATCACCGAAGGGACCTTCTCATGCTGCCCTAGGTTCGGTGCTCTTCATCCCATGAGGTTGTTGTAGGGGAGAGTGGAGAACACAAAACCCAGCTCTTTCATCTTCTGAAAATGAGCCAACGATTTGTCGACCAGGAGTTCTCGTGTGAAGCAGTTCAGAAGTGCACTGTAGGGTTTCTCCGTCTTATCTTTCTCAGGCAGTTTATTGAAGTAGGTCTCTGCTGCTCATATGAAAATAATAATATTCTCTCTCAACCGGACTCTCTCCTATATAGTTGTTTAATACTCATATGAATTGTTTAATGCTTTAAATCGACTCCTAAGTAGAGTCTGGTTCCATGCATTTTTTGTTAGAATCGACCCTTCCAATGTATTGAATCGATTCATTGCCTTCTCTCTCCTCATTTGAACCGGCTAAAACACAACATTGGAGATGGTCTAATGAAGCATGCCGAGAGGAGAGAGACTGCACATAATTATTGCTTTTAGCATGTCTACAACAATAAGCTCTAGAACATAAATTTAAAGGAAATATAAATAGTTAAAGTGGTTTACATGTTGTAAACAGATGACAGCCATGGCTTGTATTGAATTATATATGTGAATCAGCACTGCAGATGCAGATTAATCAGCACAGAAGCACTTTTCAAGTTTTAATTAAGAGCAGGTATTTCCTCTAATTGGACGCAGTCCTAACACCTAAGCAATAGCATGCTTTCTTGCAGTCCTCCCCATGTTGTTCACAACCACAGGTATTTCCGGTGAGTATACAGAAAGACATAATAAGAAACCACCACTTCAGAATTCCCAATTGCGAAAACAAATATATGCATTTAACTCGATTTAAAATTGTTTTAATTATACTTGTTAATTGGTTAAACATTAAAATAAGTCGATTTCAAATGAATTTGAATTTTACTAAAGCTCGGCTCGGCTCGTTAGCTCGTTTCTAAAAATACTTTTAAGTTATATGTAAAATGATATTCAATCAAACTATATCAATTTTAGAAAAAGCTCGATAAAACAAGGAGTTGGCTTGATATCCATCCCGGTCTACTATATAGACAAGCCATACGTCCATACGTATGGTGTGAGTTTGATGCCACGTGTCACATATGGCTAAACCCACATAGGCTTGCTTAGTGGCTAAATCTATACGATGTTCATACAAATGAGTGTCATTTTTACAATTACAACTATAAAAATATTATTTTACTAATTATGCTTTAAAATTTGCTATTTGAGCCAAAAACTCGCCTTGGCGTGGCGTGGTCGTTGCCTCAGGGGCGTAGGGGAAGTGTGTGGATTTTTTTTTTCCCTTTGGCCTTTGGGTTTAAGGAAATTTTGTTGATTCTTGCTTTAACAAGGCGATTTTGCTTTTATTTTTTTCTGTAAAATCAGGTTTGTCTTAGATATGACAACTTTATCAAAAAAATATATGATAGAATAACTTCAGTTGAAAACGTTTAACTCACGGGTGTAACATTTTAAAGCCACGGATAATCTGCATTTCTAACGGAGAGTTTATATACATAAGACAACTATAAGCTAGTTTATAACATATATTACGTCAATCTCTGGCTGTAAAAATCTAGCTAACTTTTTATAATATATCAGCTGTTTTTCGAAAATTTGATTACGGCTGTTTCGCATCATGGTATGTTGCTGGAAAAATATGTTCACAATATGTTTCCGCTAAAGAACAGAAAGCAGAGGTGAAATTTCAGCATCTCATACCGGGTCGTCATTGAACCTTCAATTGAATCGACAATTTCAGCCCACTCATCACGAAGGCCATCTGAGCCCACTTCCCTTTCCCCCAAACCCTCGCACCTCCGCCACGCACCACCGCGCCACCATGCACCGACTCCTCCCTCGCCGCGGCGTCCTCCGCCGCCTCTCCACGGCCGCCGCCACCCCCTTCCCACCACCGCCTCGCCAGAAGGAGGACTCCCTCTACGTCCGCGTCTCGGCCGTCGCGATCCCGCGCCTCCCGCTGGCCCCCGTCCTGGAGCAATGGGCCCTCGTCGAGGGCCGCCCCGTCGAGAAGCACAACCTCCAGGCCATCATCAAGAAGCTGGTCGGCCTCCGCCGCTTCTCCCACGCGCTCGAGGTCGCAGGCAAACAAGCACCCTCCCGAAGCGAGTTGTTTGGATTATTACCAAGACTCCCAACGTGCATCTCACTCACCGATTCTTTGGTTTCTTGCAGCTGTCCATGTGGATGACTGACCGGAGACACTTCCACCTGTCCCCCGGCGACGTCGCGTACCGCCTGGAGCTGATCCGCAAGGTGCACGGCCTCGAGAGCGCCGTGGAGTACTTCGGGAGCGTGCCGAAGCAGCTGAGGAAATCACAGTGCTATGGCTCACTCCTGAAATGCTACGCGGAGGGGAAGTCCGCCGCGAAGGCTGAGGAGCTCTTCGCGGAGATGCAGGAGATGGGGATGATAAGTTCTTATGCTTACAATGTGATGATGAAGCTTTATCTGGAGACCGGGCAGGTTGAGAGGGTTCAAACCATGTACCAGACTATGGAAGAGAGCAGCATCAAGCCTGATAGGTTCAGTATCGATATTCTGATGATGCTGTACGTATCTGCTGAAGATGTTAAGGGGATTGAGGAGGTTCTCGAGAAGGACAATCCACGTGAGAACCTTGTGAGTTGGCACGCATATGCCACCGCAGCCAAGGTTTTCATGAAAGCCGGGCTGCAAGAAAGGGCCTCGCAGGCTCTTCAGGAATCAGAAAAGCGGATTGATTGGAAGAATGGTAGGGTTGCATATGGGTTCTTGCTCTCCATGTATGCCGATCTGGGGATGCATAGCGAGGTTGACCGGATTTGGGATGTCTACAGGTCCAAAGTGCCGGCATGCAACTCGATGTACATGTGCAGGATGAGTGTGCTACTTAAGATGAATGACATTGATGGGGCTGAGAAAGCCTTTGAAGAGTGGGAAAGTAGGTGTGTTTACCATGATTGCCGGTTAGCCAACCTACTGGTGGATGCTTACTGCAAAGAAGGTCTTATGGAGAAGGCAGAAGCTCTTGTGGATGAAGCCATTAAAAAAGGGAGGACACCTTACGCTAATACTTGGTATAAGTTGGCTGGTGGGTTTTTCAAGGATGGTCAGGTGTTGAAGGCGGTGGATCTGACAAGGAAGGCTCTTGCTTCCGCGACTCCTGGATGGAAACCTGATCTGACAAATGTGCTAATGAGCCTGGAGCATTTCATGGAACAAAAGAATGTAGAAGCAGCCGAGGAGATGACAAGCCTGTTACAGAGTTTGGTTCCTTTGGCGAGGGATGTTTACCATAGTTTACTCAAGATATATATCCATGCAGGAAAGCCGGTGTCAGACTTGCTTGATCGTATGAAGAAAGATGGTCTTGAGGTTGATGAAGAAACAGATAGAATCCTTGTTGGAGAATGCCACTAGGTACACACCGCTGCCCGTCACTAAACAATATCTTTTTCTTGCTTTTTTCTATGGCAAGTCTACGCAGACCAATCTGCTCATTAATTCGACTCTAGTCCACTGCTTATATATGTCACTGCAATTCATTATTCTTCTATGTGGTGGCCTCATAGTCTTTGGGCAGTGGGGATGTCATTAGCAGATGCTGATGCAAGTTTATACAGTATTGTTACTTGTTAGGATCAGACAATAGGATGAACTGTTTAGTAGTCTCTCAAATCTTTCTTTGAAGCCAATCTCCATGACCATCTTTCACATTTTGAATATAGATCAAATTTTTTCCTCTCTAGATGTTCATATGTCTTGAATTTTCTTCTGTTTTACTTCTTTAACAAAATCTTACACTAATTGCTCCTATTTCCGCTTTTATGGCATCCCAGGTTCTACGAGGACAGCTCGACAAAAGCTAATAGCATGATAATGCCCTGTAAAATGAACCAGAGATGTGGATTGTCAAGAGATTTGAATTTCATGAAACGCATCTTATGGAAACACCACATAGCACAAGTACTTTTGTTCTTAAGATGCAAATTTGTAGTTGTGTTTCTGGCTTTCCGTAGTAGTTTTGCATGGAGAATGTGGGATGAGGGAGCCGTGGTGCCAGGGTACAAGGCCTGGGCGAATGTTGGATCTAGTTGGGACGTTGGGCTCGAGTTGTGCATAAAGTGGCTTGTTTTTGTTGTTGGGCTGGCGTCCTCAGCCTGGTCTTGAACACTTGATCAGGCTAATGTAGTGTGTGTTTGGTTTATGCTCAAACCAACTTTGCCAAAATTTAGCTAGCCCTAACAATTTGGCCCTTGTTTGGATGGTTGCCAAAATTTTAGGAAGTCTATGGCTCTATGGTCATGTTCTATGTATTTCTTGTCAATCTTTGGCCAAATTGTAGGCGGCCAAAATTTTGGCAGGGTTGCTTTGGGCATAAACCAAACACACCCGTAATGCCACAATCAGTTCAAGCTAAGCTGGGTGGACTAATGATTCAGACCACTTCCGGAAAACCAGCAAAGTGTGGAAATAACTGTTTTAAGCCCTGTTCGGAATGCATGAATTTTGCAGGAGTCGGTACAATTAAACAAAATTCATCCGTTCTAATGGGCCATCGTGTGGGCGCTCATTAACTTCTGAATTTGAGTTAAATTTGGCTCGTTTGTCATGAAAATGAACAGTAAGAATGTAAGAAAGATGCTGTTGTTGAACTTGTGATTCCTGCAACGTTTTGCATAGCTAGAACACGCTGCCATTACCTTCTCGCGCCGCTGTTTACTTTCGAACCCAGCTGTTTGAAAAGCCAGCAGATTCAGGCTATTCTGCTATTCAAACCTGAATCTTCTGCCCGATTGTTTGATGGACAAAATTATTCCCATCAAAACTATCTTGCAAACAAGCACCTCGTCAGAATATACTTTTTGGACTCCTTTCTTCAAGTCAGACCGAAGTCACTGCCGCACTTTTGCTGATGTTCCAGTCCGGATACGCTATGTATCTTTGTCTTGCGAAAACACATCATACATGAGCTGAACTGGGGCATGCCGGCTAAGTTCGTTTCTTGAAGCAACAGACTCAGATTCTCTGTTTTTTTTCTCCTCCTCTCCACGCTTCCTTCGATTCAAAGCCATGCGAATCTTTTTGTTGATTTATTGTTCACAAATCGGTCTGCCCAGTCAGCGATTCATCACCCATCTTCCGTCCATGGACACAATGTGATATTGGGCCTCTTCTTTTGGGATACGGCTTATGGTTTTTACCTGAAGTTTTTGAATTTTGACTGTTTGTGACAGAGATTACGAAAAGAGAGACACTCGCTTGCGATTTTAGTTGATACTTATAGATTCTGTCTTCAAAAAATATAAAAGCTAAAAACCGTCTTTAGAAACTGTAAAAACAGCCCATTACATCTCGAGTGAGTTTTGTGTGTACTTGTGTTTAATTTGTGCCCTTCGTCTTCAGTGCATCTACTCTGCCGCGTCCAACAAACCAGTGGTGCTACGCCGCCACGTGGTTGGGCGTCGCATGATGCAGTTGATCTTGCCACGCTAGGGAAAATCTAGGAACTCCACGGTGAACTTTCGTAGATTTTGCATCGTCTCCACGGTGAACTTTCGAGTATCGGATTACAACGCCGATGGACACGGGTCATATGCAGCTGTTACTTGTAGGTCCCACGAGGGATAGGGCATGCTGCCCGAGCTAAACTTGTTCCAAAGTTTTTTTTTTCTTAAAAAAAGACTGCATGTTGTGCACTGCACTCAGCCGCCCGTTTGGTCACTGCGCCACAATGTGTAGTCATTTGCCCCGTTCTTTTGGGCTTCGGTAGCTGTTTCTTTAAACGATTTTTCGAGTTCATTATCATATATATTGTTTATGTTGATGTCTTTATTGTTCGCCACTACTTTAAAAAGAGTAGCAAAAAACTATCGACTATAACCATAAGCTATCAAATACAGTCCAAAAAAACTTGATCAATAGCTCGTCGGTCATAACACTCTAACCTGATTTTGGTCATGCATCGGCCACTGCTCTCTATAGTTGCAGTCACAACTGGCAGGTGATCTCGATTCTCCTTTAGCTAGATGTCTAATTTTATAGTCTATTTGGAATGTAGGAATTTTGTGAGATTTTGCATGAATCAGCTCCCACCATCCACTTGAATCAGCTCTGAACTAGATCGCGTATCCCAGTCGGTTACCTTTGTACTATGACATACCACTTGAGCACTATCTTTTACCTTCTTCGGCTGCAGACTTTACTTTTGGTATGTGATCTATACGACCAGTTTGTAAGACTCGATCTTTATGGTTTATATATGTCTCCTTAATATCAACCAATTACCCTTTTTCATTATAGTTGTAAATGTGTGATAAACACCTTCATTGTAACTGTGTGTACTAATCACTGGTCATAGAAATAGTACGGTCCGACCATGATATACGTCGCACTATCGCGTGGTTTATTGGTATAGCTCAACCATACGCGTTTCTGACATATATAACAAGGGCCCCATGCAACATCATTAGGTGGCATGGTGCAGTCGCGCGCGTTGTATTTCTAGTATAGCATTACAGCGTATTCGTAGCTGGTACACCAATCTGCCGAGTTGGTTGAATAGGATCACACCAAAAGTATGAGATCCTGAGCACGCCGCTCAGACGTGACCGTTGTCTCTCTCTCTCTCTTCTTCTTTTCTTTTCTTTTCTTTTTTTCAAGAACGTGTTTTGCCATCTATTTAATTAGGTGATAGGTCTAATTAAAATCTCTTGCTCAACTCACCTTCTAGTTAAACAGCGTGAGGAACTGGCTGTACGCAACACATATTTTTTTCCCTCTTGAATTCAGTGGCACGAATTTCATGCACTAGAGCCCTGCGTCAGATGATGGAGATATGTGTGGTTATTTTTTAGAAGTGATATGTGGCTGAGCTAGAAAGAGATTAGCAGATGACTGCATTAGATACATCTAAGACCTCTTCTTTTTAGTTTTTTAAAAGCTAATTTTCAATTTTTTTATAATAAATAGATTTCAAACAGAGTATCTTTAAAATAGGATTTATAAATTAATTATAGTATATACTATAGTGACTTTATTTGTATTGGTCAGAATCGTATGTGTGTTTCTATTACTCCATACTCTCTCACGAACAACTCAAAAATAAAAAATCATAACAAAAAATCATAAATCAAAATCAAAAGAAAGCCCTGCCTGAGCCGCAAGTTACCAAGGATTCCTATGACCTATGCAGGGGGTGAGATTAGTGGAAAAAGAGGCAAATGGCATCAGAGATTCATGGACCGTCACCCCAACTTTTCATTGACAGAATTTCGTGGGCATCGCGTCGTCACGCCACACCGAAGGCTTTCGGTCCTCCGCTCTACGCACATATCAGTACAATGATCACGTGACAGGCGGGGCCCATGGCACCCTGGTTCCACCTGTCATTGACACAGCCATGTGAGGCATGAACTTGCCGATGTTTCAGAAAAACCAGGCGTACTGGAGCTTGACTGGGCCACGTTCGTTGCACTCCCACACACTTCTGGAAGTGCCAAACGAGTGTAACCCCATTGATGAACCGGAGATCTGGAACCATCTACGCGCGTGGCTCTCACATCGGTACCTTGAAAGAAATTTTTTTTTTGAGAGGGTGCAATACGAACGTACACTTAACTAACATCTTACTTACCATCTATACACGCACATACGTGTACGTATTTCCTACATATGCCGGGAAATATAGCGGTATTTTGAAGAAATTTGGTAGTGCCTCAGTATACGGACATTCTGAATTTTACCTTCACAAAATTCCGTTGCTATAGATAGCATAGCAACTCCGTGGGGATCCGTAAAGCCCATTTTCCCCATATGTACCGAAAGCTCTGGTATGTTTTGGTTCTTTGGACTTTCTAGTACATTTAGCACTATTTGGTACTTACAAAAATAGCTACATATCTAGCTATTGATAAAAATGATGTTTTTTGTTGTCCAGTGACCGAGCGGCAAAAACCGTGGGCTAACGTGTAGCGTTCTTTCGTCCCGTAGCAGACAAGAAGGCAAGCGACCCACCGTCTCACCACTAGACGACGGGTGGCCTACCATCCCATGGCAAAGTAGTAGGTGATTAAGCCGGCTTAATTACTTGGCCTAATTTTTTTTCTTACTGTTTGTTAGAATTTTGAAATATAGCAAATGAGTACAAAAATTACGAAATTTTATGTGCAGTCTCCTGACACAGCGTACTTAGCGCCAACAGACTGTTTCTTGCTCGAGCGCCAAAGCTGAGTACCGTGCCGCCGCCAACGCAGTCGCCGAGACTTGTTGGATGCGCCAACTCCTCCATGAGCTTCGTCGCCCCTCCAGAAGGCTACTGTGGTGTACTACGACAACATAAGCGTTGTCTGTCTCTCCACTAACCCCGTTTAGCATCAACGCACGAAACATGTTAAAATCGATCTCCATTTGGTGCACGAACGGGTTGCTTTCGACACGGTCATTTGACTAGGGCGGAGTGGCGTGTCGTAAGCACCGAGTAGTTGTAACGACCATGATCGGTCATACGGACCACAGCCAATCGCGATTGTTAGGCTACACATGTGATCATAAGCATCAAGTGGTCGTAACGACTATAGTCCAGTGAAACAACGTGTGGTTAAATGGTGTGCCAAGTGAGTATATAAGCACCGAGTAGTTGTAACGACCACGACATGGGCATACGACCACAGCTGAATGGTGTGATTGTAAGCATCGAGTGATCGTAATGATCGGTCATACGACTGCGACCAATCAAGATCCGGATATCTGCATTATAGTATATAACTTTCCATGTTTGTTTTCTAGATTATCAGGATTTCTTTTTGATATGTATTCGATTTATTTAGAAACTGTTTAAGTGCCTGAGTTTTTTTTGCCTCCAGTTTGTGCGTCGCGCCGCGTGGATCGCCTGGGTACGCGACGTGATCGATTCGATGTACTCGATCGAATTCGCTGGCTACGAACGAACGGCCTGGACGCTTCATGGAACATCCCGAGCTGTCAAGGTTTATTGTTGTGTCGGCGGCCGGGAGAGTGAGTCTAGGCGCGTCGTGCCGACGGACGACGCCGGTGCGTGCCGCGTGTCATGTTTAGCGTCGCCTTACATGTGGATCGGTGCATGCTTACTCGAAGGAAGTTGTCCCGGTACGATGCTACGACGTATGAGAGGCGTTCTTTTTCTTTCTGTACCAAAACCGATGGAACACGGTTGGTGAAGGAAATGGCACGGAAGCGAGCGGCAGAGAAGACCAAAACTTTGGGGATTCGAGTTCCCTTCTCAGTGCCACACACGTCCACATGCATGCCCTGTCAAGGGAACGAACAGGCTGCCGTTGGCTCGTAGCGCCGGAGCTGGCGATCCTTTCAGAAAACTTTCAGAAAGATTCCCTGAGTTCTTACCAAGGAACAGTTATATTGATCAATTCTTATAGTTTATAACTTATACTTTTTTCAAACTAGTTAAATATCTGTGCGTTACAACAGAACTCACTGAATGTATAGAAAATTATGCTATAGAAAAGAGTTGTTTTGATCGGCTGAAAAGTGGAGAATGATGAGAAGTTAAGGAAATAAAGTGGTTAAAGGAGAATGGCCATACAACCACCAGCATATTTTTTTATAATAGTACTAATAAATAAATAAAAAAAATTCATCGTTGTTTCAAAACAGCTTATGGGGGCAGTCTTTTTGAAACTATCGACTTATCAGCGTTCATTCGGTGATACATTGCATCGCACGATTAAAGAAAAATGGATTGGGCATTCATTCGGTGCTCCACCTAAGCAGAAGTCACGAATTTCCGGTGAGGACACGATTAAAGCAAAAGGTAGTTACCAAGTGGTTGAGGGCAATGTCGTTCTTAAGCATGATTAGCAGCCTACTCATTTGGACTAAAAAATATGATTTATAGCTAAAATTATACTGTAATTTACTAAAATTATAATATAACTGATGATAGCTTATTTGGCGTAATTAAAATTAAAAAAATTAAAAATAGAAAAAACAAATTAACCTATTACGAATAATGCAAACGAATACGATAAAAAAGAACCAGTAAAAAAACTCAAAAAAAAACCAAAAATCAGAATAAGACAAAATTTAGAAATAATAAAAAATAAGTCAGAAGCAAAAAGGTGAAGCCGAAATAAACGAGCCCAATTATCCGGTTCTGTCCACGCTCCAAATTTCCGGTGCTTCCGTCAACCCGACGCCTACTGGTGTAGTTTTGCTGTTCAGTGGAGCACTAGAGGAAAATTCCGAAGGATTTTATACATGACAAAAGTGTAAAGCCAAAGCAATGCTCAATGTAAATTGTAGTAGATTATATAAAGAAGTTCTACCAATAATGGAAGTATCTAGTTTTATATACTAATCAGTTCACCAAAAAACTTAATTAATAAAAAAATGTGGACAATATACTTTAATAGAAAGATTAAGGATTTCAACCATATACGTGCAATACCTTGGAAAGGTCCTGGCAAAAAATCATTTGGAAGTAGTTTGGTATGCCCTAGCTGCCCAGCATATCCATGGGACAAGGAATATTCCACTGAGGACGATAAAAATTGCAACGATGATGCGCAGATCTTACAAGGAATCTTCCCATCAAGGCGCATACAGCTGCTGCATGTACAGAAAAAATCCATTGTTTTTCTCGTTCTCGTGATACCATACGGTATTTTGGCTGCGTGTACCACGCATCCACCGGCAAAGCCCAATCAACCTGTCGGGAATGCTCTTCCTGGGAGACGCATGGTACTTTCCAACTTTTCTATAATAAATAGTTTTTAAATAAAATATCTTTTCAACATATAGTCTATAAATTAATTGTAGTATATACTATAGCTACTTTATTTATATCAGCCATAAATAGCCTAAAAGTTATAAACTAGCCAAAAGCTAAAGCTGAAAAAACATACCCCTATTATTTCAATGCTTATCTATTTTGGGCTTCCTTGACCTCCCTAGGGAAAAAAATTGGGCATTTTGTTTCTTCTGGCTAGAGAGTAGTGTGTTCCTCCACAATTGCAGGACAGACCCGAGTGAGTCACCGTCGGAAGGTCTTGTTTTGAACAAGGATTCCCTATTATTTGGATTACATAAATTTCTATAAGATAGTTTAATTTTCACATGAACAGAGATTTCCTTAAATCTATTGTCCACCGAATCCAGACACCAACATTTATAAAATTCAGCACAAGTTTCATAGCTCAAACGAACAAAAAAAATCAAATTTCCCGATAACCTGTTAAGATGCAGAGCATGTCTTAAATACCCGAATTGTTCCGCAAAAAAAGAAACCCCCAATTCATCCAATGATAGTATTGTAAGGTAACAAAATGATCTTTTTTTTTTTTGCTTCTCAACGGTTTTTAACTTTTAACTTCTCTTAGCAATCACTGTTTATTATACTAATAAATTATAGCTAAAAATCATAAATTGTGGCTAAAAAAACATACTCAATATATAGTCACGAGATGAAATCGTCAAGTTTGCTCGGACAATGGACACGTACGTCCGGCATGCGGAGACCGGATCACCGGAGAACCACAAAATTGTGCCTGCCGCGGAGGCCTTCACGGCGGACCGGTAAACATAGCACGAGAAAAACAGCAAGAAACTAAGAAAGCAACCGAGCCCGTTGCTCTGATCTGGCCGAGGCGGGGCACAGCGGTTTCACCCGATGCGTGCAGTCGTTACAGGCTTGCAGCGAAATTAACCACACGCCGGGTGAACGCATTGTACTCTACAAAAATTAACCACACGTCGTTTCCCTCAGAGGGCCTGTTCTTTCCGGCTGCGACTTATAGTTTTTGACTGAAATTTTTAAATTTTATTTGTCTACGGTATAAATCACGGAGAGATAGATACTTACTTGCGATTTTGGTAGGTACAGATGTTGGGCTTTTAACGTGTAGATCGTTTAATCTGTAGACCCCGTTTTGAGAAAATACTCATTTAAAAGTTAGGTACTGTAGTAAAAGCCAAAAAACGTCGACTTCGGAGGAAAAGAACAGGCTTGCTCTCCCGCTAACAGTGGAAATCGCCAACTGGGGAAGGCCACACCACCTTCTCTTGGTATCTCTGGATAATGTACAGATGAGCTAGCCAATTTCTCTTGGGAAAGGTTTTGCCCATAAAAGAATTTGATCACATTTCTTTTGCACATTTGGTGCTTGCGTTCAGGTAGGCGAGATACATGAAGTGAAGTTAGCTCCAAAACCAAAATGGCACGTCTACCCAAAATTATAACGTTCATACCCCCATCGAATGGGATAGGTAGCAGCCGTTCGATTAGTATGATCAAACGATCTACTGCGTCTTTGCAGTTCTTTATATATGTCTTCCCTAGCCTTGTTCATGTGCGACATACCATGAGACCTCGCAGACCTACGTGTCTATTGGTGAGACATTGCCAACCTCCTCTGTGCGTCCTCCACAAGCCAGTGGGACCTCGTCAGCCTCCTCCACCGGTGCCATGAGACCTTGTCATCCTACTCCATTGCTGCAGGCTTGGTTTTGGATCAATATCGATCTGTTTCACTAGCAAAGAAATTGTGCTTATAAGACATTGTTGTTCCATTTATTGTACTTATACAATACATATTCCATCCTCATGAAAGTTTTAGGAGGTTTTATGGCTAAGTTTCATAACAAATTTTATGATGTTTCATAAAGTTTTAGGAGGTTTTCATGCCTAAATTGAATATGTTGCATGACTAGTTCTATGGTATTTCATAAAGTTTCAGGAAGTTTCATGGTTAAGTTTTATGTTGTTTTAAAATGTTTAATGCTTTAGTTGACTAAGTTTCATGACTAGTTTTATGGTGTTTCATAAGGTTTTATAAAATTTCATAAGTTTTCAAACCTAAACTGGCTAGATTTCATGATTAAGTTTCATGAGGTTTCATAAAGTTTCAGGACACTTTATACCTAGGTTGATTAGGTTTCATGATTAAGTTTCATGAGATTTTATGAAGTTTCAGGAAATTTCATGCCTAAGTTGACCATGTTTCATGAGATTTCTATTTCGAAGGTGACTATACAATGGTATCTCGTTGCAATTGGTTTCAATGGGATAGCGAGTTTCAAGTTTCATCCAAGTTTCTGGTTTGAAGTTCAAGATTCATGTGAGCTTTAAGTGGTTTTAGTTCCAAAATGCAAGTGCCATCCAAGTTTCAGGTCTGAAGTTTAGGTTTCATGTGAGTTTCAAGTGTTCGTAGGCTCCAAAATGCAAGGTCCATTCAAGTTTTAGGTTTCAAGTTCAAGTTTTATGGGAGTTTCAAAAGGTTTATTGCTCCAAAATGCATGGTTCATTCAAGTTTCAGGTTTTAAGTACAAGTTTCATGTGAGTTTCAAAATATTTCGTGTTTCAAATAACATTTCAATGGGCCTAAGGGACAGAAATCATGAAACCTGTCAATTCGATGCAAAATACTGACAACTTTGAAATTTTAAAGAAGTGTAAAATTTCAGTAAAATTCAACAAAAAGCAAAGCAAGTTTCAGATAAAGTGAAGATGATCGGACAAGGGAGCAGCAACACCACCTAAATCAGGCTCAAAATTGGTGGCGGCGAATATAGATGCGACAATCGTTGCTGCAACTCTAAGTGTCACTGCAATCCATGGGCCTGTTCTTTTCGGCTCCGGTTTTTGGTTGAAAATTTTGAATTTTGACTGTTTACGGTACAGATTACGGAGAGACATATACTCATTTGCGATTTTGGCTGGTACAAATATTGGACTTTTAACGTATATATCGTTTAACTTGTAGATCCCGTCTTAAGAAAATACCACATTTGAAAGTTAGGTAATATAGCAAAAGCTAAAAGCCGCTGACTTGTGAAGTAAAGAACACACCTATAATCACCCTATCCGCCCCCACTCCTAATGGCCGCGCGGCGCGAGAGCCGCTACTGTTTGTTCATGGCAGAGAGAGAGACAAACAAAGGGAAAGATTAGACTGGTATGGATAAAGCTCTAGCGAGTTGGAATCATAGGTGTGGGATGGTTTTCCATCCAACGGTGGAAACTGATACCGTTGAAAAGTGATGCATCGATATACCGTTGCTTAGTTTTTCTCAACTTAAAAATGCCGAAGTGGCATAGGACAGAGAATACTCCATGGCCAATTATCCGGGCATATGCAGATGCAATGCATCAAACTTATGTAACCACGACACACCACTCCTTGCGTAATTAGGGCATCCATAGTGTATATAACCCAAGAGGTCTTAAGGTGGGTCCCATCTAAACCTTAAGGTCAATGCTGTAATGTATATAACCCACTAGGTCTTAAGATGGTCCCACTTGTCAGATAAAGAAAAAATATATTTTAATGCTTATGGTCAGGTCTTTAGCTTGAGGCGCGGTCTTAAGGTTTTGCTTATAGCTCTTGGGTCACTCAGAATGTATAAGGTCGATCTTAAGGTGACTTAAGACCCTTTATTTTTGCACACTGTGGATGCCCTTATGTGCATATCCAATCTGTCCGTGGACGGATTCTTGACGTGCAAATGTAAGCGCAGAGCGAGCCTAGATCCTTGGTTTCCTCCCTAACTTCTGGACCGTCCAACCTCCCTCCAATTTAATGGGCGAGCCCCGAGCACGACAGCCAGCCGCCTGCGCGCCGACGATCGATCCACGCCCAACGCCCGGCCCGTCACGCTCCAGCGCGGAAAGGCCCGCACGCTTCCGCCTGCGAAGACACGGCTCGTGGCTCATGCGACTCGCGCACGTCACGGTCTCGCGCGCGCGGCGAGGCCTCGCGGCACGGGCCGCGACCGCGACGCGTGTGCGGTCGGCGCGCGACGCGTGTGGCGTCGGTGACCACGAGGCGCCTCGCGCGCGCCCGTCGCTGCCTGGTGCAGCTGCTATCCGGAGCGGGAGCGCGTGAGCCGGCCTCGCCTGCCTCACCGCCCGCTCGGCCTACGAGTTGGATCGGCCTCACGGTTGACAAGTTGTGCGGTCGAGAGGGACGGGACACACATGCGCGCAAACCGCAGGGGTTGCAACCGACTAAGACCATCTTCGTATTAACTCCTAAAATATATTTTCCTATAGTAAATATTTTTTATAATATCTAACTTTCAAACAAATTATTCTTTAAGTAGAGCCTATTAATCAATAGTAATACACACTGTAGTGACTTCATTTCGATCAGTTAAAATCATATACGAGTATCTCTCTATAATATTCTCTATAAATTATAACTATTCGTAGACCAAAGATAAGAACTAATACAAAAGCTAAATCGGGTGGTTGAGTTTGAGCTTTTTGATTTAGCTTCCTAAAAAAACAAGACCACAAATCTAGTTTGATACCCGTGTTGGACTTACTCCACTAAGTAAGGACTATGAAGAGGTTAGGGCCAACCAGAGGTGTCTGTCATGTCAGGGGAGGGTCTATTCGGTTTTCCAATAAACTTAAACTTCTTGTGGTTCGCGACGAGGTAAAACGACAATTTACACATGCCATGAAAAATTACCGCCAAACGGAACCATACAACACACAAACACATACGCACAAAAAAAAAAGGAAGAACTAGCCTATATGAACCAAACCATATATGATATAAATCCAATACTGTTGAATGACTTACAATCTAATACTGTTGTGTAAGCTTAGTTTATCCAGGTAGCGTTGAATGACTTACAACCTAATACAGTTGTGTATGTATGATATAAATCCAAGCTATAAATCAACCAGTCCTGGCCAATATGTCACAGCTTCGATTATGTAACTCCTTTTTCTTTTTTGCTTAGTATTCCCTGTTGGAATTTGGAACAGGGTTCCAAAGCCGGAGATGACACCGGCACTAGCTGCGGCTCGTAGCGCTGTCCTTTCTGAGATGAAGTTCCTGCACGGATGTCTTCCTAGCCCTGTGCATACACGAAAGATGTCTAGCTTTTCCATGCCAGCCGCTGCAGCTAGATAATATTCTTCAGAGATCGCATCGCATCGCATCATATCGCACAGACGATGAGAATGAGCTGCTCTTCTCTCCGATCGACCTACGTACGCCGAGAAATTATACATCTCGAATTGATGCGCACATATACTCACTTTGGCACAGAAGAATCGATTCGCGGTTGCGCACAAACTGCAGGAAAAACAATGTCAGGACGTTGAGCGGCATCAGGAGATTTCGCGATATGATTGATGTTTTTGATGTATAGTTTTGGTTCATGTAATTGATCTCGCGGCTGGAGATTTTTCACATTTTGTATGCGTCCATGCTCAAATCAAATAGAACCAAGTGTTTCCTTGGACTTTTTATCTTTTTCAATTATGTAGCTGTGTGTGGCTAGGACCTTTGTTTGTCATCGAAGAAGCAGCGACTGTTCTTACACAGCAGTTCGAGTTGGTGATCCAATCCGTGCTCATCTGAACGCATATATTTATAATACGAAACTTCTACAGGATACTAGCAGTGGAAGCGTGACACCACATCATGCTAGTTACCATATAGACCGAAAAAAAAGAGCGGACTATTCATATATATATAACTCTATAGCAACTTTTTTCTTCAAAAATATACTTCTATTACTCGTTTTTTGAAAATTATACTCTTCTTCAAGTTTAAAAGACGTGGTTCGTTTTTGAAAAAAATAAAACTTCTCTAAGTTTGAAAGGTATAGTAGATGATATGTGTTACCCGTCACGTAGCCGTAGCTCGAAAGGTCGAGCGAGCTGTGGTAGGCAGAGACGAACGACATAGGGAGAAATGCGTATTTGGACTATCATTTTTGGTTGCATAAAATGATTAGTGCTAACTAAATATGATTAGGATAAAATGAAATACTATTGGTTTAGTGATTTACTTTGGTACTTTAATTATCACTAATTATCACTGTTAGTGCTAATTAGTTGTGCTTAAACGCTAATTAAGTACGCTAATCAATGGTGAACAGCATTGCAGTGCTACAGCCGCGGCACGTGGATGCAAGCGTTGGCCAGGAAACCCCAAATTTAATATAGGAACTTATAATAAATGTACCCCTTTTCTTTTTGCCACGTGTTATCGGTTAACCGTGGACGTGGATGCGTGCGATCGAACCCTTCTTACAACTAACCTTGGATTATCTCATCTTATGGGCCTGTTCTTCCGGCCACAAGTCGATCAGTTCTTGATAATCGCTACAGTATCTAACTTTTAAATATAGTATTTTCTCAAGATAAGGTCTACAAGTTAAACGTAGTACACGTTAAAAACTTAACATCTGTACCAGCTAAAATCGCAAGTGAGTATCGATCTCTCTGTAATCTGTGCCGTAAACAACCAAAATTCAAAAAAATTAACCAAAAGTCATAAACCGCAGCAAAAAAGAACATACGCTATATATATTCCCGGCTTATGGAACCAACCCATCTTGCATGTATATCTTCATATTTCTGGCCTCTGATAACTGCTCAGAATTCTCTGCGTTAATTTGATTTGCGTCAAGTTCATGATCAAATAACTGGAAATTAAAGTCATTGAACAATTGATATACCGATGACCTCACCTCAACAGTGAGTTATCATGGACTCTTCCAATAGCATACTATGAGACGTGAGGCTCGTTGATATGCTGGTGACCTCGCCTCAACAGTGAGGTTCTTTTTTTTAACAAAATGTTATTCATATACTAAGAAGTGGCCAAAACGCCTGTCTTAAACAAATAAATCATCGCCAAACAAACACGATAAACGTTTCATTGTGACCTTTCTAGAGTGTACGTACCAAAGACGCGCATAGTGAAGCTAAATAAACTCCTCAAAAACGATATTTCAAAAGAGAGCGAGAATATATAGTTGTATAGACAGTTACTATCTATAATACCTTTTTATATTACTAGATAATAATAAAGATATCTTTTATAATAGATTATCTGTAAGTTATCTATATGAGTTGTCTGTAAAATATAGACAAAATTAATATAATAGTACAAAAATCATCTATAATAGACTATTTTCTCGTGTTTCGGTTATCTATAAAATTACAATCCATCTTCTGCACTCTCCTCTTCCTCTTTTATTCATTTCAATAAAATTTTTATACAATATTTTTTATAGACAGCTCGTATCATTGTATTATGGTGTCCTTACCAACGACGGGACCAGAGGATTTTCGTGCTGATCCGCCCGAGAAAACAAAGAAGTCGACTCGGTCGCGTCCTAATCACCGCTCGCGTGGACGAGCCGTCTCGTCGCAGGCGCGGCCGCGGCCGCGCGGCGGTATAAATAGCCTCCACGGCTCACCCTCTCTTCACCCCCACAAATCCACCCGTTGATTATTGATTAACCCGTCCGTTCGATTCCTCCCTCTTCGTCTTCCCCAGATCTCCCCTCGAATTCGGAGCTCAGAGAGAGAGAGAGAGAGAGCAGAGAGAGTCAGACCCAGCAATGGCGGCTGCGCTGAGGAGAGCCGTGGCGCAGCGCATGGCGCCGGCGTACGGGATGCGGCGCTTCCTGCAGGAGCGCCCGGCTTTCCGGCCCGCGGTGCCGCCCGACCGCGGCTTCATGCCCCTGGCCGACAGGATCCGGGACCTCGGCGTAGCGTTCCCGCGCATCAACCTCGACGGGCTCGTGCCGCCGCGCCGCCGGCGCGGGAGGTGGGGGTTGGGGCGGGGCTGGAGGCGAGTCTGACGGTGGAGGAGGCGCGGAAGGTGTTGCGCGCGACGCAGATGGAGGCGGCGCGGTCGCGGCTCCGGTCGTCCGGCGCGGGCACCGTACCGTACGTCGAGTTCCTACAGCACTGCTGCGACGCCGCCGGTCCTGACGCAGGCCCCTCCGTCGCGCGCGCGCTCGACGAGTCCGGATCCGTCATCGTGCTCGGCAAGACTGTCTTCCTCCGGCCCGAGATGGTACGATCCTCCCTTCCCCTTCTCTGCTCCCCTACGCTTCAAATAATCAAATCCATCAGCTTAATGTTGCTTGATCCGTCTCTTTCCCAATTTTGGTTTAGTTTTTCCTTGCAGTTAGGGTGTCTTAGGAGAAGACACGTTGGTTTCTCTTTTCTGCTCTCTTGTGCTGTTAATTCTTCTCCGGGTGACCGGGTAGAGATTTCAGAAGTGTAGAGATCTGATGAGATTTTTCGCGTGTTTTTTGTATGTTTTTTCCAACAGGAAAAGAAAGAACGGGCGCTGTTCTAAAACGATAGTAAGAGAAGTTCACACCCAAAGTTTGGGGATTTTTACTCCGCTCCAAGATGGGAGTTTCTTTTCTTCTCACAAAACCAGAAGGAAAAAACACTAATTTTAGCCCCCGTCTGAATCTGGGGGGAAGAAACAAAATGAAAATCTTAGTAACATTAACTGATAGTTTCAATCTTGTTCTCCGATGAATGAACATGAGGAGAATTCACTTGCCCCTCTTCTTGGGCACCCAAAATTTTGGAAGAAGCATGCATATTATTCTCTCCACAAGGTGCACGACATGTTATACAGATTGTCTGGCGTCTAAACCGCGTGAAGAGTAATAGCTCCATTATTTTGGGAATTCAAACTAATGGCCATGATCCATATTATTTTAGCATATGCTTCAAACTTTAATATTTCCTCTGGACATTATATAGATTCTCATAGTGAAGTATTTCACTGGATTTTTTACCACGCAATTCAAAAGGCACATTAGTAAAACGCCATTTAGAGGGTTTGGGATGAACATAGTTAAGTCTTCTAGCCCTTCCTGTGAGGCATGGCTGCACAATTGATAGTATGAATGTGCCATTTGAATTGCATGGCAGAAGATTGGAATCTAAGGTGGCATGATATGCCCCATCACATGCCAATGGTGGTGGAGGATTGATGTACCTTTGGACTTGTGAATTCGTGATGCCTCCCAACAAATTTAGGGCGGCCAAAATGGAAAGTTAGTTGCATACTGAAAACTGTTGTAATAGCTAGTACCAATTTGTTCAATAATTTTTTTCAGTATATTTGCCGGTTGTGTCTGTTGTGGTCATGAGATCGGCCCTTTCTGGCAATCGTGACACAGGAATGGCCCATCATGTGGTGTCCTTGTCACTGGTTTGTTGCTAGGGTAAAAGTTGTTAACTTGGAAGCATTTATAATTTTGTTCAGTTTATGATAATTGCCTGAAGTTAGAAAGTACACAATAAAAAGATGTGAATTAATTAAATATTCTTAGATAGAAAATAATCTTTGGTGTAAAGTCAAATAGCTAGGAGAATCCTATTTTCACAGTAGATAATTAGAGCAGCTGCAGATTTTTTAGAATTCCATTTCTTTCTTTTTTGTTCTTAGTGTTTGGTATTCTTACATGTTTACTGCATCAAAGTAGATCTTGTTACTACTATTCGTTTTCTTTGGTCGAGATAGAAACTCATGGTGACTAAAAAATTATGCTCTTTTTTTCTTGCTGAATACATAAGCTACATCCCTATCCCGTTTGAATAATAGGAGACTAATGGAGGGCTAATAAGTCGTGACAAATCTACTTTTCTTATGTTCTGGGTGACCTATACAAAGTTTAGGGAACACTTACCACATGCATCTGATCTAGATTTAGGTCACAGCACACGTAGTCAGCATAAGTCCAATTAGGGTTACAGTCACACAATTTGGCATTTTGTCCCATGCAAGTGGTGGTGGTTGGGGGTTGATAGCGTTGAAAATCTTTTACATGCTTTAGTTTTTACAGTCTGTTAACTGCATCGTTAAGTTTGAAAATAGATGTTGAGGCGTGCCCAGGATATATTTCATGTCCAATTAAACAATCTTATCCTGCACAAAGCAATCCCCTTGGTGAGGAGATTCTTTTCTTGAAGCAATCTAACAATACTGTCCTAACCAAATACTGAATATTGTTTATCTTTTCAAGACCAGAACGTTTGCCTTATTAAAATACATTTACATCATGTTGAAAATACAAAAAGAACATTTAAAAATCTTTTGACAACTCCTGCACTTCTTTCGAAAATCAATAGTTCATTTTACTGGTCTTCATGGATGCAGTCTTCTATCAGTATTGCTCTTTCTTTGATGGGTCTTCCTTGAAAAGGAGAGCAACCAAGTAAATTGCCGAAATGTTTTCTTGTTCTTCACAATTTCAGGTTGTCAAAGCAATTGAGAAGGCCATACCCATACCGCAAACATTACATATCGCCGAAAATGATCCGGCAAGGGAAGAGTTGAAGGCCATGGAGGCGCAGAAGGCGGACATTGACCGCACCGCGGCGTTCCAGGTGCGCCGGGAGCTGTGGTGCGGTCTGGCCTACCTGGTCGTCCAGACTGCCGGCTTCATGAGGCTCACATTCTGGGAGCTCTCGTGGGACGTGATGGAGCCCATCTGCTTCTACGTGACGTCCATGTACTTCATGGCCGGCTACGCCTTCTTCCTCCGGACCAAGAAGGAGCCGTCGTTCGAGGGCTTCTTCGAGAGCAGGTTCGCGGCCAAGCAGAAGCGCCTGATGCAGGCCCGGGATTTTGATCGCCGCCGATACGACGAGCTCCGGCGAGCCTGTGGCCTGCAGGCTCGGAGCCCCTGCGCGTCTTCGCAGGAGAGCCATTGCCATTCTTACTGCCATTGTCATTGATCTGTTTTTTTCGATTTTTTATGGCCATTTTACGAGGCAGCTTCATGTACCGTTCCGATGAGCGGATGCAAAGCATACTCATCCTTGTATTCGGTATCTGAATGTCCGACCACTTAAAAGATCCAATCAGATTTCTCTCTCTCTCTCTCTCTCTCTCTCTCTCTCGAAAAAGATGAGATACCGAATACATAAATAGAGAGACAAGCCAGATTTGAACTCGAAACCTGGTGCAATTGACGTAGAAAAGAAAGCGTGTAGAACTGCCTCCAAACCGGATCCCACTTGCTCTATATATACTATAGTCTAGGGATGGTGAGGACCGAGGAAGGACGTGTGTAATGTGAATCCTATTGCTCCAGCAAGCATGGGTCAACAACAAATCTTCCAGCAGATCTTAACGACGCGATGTCAACGGTGCAGATTCACATCCCTTGGGCTGTGCTATTTGATTCACACCTACATTAGCTTTTCCTCGGCTTCCCCAGGCCACAAAATAATTATACAAAAAAGGAAAATGTGATCTTAATTGGACTAGCATTTACAGTACAGTCCAAATGACGTTTCGGAAAGGAATATCGAACCGATGGACGCGCGTACATATTTTTTTTTTCCAATGGACTTAAAATACTTTTCTTTAGTCCTCGACTGGTTCGCTTTCCTCAAAAGATGAGAAAGGCATCCTCAACGGCTACGCCGCTGGGCGAAAAGGAAAGTGCTCCGTTTGCCGGTCCTTTCTTGCCGACCGTTTGGCCTATTGCCATCCTATTCCTCCCCCTGATGGTTGGTGGCATCGATGCCTTTCCCTCGTGACCGCCCATCGCTAGCTTAGCTGGGGGGTTTACTTGTCAGGAACTCGCTTCCCCTTCCTTGAAAGATTCATACTAGTGGCTGGCACGACACGTACAGAAAATTGTCGGCTCCGTTCTTACGAGCCGTGGTGGATGATTTTTTTACTACGGCTGGTGATTTTTAGCTGTATTTTTTGACAGTGGGATAGAGACGCTGACATAAATAATATATATAATTTTGAGTTCAAGAAGCAGTTTGAAGAAACGGTTTTGAAAAACTGTTTAAAACACACACTTTGTTTGTTTCGGCTTTTAAAAAAACAAAAGTCAGAAGCTATAAAAAATCTAAACAGAATAGGCCGGACAGTGTACTGGAATCGTTTCCATACAAGCACCACAATTGCCTCCAAGAAGAAAGCGACTTGCCAAATTTCCAAAAGAAAGCTGTTCTAAACGGTTTTAGTTTCTGATTTTTTTGGTTTTTAGTTTATTTAAATCAGAAGTCACTTGGAACGCATCGAAATCTAATTGCGCCTTTTTTCTCTTTATTCCTTTGCATTGTCCATCACAATATAACAGTTTTCTCAATTTTTCCATTCTTTATATTTTTTCAAAAGATAGTAACCACTACGATATAATTTTAACCAAAATTCAAAAGCTACAGCCATAAACTAGTTAAAGTACCACCTAACCCGGCCACTCTTCGAGCTTAACCCCGAGAGACATCACCCCCACCAGCCAGTCGTGGTCTCGTGTGGAATGGCTCACGCGCCGTGACGAGTGACGACGCGCACGGCCTCGTGCCAGACGCGCACACGACAGGTAGGCGCGGCGCGGCCGAAACTGCCACGTCTCGGCCGGTGCCGTGTCTCACATTCCTATCTCATGAGAACGCCGTGCCACGCGCCGTATTTCCCATCCACCCACCGCGCGCGTCCCATCACGTTCCTTGCCGCGCCCAGGAGCCTGAATTAGATGCCGTTTGATTGGGCTGAAATAAACTAGCATATGACTGAAATTACACTGTAGCTGACGAAAATTACACTGTATCTGATGGTGGCTTATTTGATGTAACTAAATTTAAAAAATTAAAAATAAAGAACAGATTAGCCTATCACGGACAATATAAATGAATACGGAAAAATCCCGGTTAAAAAGCTAAAAATCAGAAAAAAGAACAAAATTTAGGAATAATAAAAAATAAGCTAAAAGCTCAAACTAAAATAAACAGTAATCCGGCACGCTTGGCTGAAGCGTTTCGTTGTGGCCGAAATAAAATGAGGTTATGTGTGGGAGGTAGGGTATAATGTTAGGTGTGCAGCATTTCAGCGTACGTCGGTTGGTTCAGCCAAGAAAGCAGTAGAGTGTGGATTTTGTGACCGGCCGGGCATGTGTCCTGTGTATCTGGACCGTCGGTACTGCATCAAGATTTGTGCGTGGACTTTTCTAGCCTCTTGTGGTGTGGATTTCTAGTCTGAACCTAGTACGCATGGAGATGACCAACTGATCGTTCCACGTCATCTATGAATTACCCGTACTGCGAAATGATGATGATGATGATAAGCTGGGGGACTACCCCTCTGCAGCTGCCGGCGTCTAGAGACCAGAACTTCGATACGCAGTAATAATTTAATTCGCACTTAGGCCCTGCTCAATATAGCTTAAGCTTATTGGCTTAAGTTTATTTTTGCACTATTCATAATTTCGTTTTTTTCTGAATTTTTTACTTTTTTTTGAGATTTTTTGTCGGTTCTTTTTTTCTTGTATTTGTTTGCGTTGTCTGTGATGGGCTAGCATATTTTTTATATTTTTTAATTTTTTTAAATTTAATTATGTCAAATAAGCATCTCTCACCATTGTTTTTTTCAAATTAATACGGTGTTTTCAAATATAAGCCTTCAAATTTTCACGAACCGATCACCACCTTAGACAACAGAACTTTGCCATTTTGATTTTAGAAACTGGTATTGGTATGCTCTTCAGCGGCTCAGCCGCCGCCAGTTATGCATGAGTACTTCAATGCTAAACAGACACCACTATAATAGGTGATTTGTCTCGTTCCACTCTTCAATTCTTCAGAATTACCAAATAAACATTCTTCAAAATATCTCGATGTCCATTGTAAACTCTCTTTATTATAGTGATTTGTCTTCGAACATCCATGATTTTTTTTCGTAAGAGTTTTTCACGTAAGCTTCCTGTTCATCATCAGACTCAAAAGTAAGTCGTTAGCGCGTTCGTTCGACTTTGTTACTATATTTTTCTTGCATATATTCTGAAGTATGATCAGTAGCTTGATGTTAGTAGTAAGTTTTGCATCACTGGTTTATTGTATTTGTCTCCTAATAAAATTTGAAATTAAAATATTACCCACGTTTCAAACACAATGCACAAACATATTATTCATCTACCAAGTGCCACTCGACTCTTTACTACTTGCAAAATTTTATCAGAATCTCTTAGCACAGCTCTGCCCAACTACTCCGGGAACACACTTAGCAGACACACAAAAAAACAATAACTCAGCTTGTGGCCGGCCTAGGCCACCCTCTCCTTGCCCCTCCTCCTTTCTCTCTGTATACCCTCACCTTTCCCCTCGCCCTGCCTCTCGCCAAACTTACCCTGTTTTATTCCTTCCGTATGAATTACTTATTATAGAGGACGCTCAGTTTGACGATGGCTTATGACTTTTTTCACTGCAACTAGGGTGACTTATTTATTTTAATTAAATTAAAAAATAAAAATGAAAAATAGGTTAACCAATCACGAACAATACGAATGAATACGGGAAAAAAAGAAAAGACAAAAAAAACAAAATTAAGGAATAATGAATTAAAAGCCAGAAGCTATGCTGCAACTAGCGGGGCTATGGCGACTCTCTTGCCGGTTTCAAAAAAAAAATAACTGATGGGAATAGTCTAGTTTTCTAGATCAAGGTATCTTTTGCAATGTTCAAGAGAAGCTCCATTTCTCTACCCAGACCCAGAGTACCTAACCTACCCAAAGATAAAGCAATTATACACCACTGCTGCAATTTTCCAATCTAAAATTTGTCTAAATAGACAAAGCCAAACAGATAATGACATGAAAATAGGAAATAGACACAGCAAGTAAATACATACAGCCAGGTAACTGGTGCTTCTTTTGGAAATACGGCAAAGGATTTGTACAGCTTCTCTAAGTTTAATTACAAGCAACCCATAGCAAAAATTTGGTTCGACTGTTCTTCAAGATAAGGTTCTGTTTTGTCTCCCTGGAGGCTGGAGTTAACGGATTTATGAATTTAGATATTCATGCCATTGCTTGATTTAGTGTCAAACGCACAAACTTATGTTTCCCTGGAATTAAGTGATCTAAATATTTAAAAATTCAAGCAACATTGCTGGAATTTTTAACAAACTCAATGCCCTAAAACAAACATAGAAAAATATTAACTAGAGAAAAGCAAGAATGAGGCTTTCGAAGCTTGTCAGCGATTAAATCGTCGATCTTACGAATTGTAGGGAAAAGCCGAGCCTCACAAAATGATTGAAAAGGAGAAAGGGGACTATCTTTATTGATATATCGTGATTACAACATACTCTCGTAAAGCGATTACAAAGGGGATACCGCTAGCCCTAACTTCACTATTCCTTATGTTGTCTATGATCTTATTCTCTCTCTTTTTTGTCTTCTTCCGTAATACTTAACTAACGCTGAAGGAGTGTCATCTATTCTACTGGAACATATGCTTTATCGATTCCTCACGCTTGATCGAGTAATTGGTTACTGTCAGCGAGAGAGGTATGACAAATAACTATCAATTAGTTATTTGTTAGTGGGAGAAAATCGAATTAACAACCGTGAGGCGGTTATTGTGGGGGGCATAGGGCCGAACCGTCGTGCAGTTATTGGGGATAGAGACGCACATGCTCTATTTCCCCGTACGGGAGGTTACCTGAAGTTAAGCCCAGTTACCGAATCATAGAATTTCCAAGTAGTGGCTGGTCAAGCGATAATCTTCTGACCAGGGGTACTCGGATAGTATTATTTCAAGTGATCTACGATCGCAATAGATTAGAGCCTTAATTACATGTTAAAACCATATTTAATGAATTATTTAATCCTCGTCAAAGCTCTAGCGAGAGATCCCTCCATGCCTCATTAGAATATATGACAAACAACTTGATGCTCCTCTTTGAGGATGACAATGCAATTCAAACCTGCAATAACAAATTTAAAGAATTTACAAACCTTAGTGAAATCTTGGGTCATTTGAAACCCTTCAGCCCATTGGAATACTCATCCAAGTGTATTCCACTGTCGGTCATCGAAGCAAAGTATTATAGATAACATCATCAGGTTTTAAGCCAATCGAGACCATACCATCAACTAACTTCATTGCTTCAACGCAATGTCCATCTATTAGTGTATTATATGTAATGACATCAGGCTTCACACCCATGCGTACCATTAGGTCAGAGATTTTGCGTTTCCATAATCCTACCTTCTTTGCACAGGTTGCCCAATATTGTGTTGTAGAACACAGTGTTCGGATGGATGCCTCCACTCATCATTTCACAAGCTAATTCCTCAGCCTTCTCCCATTTGCCACAGGTACACAGACCATGAATAAGGATGGAATAAATGAAGATATTGGGAGTTGATCCTTCATCAATCATCTGATTCAATTGGGACACAGGATCATCAACTCTGCCTATCTTGCAGTGTGAATCTATTACCGATCCACAGTTGACTACATTAGGGCTCAGTCCTTGCTGCCTCATTTTGTTAAGCAGAAGCACTGATTCTTCAACCATTTCATATTTACCATATGCACATATCAAAATGTTGAAGACATGATGACTCAGTGCAATACCATTTGCTATCATCAAAGCAAGGAGATCATGCATATCAGCAAGAGCTCCTTTGGTAGCATACGCGTAAAGCAGAATGCCATACGTGAAAACATTTGGTATTTGGCCCCTGTTGCGCGTGGAATCAAAAATCTTTCTAGCTTCTGCACATCTTCCGCTCTTGCAAAGATCAGCAAGGCATAAGTAAAAACATCTGGTGCAGGACCATCTCTGCACATTTTCTTGAAAATTCTAAGTGCCTCTTTCCACTGTCCTGGAGCAATATCCGTGGAGCAGACTATTATATGTAGCATTATTTGGCATAACAGCTTTATCAAACATCTCTTGAAGAACCCCCTCGGCCCTGTCCATTGCTTGAGCTTTGCACAGGCCATCAATGACTGAGCTGTAAGCCACAACATTCGGCAACACCCCCGATCCAGCATTTCTTTAAATAGGATGTAAGCTCTGTCCACCTCCCGTCTTTAAAGAAGCCATCGATGACGGTGCTATATGACACCACATCAGTTGGGCAGCAACCTCCATCATCAGCCATCATGCGAATCAGCTCGAGAGCCTCTTCTCTTCTCTTCTCATCGCAGAGCCCCTTGAGAAAAGTGCTGTAGGAGGAGACGACATCGGGAGTGCAGCCGAGCTTGGGCATACTGCAGATCAATACGTCCATGGTGTTGCCCACCCTCTTATCGGCGCAGAGGCCCTTCAGCAGTTGACTGAAGGTAAAGGTATCCGTCTTCCAGCCCGTCCTAAGCATATGGCCGAAGGTGGCGAAACCGAGGTCCAGGGGGCCCACGCGGCAGCAGCCGCCGATGAGGATGTTGTAGGTGTATATGTCGGGAGCCACCTTCTTGGCGCCGGCTCGTGCGATGCGGTTGAAGAGGGAGACGGCGAGCTCGGGGCCATCGCGAGCGACGACGGTGAGGAGGCAGTTGATGGCGCGAACCGAGGAGGGCCCTGCAGCCCTGCTTGCTGGAGCAATTCGTCGAACAGGCGGAGTGCGTACCTGCGCCAATGTCCCCGGAGCGGTATCGATCTCTGATGATGCACTCCAAGCGGGATCCGCCGGAGGGGTTGAGGCGGCAGGACATACGCCCAGCCTGAAGAAGCGGGAGCCGCCGGCGGTGGGGGTTTAGACGGTGGCGCACCGCGTCAGCTCTCGCGACGGTGGAGAGATGAGACCGGCGCTTGAGGAAGCGGATCAATAGGGGGGTGAGAGGGAGGGAGGGGACCCGTCGAGCTGACGAGAGCGCGCGCCTGGCCGACGGGAACGAGGAGAGGGGGGAAGACCGGAAGATTTTCTCTGTTTTCAAAAAAAAATTGTTTTAGAGCAAAATGAGAAGTGTGTGTAGAACAAGCTGTACTCCTCCCGCCACTCTCGTCTTAGAAAAGTAAGGCTATAGAATGCAAGCGATCAAACCATTTTAATTTTGATTAAAGATATTATTTAAAACATATAATTTAGATATATATAAAAATAATACGAGTAAATTTGTCATGAAAAATATTTCCATAATATTATACATTCATAACTTGTTTTGACCTATGATAAGAGAATTTGGGTATGTTTTTTTTGCTGTTGCTTATGTCTTTTGTCTATAATTTATTAGTCTAATGAATAGTGATTGCTAAGAAAAAAATTCAAAAGTCACTGAAAAGTCAAAAAGAACAGAACCATTGTTGATTAAATGTATATCTTTTTGGCTTTTAAAAGCAAAAATGTCACTCTTTTTTGTGATCAGAGGGGATACAGTACAAGAACCAATGGAAGCACTCCTCTCAAAATAAAAAGAACCAACGGAAGTACTGCGTTGTGCCTTCTTTTTTTTTTAAGATGTGTCCTGCTTTTTTCAAAAAAAATTGAAATTTGCCTCATGCTTGCTTCAATAGCAGGCTGCTACTCTTCAAAAATAGTAGCTCTTTTTCTGGTGGGCATCATGCTACTTCAGATTTAGGGGACTAATTAGAAAGTGTAAAGCTGCAGTGATTTCATCATGTAGAAGTTTATATATACTTTATTCTTATGTTGTGATAGGCATAATACGAATGTAGCGTCTCATTAAAGAATAAATTCTCCACCTTTTAGATTTCTTTGACTCAGACCACTGCACTGATTGCATTAAAGGAAAATAAAACAAATATAGAAGGGAACTACTCACAGTACAGGACTCTTAGAATTAATTCACAGTGGATGGTTTGATTCTTTCATCACATCTCGAGGGGAGCGACTGAAGAATCACTGTTGGTGATATGCCCTAGAGGCAACATGGAGATGTTGAATATATCACATACTATGTTTATGATACATTGCTTTGTTCATTGAAATAGACATTATCATTATTGATCAATGAGTATGTGACTTATTCATGAGACTCTTAATGCCAAAATGTTGCTATTTCTAAATGATCCCTGATTATATTTCATATGAGGAACAAATATGATTCAAAGATCAGCATATGTATTGATTGATGGTCATGTCTCATGGATCATGGTATGGAGATACCAAATCAATAATATGGACATGTGTTAGTGAACATATGTTGGATAGACCCGCCATGAGACACTGCAGAGATTCCAAGTGTCATCAGTTGGTCTCAAGTAGTGTTTATGTGGAATCCTTAGACTTGAGATCATCATGGTTCCCAGCATGCGTAGTAGCTTACTTTGGGACTACTAAACACTACTCCGTGAATCGGGTAGTCATAAAAGTAGTCTTTGGGTTTGCCATAAAACATGTAGTGGGATGTGAATGATCAAGATAGAATTTGCCCTCCTTATGGGAGAGATATCTCGGGCCCCTCGATGTAATGGATTATGAAAGTGCATGACCATGCCAAGGTGATTGAGGAGTCAATCACGAGTTTATAATCCATCACGGAATCGAGAGTGATTGAGCTATTAAGAGGATGACACGGTCTCGCCTTGAGCTTAATCTATATCGTGAGGCAAAGGGATTAGTACATGAGAACATTACAGTTCATAGATATGATCTTTACGTATACTTTGGGGTTAATATGTCTTGCTAGAGGCCGCTATTAATGTGGTGACCGGAAGGTGTTTCGGTCGCGACCAAGTATACGTGAACCTCTGGTCGCACACTTAACGGGTTGGAACACTAATTCGAATGTGATTGGATATGGGCTCAATTCGGATAGAGATCCGGATAGACTCCTATTGGGCCTCGGTCCACGAGGCCCAAGTGAGGAGGTCTATATATGGAGACGAGGGTGAGGAACGCACCGATAATCCCGAGCTAATCCGTAGCCGCCACCTCCGAGCCAAACCCTAGCCGTCATGAGTCCGGTACACTCGCGATCGGCGTTCCCACCCGGACGTGTGGATACCGGTGGAGGCGCCGCCGCGTGCGGCGTTGATCGGCATCAACAACCTCTGATTGGATCCGCTCGTGGTGTGGTTGATCACGTGGAGGAGACGATCGGTTCGGGACAATCGACTACTTCCACTACTACTGACGCGCGTGGTTGGATCGGCTTCTCCAACTCTTCTTCATTGCACGCTGGCGTCTAGTGGTAACGATCCATGATCCCTCCTTAAGCATGATGTTCTTGTGTGCGCGGTAGAAAAATTTTGTTTTCTGCTCTCGTAGCCTACTCGCGATCCATTATTCAAATCTAAGAAGAAGCTGCATTTCTCCTCTAACTCGGATAAATCGGGCCTAGAGTGCACAATGCACCAAAGCCTCATATTGCTTCACCGCAACATCTAAAGATAAGGAGAATGCCATACAAATGACCGTGGCATTTTAGAAAAACTGTGTAAATTTTCTTAGTTTTAATGTATTTCTATAGACAATAAATGTATTAATTTTAATGGTGATGGTCTTGACAAGAAAAGCTATATATGCTTCCTCTTAATTACTTCCCTGTATCTTTAGACTAATGATGAGACTTCTTGAAATTGTGGCACCGCGTTTAGTCCACATTTCGAGGGAGAGAATGTAGCGTCTCATTAAAGAATAAATTCTCCACCTTTAGATTTCTTTGACTCGCACCCTTTGACCGATTGCATTAAAGGAAAATAAAACAAATATAGAAGGAACTACTCACGAGACAGGACTCTTAGAATTAATTCACAGTGGATGGTTTGATTCTTTCATCACATTCACTGATGATATTGATATTTGTGGTCCTTTTCCTGTGACATCAGTGGATGTTTTTGATTCTTTCATCACATTCGCTAATGTTTTCTCCCGTTATGTTTTTTTTTTATTTTTCCCCATTAAAGATCGCATTGAATCACTCGACAAATTCAAGATATTTAAGGCTGAAGTTGAAAATCAGCACAATTTAAGAATTCAAGATATTTAAGGATGAACTAAAGTCTATAAGCACTAATGATGTATGAGAATTAGTAGAAATTCCTGACGGAGTCAAAACAGTAGGGCTGTAATGGGTCTATAAAATAAAACATGACTCTAAGGGAAATATCGAAAGATTCAAAGCAAGGCTTATAGGAAAAGGCTTCTCACAAAGAGAGGGAAGTACTATAATGACGTCTTTTCTTCCGTCTTAACTAAAGATTCATTCAGAATTGTTATGGCACTTGTAGCTCATTATGATTTAGAGTCGCATCGGATGGATGTTAAACGGCATTTCTTAATGGCGACTTGCAAGAAAATGTTTACATGGCCCAACCGGAAGGTTTTGTCGTGGAAGGCAAGGAGCATATGAGATGTTGACTTAAGAAATCCATTTATGGCTTAAAATAAGTGTCGAGGCAGTGGTATCTCAAATTTTGATAAAATCATAAGAAGTTTCGATTTTATGGAAAATAAAGTTGATAACTGCATGTATATTAAGTTCAAGGGGAGTAAATTCACCATCTTAGTACTTTATGTGGATGATATCTTATTGGCTAGTAGTGATAAGGATATGCTGTTTAAGACCAAGAGATTTCTTTCATCCAATTTTGATCTCGGTGATGCCTCTTATGTTCTTGGCATTGAAATTCACCGAGATAGGTCTAAAGGAATATTATGTTTATCTCGTAATGCATATGTTGATGAGTACTAAAGAAATACAATATGAATAAGTGCTCGCTCGCTCGCTCCTATTGTTAAGGGTGATAAGTCCAGGACATTTCAATGTCCATGGAACCAATTTGAAACCGATCGATGAAGTCGGTTCCTTATGCTTGGTGTCGGAAGCATCATGTATGCTCAAGTTAGTACACGCCCGATTTTGTTTTCAGAACCGGATGCTTGGCGATATTAGTCAAATCCGAACTAGACCATCGGAAAGCCGTTGAGAAAGCTTTGCGTTATATGCAAGCTACTAAGTATTTCATGCACACATATAAGTTTTTCGATAGCCTTGATGTTATTGGTTATTCAGATTCAGACTTTGCGAGATGTGTTGATACTAAGAAATCCACGTCAGGTTACATCTTCACACTCGCTGGAGGAGCTTTTTTCGTGGAAAAGCTCTAAACAAACCCTTACGGCATCTTCAACGATGCAAACTAAGTTTTGTGGCATGTTATGAGGCTACCGGGCAGGCTGTATGGCTTAAGAATTTTATCCCGGGACTTAGAGTGGTAGACAGCATCTCTAAACCACTCACTTTATACTGCGATAATGAACCCGCAGTCTTTTATGCAATAACAACAAGTCAAGTGTTGTCGCCAAACACATTGACATTAAGTATCATGTTGTGAAAGATAGAATCCAGGATCAAACCATAAGTATCAAGCATATTAGTACTAAGTTAATGCTTGCGGATCCGCTTACGAATGGCTTACCACCCAGTATTTTTCGTGATCATGTTGCCGGCATGGGTTTATTGGAAAGCCTCTGATTCTGGATAAAAGGACCTTAAAACAAACCAACTCCCATTAAGTATAATGAATATCCATTTCAAGATAAGATAGTACACTATAGGTACTGAGGTTGTATGACACTTCATTAGCCATGCAACACATTGCCTTGGTATGCTATTTTATTGAGGATGGGCGCATGATGTTAGCCTTACGATCAAAGGGGAGAATATCAATATCATCAGTGAATGTGATGAAAGAATCAAACCATCCACTGTGAATTAATTCTAAGAGTCCTGTACTGTGAGTAGTTCCCTTCTATATTTGTTTTATTTTCCTTTAATGCAATCAGTGCAGTGGTCTGAGTCAAAGAAATCTAAAAGGTGGAGAATTTATTCTTTAATGAGACGCTACATTCTCCCCCTCGAAATGTGGACTAAACGACAGTGCCACAATTTCGAAGAAGTCTCATCATTAGTCTAAAGATACAGGGAAGTAATTAAGAGGAAGCATATATAGCTTTTCTTGTCAAGACCATCACCATTAAAATTAATACATTTATTGTCTATAGAAATACATTAAAACTAAGAAAATTTACACAGTTTTTCTAAAAATACCCGGTTGTTTATGTATGGCATTCTCCTTATCTTTAGATGTTGCAATGAAGCAATATGAGGCTTTGGTGCATTGTGCACTCTAGGCCCCGATTTATCTGAGTTAGAGAAGAAATGCAGCTTCTTCTTAGATTTGAAGTCCCCTTTGAACTTCCTTTTATGAGAGCCACCTACATTTAAGGCAAAATCTTTCTTTTCTCGTTCTTATCCTTTCTTCCTCTCGGACACACATGGCGATCAAATCGCTCATGCTCCATTCTCTTCTCGAGTGTCGTAATTAAATTTAAAAGGTTGTGAACTCGAAGGAAGTGATGTCATAATAAAAGAACTAGAAAACTATCAGAAATTGTCATGTCCATATGCCTTTGAGTTTTTCTGCCATATCAGTCATCATCATGATATGTTTTCTAATAACGCTGGACCCATCATATTTAGAGGTTAAGAGCCTCGAATTAAGGTCTTGGCATAAACTTTAGTTGAACCTTTGAATTTCTCCTCAATTGAAGCCATGTAATCTTTAGCTTTTTCGAATTGGGAATTGCTCCCTAATCATGACCGAAATTGAGGTTTTCATAATCATAAGTGATAACTGTTAGATCGTTCCTATTTTTCAAAGATTGTCATCATAAGTCTTCTTTTCTCAAGAAGTTCTCCTCACCTTCGATGGGGGAACGGAACGTCTATTCTTAAGGCATAATCAAAGTCCAAAACGGCAAGGACAACATAAATTCTTTCTCTCTACGAGGAAAAATTACTCCCCGTGAGCTGCTCAATATTATTAATTGTGGCGGCAACGTTTGAAACATTAAGTGTGAATTTCAATATATAGGGCAAAAATAGAAACATCATAATATATATTGCATGTAATTAACCCTACGTTGGTCTGATTAATAACATGCAAAATAAATTATAGTTCAAATTCATATCACCGTTGGGCAGAAAATGAAAAGAACTTAATTATATATGGCAACATATGATTATAAACAACGTTGGTCGAATATAATCATATGAATACATAATGCCAAATTTAAGCATAAAATCTTAAAATTAAATATCTCGATGGCTACATATGATTATAAACAACGTTGGTCAGAATATAATCATATGCATACATAATGCCAAAGTTGGAACATGAAATCACAAAATTTAAAATATTTAATTGGCGACATATGATTATAAACAACGTTGGTCAGAATATAACCATATGCTTACGTAATGCCAAAATTAAGCATAAAATTTCGAAATAAAATATCTCATTGGCGACATATGATTATAAACGACGTTGGTCAGAATATAACCATATGTATACATAATGCCAAAAAATAAGCATAAATTCTCAAAATTTAAATATCTTGATGGCGACATATGATTATAAACGACGTTGGTCAGGATATAACCATATGTATACATAATGCCAAAATTTAATCATGAAAACTTTAAATTAAAATATCTAATTGGCGATATATGATTATAAATGACGTTGGTCAGAATATAACCATATGTAGACATAATGCCAAAATTTAATCATAAAAAACTTTAAATTAAAATATTTAATTGGCGACATATGATTATAAACAACGTTGGTCAGAATATAATCATATGTATACATAATGCCAAAATTAATCATAAAGTCTCAAATTTAAATATCGCGTTGGTTCAATTTAAATTTGAGATTTATTCATTAAAATATGGTAATAATGCATCATAAATTGAACCATCAAAATAATTAAAACAGTGCATTAACTTATACTAAAAACATAATTAAATGCACTGTAAAATTAAAATTATAACAGTGCATAAAAGTAAAACAAAAGAAAATGCACTGAAATATAAAATTTCTGCTGAAAATGACATCATAAGAAAATTTGGGCTAAAAATCAGCCTTAAAACAAAATTTGGGCCAAAATTTGGCCCCAAAAGAAAAATCGGGTTAAAATTCGGCCCCTAAAGAAAAATTTTGGCTGAAAATCGGCCTCTTTATAAAAATAAGACCCAAACCTCATTGATGGGTCAGCCCAGCACATGCGCTCGGAGCCCACCATGCGCGCGGCCCAAGAATCGTGCGCGCAGCGGCCGGCAGAGAAAACGGGCCAAAATTGCGCCCGTACGGCCCATCATCGTGCGCGTGGCCCATCTCATCAAGCAGCACGCGGGCGCCGTTGGATTTCCATCCGATGGCCGAGATCGCAGCCCGCTTCAACGTCAGCAGCCCAAAACTCGCGTGCGCCGTCCGATCTGAATCCAACGGCCGAATTGCGCACGGCGGGGAATAAAACTCCAAAATAACCCTAACCCTAGCCGCATTCTTGCCCGCCTCCACCGAAAAACACGGTGCAAAAGAGAGAGGCGGCGGGGAAGGCGATCTTGTGGCGATGGCGGCGGCGTGGGGAGCGGTGCAAGACGGAAGGAGATGCGGCGCGATGCGGCGGCGAGCGGAGCGGCAGACGGCGGGCGACCGAAGCGGCACTAAGCGCGGCGGCGCCTGAAGCGGGCGGCGACGCGATGCCCGAGGCGGCGGCCACCGTGGAGCGAGCGCCGCCGCGGAGCAAAAGCGGCGGCGGCAGGGCCACGGCCCCGGCGGCGGCGGCCGCCAAGACGGTCCCGAGCGGCGTCCGGAGAGGCCGATCGGTGGCGAGCGGCCGGGAAAAGTAAGTTTTTTTTTTGTTCTTTGCCGCCGCCAATCTATGATCCAAAAGGGTTTGGGGTGGGGATCTATGGGGATTTTCTTAGGGATTCACCTCCTTCTAAATTTCTGATCCGATCCAAAAACCGAACTGAGGTTCGAGAAAAAAAAATTCTAGGGTTCATGATCGAGTCTAGTTGCTCTGATACCATTGTTAAAACTTATCTATGTCATTAGGCTTAATCCTAGACTCAAATCACGAACACCTAATAACAAAATGCGGAAGCGACAAAAGCACATACCCGAATCGGAAGTAGAGACCATAGGGAGATGAATGGAGATGCGGCAGTGGAGGGGTGGTCGGTGCTGAGGTGGTCGACGGTGGCAGTGAGGGCGTCGGCGGCCTTGCTGCAGTCGTGGACGGAGACGGTGGAGGTCCGGCCTTCGTTCACCTTAGCGCACTAAGAGATCGGGTCTGTTAGGATTTTGGAGCCTTGAACCACACGAACACATCAGGCGTGTCGAAAATCCTCTAAGTTTATAGCGCTAGGTGACCGGGACCAAAACCAACGGGGTCGGTTATCGCCTCCGATCAAGGCGTGAGGTGAAGACTTAGTCTCCCTGAAATCTCGGGAGTTTGTTAGCCTGAGATCAACCCAAATTTCTTAGTATCAACACATCTCGCAAAGTCTGAATCTGAATAACCAATAACATCAAGGCTATCAGAAAACTTATATGTGTGCATGAAATACTTAGTAGCTTGCATATAACGCAAAGCTTTCTCAACGGCTTTCCAGTGGTCTAGTTCTGGATTTGACTAATATCTGCCAAGCATCCCGGTTACGAAAACAAAATCAGGGCGTGTACTAACTTGAGCATATTAGTCTCCCTGAAATCTCGGGAGTTTGTTAGCCTGAGATCAACCCAACAACGCACGCCAGTTATGCAAGCCAAAGGCGCAAATGGAGCATGAAACCACCTAATTTCGCATAACATTTGCATATGTTTGTTTTCTTCTCAAATCAACAACTGAATATAGTTGCACCGTAGATGCCAACTTATGGCGTATCCTCGATCCAGTGACGTGGAAACCTGTCGTGCACCGCCATCTGTCTTTTTTTTTCCTCTGATATGTAACATGTTGCCTACGATACAATCTAATTTTGTGTAATGATTGAACGTAAAAAGCAGAAGAAACTAGAGAATGAACTCGGAATTTAAAAAAGTAGATTGATAGGTCACTTTGTAGAGTATCATTTCAGAAAAAGATTGTACATGCACACATGATCTACGACAACCTACCATGCAACGTACTCGGCTCCTTATGCTTAATTCAATATACAGTGCACAAAGAACAGAAAAACACACACACAAAGAATCTGGAATTTAAAAAATGTTAATTGGTGGTTCACTTTGTAGGGTATTATTTCAAATTGTTCCCTACATTTTCCCATGTTAGTGCTACATTGTGATTTGCAATTTTGCACTACACAGTGTACATATATGGAACACATATTTATCCTGAGTAATTTCTACTCTGATAAGCTCATCTATATTATTTTCTACTTCCATTGTTGCGCAATGCATGTTACAATAGACAAGACACACCTGTCATGCAAAGCAAAGGTGCTCATGGACAACGCAATGCCTTGTTTATTTTGCCTAACCTTTTTCCCTTTTGTTGTCTTCTCTGATGGTGCGCGCGCGCCTCCGGCCACTACCCCGCACGCATCGGCAAAGAGCGCCTTCCAGGTTGGAACCCACGGCGCGGTGCCATTTCGGCCGTGAGCGCTCAGTGGCGTGTAGCTGGGAGCTCACACCAGCCGAGCTCACCGCGGATTCTCTGACTTTAGGGAGTAAAGTCACAGCGTGACTTTACTCCCTAAAGGCCCTCCATCAGCCAACGAACGGCTCAGATGCATTTTTTGATTTTTGTGATTTTTTGATTTCTAGTTTTTAGTTTTTTTAATTTTTATCTTTTTGTAACTTTTTTCTTTTTTATATATTTCTTTATATTATTTATGTTAAAATAATCTATTTTTTAAATAAAAAATAACCTATTTTTTATTTAAAAAATAGTTTATTTTAACACAAATAATATAAAGAAATATATAAAAAGAAAAAATTACAAAAGATAAAATAAAAACTAAAATTAGAAATCAAAAATCAAAAATACTTGGCCGTTGATCGCGTGATGAAGCGGCGTGGCGAAGCAAAGTCACCGTGACTTTGCTACGTTACGTCAGAGAATACGCGCCGAGCCGAGCTGCCCAAACTCCCCTCGCCAAGAGCGCCGCGCCGCCGAGCAGGGATGGATCTAAGTTTCTGTTCTTTTTGGCTGCTAAAAATTATTTTTCGGTTTTTCTAAATAGAGTATATTTTTTAAGACATGGTTTATTAATTAATTGTAGTACATACTGTACCGACTTTATTTATATCGGCAAAAACTATACGTGAGTTTTTGTTACTCTGTAATTTTTTACACGAACAGCCAAAAAGCTACATGCCACAGCTAAAAACCACATGCCGCATTTAAAAAGAACAGCTCCATAAATCCATGGTAATCTAACCTCCAGCCTAGGACGTAGGATCGTTACGTGCAAAACTCAGATAAATCTAGGTCATAACCTTCCTCTCAGCCTAGTACCAATCCTCCAACGGAACGTGACGAAATCCTCTCAGCGCACGAGACACGCATCGAGAACCGGACCCCTCCCCCGGCCGAGGCGTGCGGACCACGACGCCCTCGGCTTCCCCAACGTGGCACGTGGCCAACGGCCGGGCTATATATGCCCCTACCATTGCCGTGCCCTCCTCCCCGCAAGGTCTCGATTCCGCACCGCCTTTGGTGGGAGGTTCTTGGACCCTAACAAACAAACACCGTTCGTGTTTGGGAGAGTTTCTTGGGTTCGTGTACCGATTGGTGGCGAGGATGACGCCGGCGAGCATGGTAGGCATGCCCAAGAGCCCGCCGGCGGTGGCGTTCACGGCGGCCACGCGGCTGGGGGAGAGGAGGAAGGCCCGGTTCTGCAGGCCCGCGGCGTGCGGCGGGGACGAGCAGCCCCCGCCGTCGATGGCCGCGGTGCCAGCGTCGCTCCGCGCCATCCAGGCCAAGAGGAAGCTGGTGGCGGCAATGCGCGGGTGCCGCGGGCGGCCGCCACGAGCGCGGCCGGGTGCGCGGTGGCGGCGCTGGTTGCGGCGGTGGAGGCGGTGCAGGGCGCGGCGGCCGGGGGCCACCCAGGCTGCGCGCGGCGCCGGGGACGCCGTGGCGTGGGTCCTCCGCAAGGTGCACTTCGAATCGCCGGACCTCGCCGTGGGGCTGCTCGGACTGGTCACGTCCTGCCTCGGCACGGCCGTGGAGATGGAGATGGAACGGATGAAGGCGAAGGAGGCCGAGGCATCGGCCAGCAAGGCGGATCCCGACGACGACGGTGACACGGAGGACGACGACGACCTGCCGGAGCTGGACGTGGAGAAGGAGCTGTGGGCCAGGATCGGCATCCTGCACGGCGTTCTGCATGGCGACAGCGACGTGCCGGTGGTCGTCGATGAGGACGAGCAGAAGGCCATCGACATCGCCCGCGCGCATCGGCGGAAGGCAGCGTACGAGAGGATCATTGCCACCGCCGAGGCGAACTCGCTCATCCTGTCCAACTACGCGCAGCTCCTGTACCAGTTCGACAAGGACATTGACAGGTACATGCCACCATGGTTGCACCCTTACAATGAATCACGTGCGCCTGCTTGTCAGAATCTTGATTCGCATGCATGCCTGTACGAGTCCTTAACGATCATCCCGATCTCGGTGACAGGGCGGAGGAGTACTTCAAGCGGGCGGTGGCCACCGAGCCGGTGGACGGCGAGGCGATGAGGAGGTACGCCATGTTCCTCTGGCACGCCCGTGGCGACCACATCAGCGCAGAGGACATGTTCACCGGGGCCATCGACGAGGAGCCGGAGAGCAGCCACCACCGGAGCAGCTACACGTGGTTCCTCTGGATGACCGGCGGTGTCGAGACCTGCGTCGTCGACGGCAACGGCGCCGAGTGAATCATATAATCCGCCGTAGACGCCGCACATTTCCAGCCAAAGACAAGACCTTTACCGGCAGGTGCCCGGCGTCGGGCCGGCCATTTAGATGGTGCATCTAGGTATTGCTATGGCCTCCTATGGCTATATATAGTAGCACTATTCGTGAGTGGCAGCATATATAGTAGAATGCGCGATCCAATCCATGGCAGGAGGAGCCAACCAAGGAGGCAATAATGCTGGCAAGCAAGCGCACATAGTGGTTACTAGTGTGGAATAAAGCATGCATGCATCCGGCCAGTCCATGCATCATCGGTAATGTCATCACTGAATTTTTTGAGCAATATATATGTGGGAAGCCTACAGATCTTCCTTTTGTGTATGTGATATTTGGCTATTCGCACAAGTTAGGATTACGTAAGTGTGGTACATTATTGCATGCTGAATATTTACGATATAGAGGGTTTTACATGTCGAAAAAAAAAGATGCATCTTGTCATGTTGGCTCAATAGACAAGACATGAGTGACTTACTTATCGATGTCAGCATTAACATAAACGATCATGATACGGTGGAATTACTTATGATGAATCATCTACAGCCCAGCTCTACTCTTCCTTCTGCGCTGATGGAGGTGTTTGTGCATAGCTTCTGAAGGTCAATGTAGCCGGATGATTGTGTCCTCTTAACACCGCAGCAATCATCGAAAGTCGATCCTGACAAGACCGCGTTCTTGAATATTGCCCTTGGAGACCGGCCTTCTCGAAATTGGCAGTGTCTATCACCGCATTCGTTAAGTCTGTTCCTAGAAACATTTGAAAGAGGAGTTGTTTATCGTTCAACTCGGATTCGGCCTTCCCAACAGCGTCTACTTCAAACGGCCATAACGTTTGATCCAGAAGGTTTTTTGGGACCCGTGAGTACTCGTTGGAAATATCTTGAAGTCTACTTTCAGATGGATCTGATCTCACCTCCAAATTCCATCCGAACCGATCAGAAACTGTAAAACAAGTCACGTCACTTTTCTAGTCCGAGTCAAAGTGGGCCTTAGGCCTTGTAATCGAGTCATGTTCGGCTTCCATGTGTTTTGGCCGACCCTCCACCTTCCGTGTCCCTTAAATAGGCAGCTGCACCCTCTTCTAGGGTTTGAGGGTTTTGTTAGACTAAGTTAGCTTTTGCTACTTCACCTTGTACTCGCGCGTGTCGGTTAGACCGCCCGAATACTTGTCTTCGGAACCCCACCGTTTTTCTGTTTTCGATTGAATCATACATCGTTTATTTACAATTGAGTTGCTGTTCATCTTATTCTTGCATGTTCTTCGATTGCTTGCAGGAACAAGTACCCTCGTGGTTAGGTTGATCGTGCACCGACAAGGTCACGAACAACCTCTGGAGTTGGTGTATCGATCGCTAAGGCGCAGCGTCCTTGGATGGTTGTAGTCGGGTCGTCAACGTCATCTCCTTCTCCAATCGAATCTACCACTCTTATCGAAAGATCGGGACCGCTAGTGCTATAAAAAACCTAGCACCCCCTTGTGCTATACGTTGTAGAGGAGTGATGTAGACGGAGATACAATGCCCACTCCAACCTCGATTGCCGACGCCGGAGTCGATGGTTAGGGTCACAAGACCACCGAGAACTCCGCCCGAGAGCGCTCGTAACACAAAGAATATATCACAAATCACCCTCAAAAAACCAACACAAGCCCGAGCCAAAGCAACCTCTAGGGGTTATCCCAAACCTTTCCTCTCGTCAAATCGAAGAAGAGGCTCAAGGAAACCGAACAGGAAACCCTAGAATCAGCGATTTGCACTCCACAGTCGACAGCAACAGGAGATAACCCGACCGACGGCTCTCAAGGCTCAAGATCAAGGAACCACGGTGAGAGATTTGAGATCGGAAGAGGAGGACTTACTCATGCATTCGAACAAGCAAAGAGAGGATGACGTCTAGAGCTTGTTGTTGGTGTAAGAGAGAAGTTTGCTATCACCGCTCAAAGCACGAATCATGATATGACTCCAACTACGAGAAAATGTGACTTTTTTTAAGAAAATATATTGTAAAATGGTTCGCTGCATTTGGTTTGTGCAAAAATTTTGTAGAAAAAATAGGGAACATCAGGTCAACAGACTTCAAACTGAAACAGCGAGAGATCCAAACTAGCTTAGTAGTACTGGAGGTTTCTTTCTTCCCTTCCCCAGTTCCCCTTGTCCAATATTGGAGCACCCACAACTGCCCAGAAAAACCGAATGCAAACGCAAGAAATAACGACCGATTCACCCCCATTTCCCCCTTTCGTTCCGGTCTTCGTCGGCCTGAGGCAAGGAGGGCAGCCATGGACGGCGGCGGCGGGATCCTGTCCTTTGAGAAGCTGGAGGGGTACGCGATCTGGGTGGGCGCGAGCGTGGCGTCGGCATTCTTCGCGTCCATGGAGCGGTGCTCCTGCATCCACCTCCACACCGCTGACGACGACAGCGACGAGGACCCCGAGGAGGCCAAGGACCGCCCCCTCATGCTCTCCCGCCCCCAGGCCCTCCCCGAGTACTACTACGACCGATCCGGGTCCTCCGCCTCCTTCGCCAAGATGTGACGGGCCCCTCGACCGAATCGCGAAGCGTTCTCCTTGATTCGCTTCTTCTTTGATCTGTTTCTTGATTAATTCTTGTATCTTCTTGTGATCCGGCCATGTATGATCCAATTGTGTTCTTGCGTGGCGGCTTTCAAGAAATTCAGCCCTCCATTGTTCATGCGTGACTCCAACAGTTGATTGGTTTGTAATTCTGTGTCTTGTGTTCGCGAATCCCTTAATACTGATTTTTTTTGGTCTTGTTGCAAATTTCACACACATGTGCTGCTATCATATCGGGCATTGTATTGCATGTATACATATTTCTGGCATCGTTTCTGCAAGGACTCGAGCTAGTGCTCAAAACTGCACATGTGAGCCATCGTCGTTTGCTGAACAAATGCCCTCATGTTGTTGATTGTTGTAACACGTAGCCAAAAACTCAATCTTATTGGTTTCAGATTGGTGGTGAGGAGGCAAATAAAATTTGCGCCAGAATGATCTGGGCCTTAGTTTCAGGTTGGTTGTTGCTTTGCTACCTGAAAGTTTGTTCTCTTTGTGCTCTGCAGCTGTCTCGAATTTGGCAAGCTGCTAGGCAACTTTGCAGCTATGGCTCTTCCCCAATGCCCTTTAGCTAGGTACATATGGAATGTGGTATGTTGTGCACAACCTGTTGATTTTGTATCATTTTGTATGTACTTGGCTTGGTGAAGTTCACCGGAAAACTCCAAAGTTGTTACTGGAGAACCGCGTACTACGCTTGTTTTCGTGATAAATTACCAGATTTGTCACTGCTGTGATGTACAATGTTTGCAATCGGATTGGGTCAGTTAACTGGGCAGCTTTGCAAGAGGAGGGGCAAGAAATGCTGCGACAGGGAGCAAAGATGCTATGGCAGGTGGCGAGTTAGGCGTTCAGCCGAGCACGAGGATGGCTTGTTCGAGGCATCAAGGATCGCAAGCTGACTACTTTCTGATGGGGGAAGAAGATTCGTGGAAAGAAGAGGAAGGGAACTAACCATTGAGAGTCCGACGCTGAAGTTGATGATCTGAATGTTTTTGTAATAGTTGTCGAAGCTGGATTGGGCAAGCTGCCCTTGGATGTTTTTCTTTTCATTTCGTAGTTGTCGTTTGATGTACTGGATGATTTTTTTTCAAAGACGTATAATTATTTTCCGAGGACGTGTACTGGATGATTTTCTGACCGGGAAAGGTAGCTTTGATTGATAAAAGATAAGGGGAATCCTTCGATTTGCTGAAGCGGCTGATAGTGACGATTTTAGCGAAACTCTCCTCATGCTCTCTTCCGCACAAAGCCAGCTACAGATCTTCATTCCGCTCTTGTTTAGTACCACACCGCCTATTCAAAGGGCAAAAGACCAACTTAAATACCCGCTCCACGCCCACTCTCTCGCCGAGTCAAGTAGCGATGGCTTGTCACCCGAGCGGGGGCAATAAGGTGGTGCGGATGCCTGGTGTGGCGCATTGTTCCTGGGCCTGTGGTTGCATTTCGTGGCCCGCCCGTTCCAAGTTGCGTAGTGCGTTGCTGGCGCTTGGGCGTAGGTCCGGGCGTCGCAGCACCTAAAGTGGCGGGGACCGCGTGAGGCTGGCTTCACAGAGCAGCGTACACCGCCCGCTTCCAACGGTGGAAGGAAAACGGGCCGCTGCGTCACAGGCCCGCTTAGGCGCATGCGCCCTCCTTGGCAGACCACCATTTTTTTTCCCATGAAGCGTTTGTCCATGCAAATCTTTTTTGCATTTTTTTTGGGTGCGCGTCCGTCGCGACGAACTTGATAGTTAAAAGTGTGGCATCTCTTAGCTGTTAATAAGTTATTACCATACACGCATACGTACGCTGACTACGTTCAATTTCATTGAAAGAAGCAAGAAACACATTATTTTTTAGTATTCACGTTCTTTTAAATTCATAAAGCGAAGAACCACAGTACCATCGGTATTTTTTTACAGTTCTTGTTTCTCCGCAAGACGCCGAGTGCTTGCATAGACCTCATCGTTGTGCTTGCAAGCCGGTTGCGGCGAAGGAAGGGCTCGCTCGCGGAATCCCGCACGCCGGAGACCAAATCAGAGAGCGCGAGGGGAGTGAGAGAGGATTGCGTCGAAAGAATAAGCCATTGCAGCCGGAAACATTTTAGGATGCGTGGTGTATATAACACAGTCAATGAATCATTACTAGCGTGAGTTGAATCATTTCTCTATTCTACAGTGATGACGCCCTCAAACGGGTGTTGGCTATTATGACGTTGTTTCGGAGAGGAACTGCATACTTCCTTAGTTTTCTCTGTAGAATTTTTACCTGCAAGATCAAAACAGTTTCTTTGCACTAAGAATTTGAGGTTGGATTTGTGAAGTTAACAAGTACTTTCAGAGCTTTTGGTGTTGTCTAATCGCTGATACATTGGTTTTCTTCTTGCCTTATTACATCGCGGCACGCTGCTGGGTTTTGAGCACGATTTTTGCTGCTAGGCTGCATGTGGGCTTCCCTTCTGGAAATGTGAACCTGAACCTCGGTTCTTCACTTCTTCTCCCGCCCCCCTTGCTATTTGCTTCTTTGAACTGTATGCAAAATCAGCAGAGCAAGAACCTTGGCCTGGATGCTACAATGGAACAATTAACAGCAAGAAATCCGTAAGTGCGCTCATAGCAAACCTAGCAAGTCAAACTGCAACGCTGCTAGCCAAGCAAGTAACATAAAAGCCGAGAGGTAAAAAGGTCAATCTTCGAACACCAAATACAATTTTAGCCACGTCTCGGTTCCAATCCATAAAGGCTTTGCGCAAGAACAGTGGAAGTCAACAAGTCGCAAGCACTGACTGTGATTTGCCGGAGCGGCTGATAGTGACGATTTTAGCGAAACGGGCCCAAAGCCCACTCTCCTCATGCTCTCTCTTCCGCACAAAGCCAACTACAGATCTTCATTCCGCTCTTGTTTAGTACCACACCGCCTATTCAAAGGGCAAAAGACCAACTTAAATACCCGCTCCACGCCCACTCTCTCGCCGAGTCAAGTAGCGATGGCTTGTCACTCGAGTTGCTGGCGCTTGGGCGAAGGGCCGGGCGTCGCAGCACCTGAAGTGGCGGGGACCGCGTGAGGCTGGCTTCACAGAGCAGCGTACACCGCCCGCTTCCAACGGTGGAAGGATAACGGACCGCTGCATCCCAGGCCCGCTTAGGCGCATGCGCCCTCCTTGGCGGACCACCATTTTTTTTCGCTTGATCATGTGGATTTTTGCAATCTTTTTGTGCTCCAAGTCAATGAAGATCACACTCACATTAACAGCCAACTCTTTTGATGTATCAAATACAGGAACTTGTCCTAGTCAGCACCCAATGTGCTGTGACCTCCCACTTGAATTCTGATTTGTTCTAATTGTCCTACCAAATAGTAAAAAAAAGAATTCTCTTTTTTCCAATGTCATTTTGTGGTATATTATTCTCCTACTTAAAGACAAGGAGCAGCAGAAAAAAATCTTTCGTTCCATCTTGTTTATTTAATCTATCGGCTGCCACCTACCTGACTAAACAATGATATGCATTTGGATGATATATGAACAGTAGTACTGCTTTGAAATTTCAAACTGTTAGCTTTCATGTGGCCTTTGGGATCCACAATTTTGAAGTTCAGATACCTTGGATTGTGGTACTGCCTAACTCATCAATCATGAGTGCACTATCCTTACCATACACATCACAAATATGATCTCGTTCTACTCTGCAAATGGACACGAGCACACCTGTAGGTCCTGAACTATACTGAAGACTTCGACTAGCACCATACATCATTCTACTGAAGACACTTACCATATATTTCGGTAACATTGTCATCATGCACACCAGCAGACTGCATCCCATTTTACTCCTAAGGGTTCTATTTTCACATCACTTGATGAAGCAACAAATCGCTCATTGTGGCTGCAAACAAAAATGCATCTCTCGTTGCAAAGCTTGGCTCAGTTGTGCAGTGGGTTTGGCCCCTCAGGCACCAACCTCTTGGACACCCCGTGCAAACAAATGTGTTGCTCAGCTTCTTTTATTGTGAGAAGGTAATGGACAACAAAGTCGCCTGCTATCTTTCCTGTGGTCTATTAACTCTCAAGTCCTAGTGTCCTGTAAGAAGTAAATGTGACGCTTAGCACCGACTTGGGCACCTAATCCATAATGACGTGTCAGATTGGCCTCTTATAAATTATAGTATTTCTTTTTTGAAAAATACCTCTTGTAATAGGCTGGGTATCGAACGATACGTGAAACAAATTAAGGGAATATGTAGTTCGTTCGCCCAATACACTGAACTCCCAAGAACAATGGAAGTCAACAACTCGCAAGCACTGACTATGAATTGCTGAAGCGGCTGATAGTGACGATTTTAGCGAAACGGGGCCCAAAGCCCACTCTCCTCATGCTCCTCTTCCGCACAAACCCAACTACAGATCTTCATTCCGCTCTTGTTTAGTACCACACCGCTTATTCTAAGAGCAAAAGACCAACTTAAATACCCGATCCACGCCCACTCTCTCGCCGAGCCAAGTAGCGATGGCTTGTCACCCGAGCGGGGGCAATAAGGTGGTGCGGATGCCTGGTGTGGCGCATTGTGTCTGGGCCTGTGGTTGCATTTCGCGGCCCGCCCGTTCCAAGTTGCGTAGTGCGTTGCTGGCGCTTGGGCGAAGGGCCGGGCGTCGCAGCACCTGAAGTGGCGGGGACCGCGTGAGGCTGGCTTCACAGAGCAGCGTACACCGCCCGCTTCCAACGGTGGAAGGATAACGGGCCGCTGCGTCATAAGCCCGCTTAGGCGCATGCGCCCTCTTTGGCAGACCACCACCTTTTTTTTTCGCCCAAGATATTTTTGCAATCTGTTTGGGTGCATCCGAGCAGATCAACGTAGCACACAATATCTTCATTTTGCAAGTTTCAGGTTGTTTTGTCTCACGTTCCCTGTTTGATACAAAGTATTTTTGAAGTTTTAATAGAATACCATGGTTTTTTACTTTTTAAAAAATACCGTAGTATTAAATACTATTAGGTATTTGGAAATAACTTAACACTTCAGTTTTTAATACTACGGTTTCCCAAATATCATAGTATTAAATATAACTGAAAGTCAAAACGAGTCCATAGCAGAAATTCGTGTGTAGTTTTGACCGAAATAAATAAAGCCACTAAATTATATACTATAATTAATTTATGAATCTCATTTGAAAAATATTCTATTTAAAAGTTAATTACTATAGAAAAAATAAAAAATAGCTTTTAGAAGCTGGAAAAAAAAGAGGGAACGGCTTACCACATGACGTCATCGTCTCGGCCGAGTACAAACGGGCCAAGTGAGTCGCGTATACTTTGGACTTGGCATCGCATTAACTCGTGGTCGATTCCATGCTCACTGTTAATTGGATTAAAAATTATCTACGTAAATCACAGATTGATCAAGAGTAACAAGAATTTACAAAACGTGGAAATAACTACCGACAAATTTGCGCTTATAGGAAGAAATGATCAACGGTGCAAAATTGCTTTAAAGAACACTGCGGACAACTGATCTCGAGAAACAGATGAACACTTCAGAATTGCTAATACTTAACAGTATAAATACAGGCGCTAACTAAACGGTACAAAGTGCTACAAGCTTACAGAGTAGTATAACGCATCAAAGGCATCAAGGTAACACATTGACTGATTCCTGTTTATTTGGTCCAAATAGTGTATAGTACAGCTTAAAAATGGGGCTCTTGCCACAGCAATGTACAAAGGCAGATGGAGCAGAGAAGTTCTGCTATATCACAACAGATTCAGCGGCCGCCATGGCGCTAATTCACGACACGGTTGACGATCTCAGCAAGGAGGGCTCAGCAAGCGAAGGTTCAAAAAAAATCGGAATTAGAATGTCGGGACAGATCGGGAGTATATGTAGATACGGACGCAGAAATTTGTTCTCCTGGTATCAGTTTTGGGTTTTCTCCACCTTTGCCTTGATCTTCTGCTCGATGATCGCCTTCTCGGTGTCGAGGCTGAACATCCTGTTGAGGGCGTGCATGTTCTCGAGCGTTTCATCGAGGGTGCGGCTGTCGCTGCCGTCGCATCTCAGGTGCTGCAACGGGCCGTGGAGAAGCTTGTTCACTATGCCG